>VXBC01004050.1:61798-127674 GCA_013399945.1 Ploceus nigricollis | reverse complement strand
TGGGAATGTGCCAGCCTTGCTCTGCCCTTCTTACCTGCAGTGGGACCTGGTGCTGCCCACCCCTTGGGAATTTATGGAAGAAATAATGAGGGTGAGGAGGCACTGGAATGGATCTCCCAGAGAAGCTGTGGCTGCCCCATCCCTGGAAGTGTTCAATACTAGGCTGGATGGGCCTTGGAGCAACCTGGCATGGTAGGAAGTGTCCCTGCCCACGGCAGGGGGTGGAATGGGATGATCTTTAGAGGCCCTTTCCAACCCAAACCATTCCAGAATTCCATGTCTGATCCCTTCAGGTGCGTGACAGAGGTTTCCCAATTCCTGCCCTGCCTTTGGTTGGCATTCCAGCCTCCAGTGTGCCAGCCTGAGCCTGAATTTGGGCTTCCAGCTTATCCCTGGACCTGCTCTCCCTAGCTGTGGCTCTGACTGGGATGTCTCCCCCCTGAATTAAGTGCTTTTTAGGGATTCAGGCTCAGGGGTGGGACAGCAGCCTGGACCCCCCAAATCCCTTCCTGGTGCTGGAGGAACCACGGAAAGCCGAGGCAGCTGGAGGGGGAGATTTTTCCAAACATCCGGAGTGCGGGAGAAGCCTCTCCATTAGGGAATGATTTTTAGTGAGGTTTGAGTGATGCTGTTTCTCTGCAGAGCTGCAGCAGCTGCTCCTGCTGGGGGGACACTGCCAGCTGCTCATCCCTGCTTTGGGAGCTTCCCAGGGGCTGGGAATGACATGGAGGGTCGAGCNTGTGTGGATGTGGCACTTGGGGGCGTGGGTTAGTGGTGGCCTTGGAACAGCTGGACTCCATGGTCTTGGAGGGCTTTTCCACCCTCAATTCTTCAATAACTGATATTCCCTAGAGAGTGAGAGACAGTGAGTGAGGTGCTGGAATATTTTCCCCTGGAGGAAATGCCGGGGTAACGCTGTTGTCAACCTTTCCCTGGTGGCCTGTCCCCTTTGAGAAGGACAAAACCACCTTCCCAAGACCCTTGTTGCTGTCACTCCTTGGAATTCAGCCAGCTGGAACAGCCTGTGCCAGCTCCATCCAGGGGTGATGGAGCCCAGCCTGGTGTTTGCAGGGGTTGAGGAGAGAGGAGGTGGTTTGGATACCCTGGATGTTGGAATCCCTGCGCAGGGAGACTGTTGCACTCCCAGCCTTGTTCACGCTATTTCCCTATGATTTATTGTAATCCTAATGGAGCAGCTGAGGGAAATTGGCAGGGTTGGGATGGAGGAGGAGGAGAGGGGCTCGTTACCCTGGGAGTAACGGAGCGTCTGACTCCGACTGGGAGCCCAACAGGAGCAGGATTTCGGAGCAGCGGGATTGGATGTGCTGTGCCTGGAGGCGGTGGCAATGACAACAAACTGAATAATAATAAAAAGCTTCCCATGTTCCCAGCTATTCCTGGAGCCTTGTTCTTTGTCCAAATTCCCTGGAGGAGGGGTTGGTTTGCTTTTAGGTTTAGGAGAATCCTTAACCCTGGGATCTGTTGGCTTTTTTTCAGGACGCCCAGCTGGATGGGCTCTTTGTTGATTGAATCCTTCCTGGCACATTCCAGGGATCTCCAGAGCTCCAAGGCTGCCTACAGTGGTCTGGACTTTTCCTGGGAGCTGATATGGAGAATTCCAGGGCTGTGGTGTGCAACAGCCCCGTGCCATATCCGTGTGTTGAGGAATGATGCTCCAGCTGGAAGAACACCACAGAATCCCCTTTCCCTCATATTCCCTGGTCATTCCTGCACAAAGAGCACAGATCCATCCAGAAGTAAGTAAGGAATAGTAAATAAGGAATTCCTTGAGCCAGTGGGGCCTTTGGAGGTTTCCTTGTGAAACGGCTGGTGATGCCCTGATGGAGACGCTGCATCCGAGTTATCCACAGGGATAACCCAGCTGATGGATGTCTGGGGTGTTCTAACTCTCCCTTACATCCCTCTGAAGATGTAGGATTCCCAGGAATGTGTGTACATCACAACGCCGTTGCCCCAGGCATTTAAACCCAGACTCAATCCTTTCCCACAGGCTGGGAAGCTCTGAAATGAATGGATTTGCTCCAGGGGATGGAGGTGGGGACAGATCCATGTGAAAATCATGGAAAATCACGCCTTTTGTGACAGGCTCAAATTAATTCCTTAATTCCCTTAAATGCTTCGCCACCCGCCCTCCGTGTCATGACAGCGGGGAAAAAATGGGATTTCTGAGGGCATTAATCCTTCCCTTAATGCTTTAGAAGGCATCCAGTTTATCCAAAACGTTCCGAAATTGCCTGCAAATGGTGTCACTGCCATACAGGAGTCAGGGAGCGGAGCCCTGGGGATCACTGGGATGAATCCCAGTGCTGGAGCTGGGCTATAAATGCGGTCTGACCCTTGCAATTCGGTGGAGTCAGGCTGGAAATGGGCAGCTGGAGCTGCTGGAATGCAGAAATCCTGAGCTGTATCAGATTAATCACCTTGTGTCCCTTAATTGGCAGGATCTAGGCTGGGATGTCCTCCATCCCACCCCTCGGAAAGCCTCGGACGGCTCCGATTGTATTTCCCTGAATAAAAGAGTAATTTCCAGTCTTCCTGAGCTTCTTCCCTCTGTCTGCTCCAGGTTTCGGGGCTTCCAGGGGTGCCTGCCCGGCCAGGAGCGGATCACGCCGAAGGGAGACCTTGGAAGTGCCACAGGCTGGATGAAACGATTTGTCGGAATGCTAAATTTGGCAGCAGCTTTTCATCCAAACCGGAGCCACTTTGCACCTGTCTGGGAAGATAAAGGGAGTCGGAATGAGCGTGAGTGGGATTTTTCTGCCTGAACGGGATA
Source organism: Ploceus nigricollis (assembly GCA_013399945.1). Taxonomy (NCBI): domain Eukaryota; kingdom Metazoa; phylum Chordata; class Aves; order Passeriformes; family Ploceidae; genus Ploceus; species Ploceus nigricollis. The sequence goes on along the minus strand of VXBC01004050.1, from coordinate 124,880 downwards.
CAAAGGCCTCGGCACAAATGAATTCCGGAGCTTCAAAGCCTTTCCTGAATGTTTTTCCGCCCCTGTCAGGCTGTTTTATTTCCCAGGTACGGTGATATCACCCAGCAGACCATTTGAAGGCTGCTCCACTTGCTTTAAGGAGGAATGGGCAGGCGAGGATGTGCTGCTATTCCCTGCTGGATCAGCTTTTCTGGGACAGAGATTTTTTTTTTTTCTCTATTTTTCGATGCTTTTTTTTTTTGCAGTAGGAGCATCTAAGTTGTGTCCTTGGATGATGGCAGCTGCCGTGTTCAAAGGGAATCGCTGTCCTTCCTCCCAGCCCGTTTGGGTGTTGTGGCGTGCTCATCCTCGCGAGGGCTTTTTTGTGAAGAGGGCCATTGGTTGGAAGGGACCTTACAGCCCATCCAGTTCCAGCCCCCCTGCCATGGGCAGGGACACCTTCCACTATCCCAGGTTACTCCAAGGCTGGTCCAGCCTGGGACTCTTCCAGAGATGGGGCAGCCACGGCTTCCCAGCGAAATCCATTCCAGGGTCTAACAATTTCTTCCCAATATCCCATCAAACCCCGCTCTTTGTCAGTGGGAAGCCATTCCCTCTTGTCACCCCATACCCTTGTGAATAGGCTCTCTCCATCTTTCTTGGGAACGTTTTTTCCTGATAGGAAAGCACTGCTTTTCCATGCTGGGCATTGAAAGCAATGTGCCAGGCCCTGCCCATGAGGGAGACCACAGTGCTGTGCTGGGTAGTTTTCCGGAGGGAAGGGATATTGGGAGAGCCCGAGATGTGGCTGGGGGGAGCTTTTATTTCTCCCTGAATTCCCTTCCCTGAGGGGAGGCAGGTTGGAGCCGGGCTGTGCTCCCAGGGAACAAGGCGTGGGACAAGAGGAAATGGCCCGAACTTGTGCCACGGGAAGTTCAGGTTGGATACCAGAAGGAATTTCTTCATGGAAAGGGTGATGAGACACAGGAAGGGGCTGCCCAGGGAGGTGGTGGAGTCCCCATCCCCGGAGGTGTTTAAGGAATGACTGGATGTGGCACTCAGTGCTCTGGGCTGGGTGACAAGCTGGGGACTGTCACAGGTTGGACTCGGTGGTCCTGGAGGTCTTTTCCAAGAGAATTGGCTCTTGTGGGATCCTTCCGTAATTCTAGTGGGATCTTTCCGGGATAAATTCGGTAGCGCAGGTGCCCATCAGCCCAGGAGAGGCCCCTGCCCGCAGCAGGCGGGGCTCGCCTGCATCCCAGGGAGAATTCCCCGCTGGAACCCGCGGCCGGCCCGGGATTGCCCCGCCCCGCGGCGCTACCGCCGGGCGCCACCAGGCGGCGCCGCCGCGCCCCGCACCCCTCGTTGCCGTGGCGACCGCAGGTTGCGTAGCGGCCCTTACGCAGTTGACGCAGTGGGCGGCCCCGGAGAGGCGGGGGCGGCCCCGGCAGGGCGGAGGCGGNCCCGTGCCGCCCGAGGGGTCTGGATCCCGCAGGAAGCGCGGCGTTCCCGCCGGGAGGGCCCCGCTCCATGTGGCCTGCGCCCCGTGGGGAGCGGTGGGCTTCCACCTGCGCCTCTGGAAAGCCGCCATCCTGCCCCGGGCAGGTGCGAGGCGTGAAGGTGATCCCGCCGTTTGGGATTCGGGATCCTGCGGTGGGAGGCGGGAGCGGTGCTGCTGGATGTCCAGGGAGAAGAAGCTGCGGTGTGGGTGTGACACAGGGATTCTTGCTCCCAGCTTTTATTACTTCCCGCAGGGAATGGTACCTGACTTGAGCAACGCGGGTGGATGCTGAGCCGTGGCCGTAAAATTCCCAAATTCAGGATCGCAGGCAGCTGCAGAAATGAGATATCCTTGTAAAAGTAAGGGAGATGTCGCTCCGAGATCTTGGAGCTGGGATGCTGCCAGGCTGCTCAGCCAGAATTCCCGCTGTGCCCAATTCTGGGAATTAGTACCTGCTGGTGTATTTGGGACAGGCTTCAGTTGGCACTGGGAATATGGGAATGGGGATTGGCGAGCCTGATGCACACCATGGTCCTTAGAGCCTGCTCCAGGTGGGAAATCACAGAGTGATTCACCAAGGTGGGATACAGAACCCCGGGACGTGAAAGCAGCAAAACTCTGGGGAATGGTTTTAAAGGAAAGGAGTATTCCAAGGTGGGAATAATCATCTCCCCCTGGATGAAACTTCGTGGGGATGAGTTGCTGCAACCTCCTGGCTGGACAGGGAGAAGCATCCGAGTTTTTGTGGTCAGGCTGAGTGTTCTTAAATGGGAGATAATGAAATTGTGGGAAATGGCTCTTGGAAAGCTTCGGACGCTCCGTGATCCTGGCATTGGCTTGGCTGAAAAGTGTATCCTGTGGACACTGCTGGAAGAAGCTTTCCAAGTTGGAAACCTGAGCTGGGGGAAGGTGTTTGTTGTGCCAGGTGTTGGTTTTCAGGGTCATAAAAGTTGCACGGGGGTCTTAAAGCTGCTGGGGAAATTCCAGCAGTGCCAGCTTAGACTGGGAATGGCTGAGGGGGTCGGGAATGCCCAATAGGGACAAGAGACTTGGAAAAGCAACTGTTATGTGGTAAATGATACAAATAACCTGGAATTTCTGCAGCCAAAACCCTTCAGCAAGGAGCAGGATAAAATTCCCCCTTTAAATGGGAATTTAAACCAGAAATTTGGGAGTTGGCAGCTCTGCTTTCCAAAGTCTTGCTCCGGAGGGTCAAAATTAGGGATTTAAGGATATGGACTATGTACTGCAGGTGCTGACTTTGTCAGTGCTGACCTAAAAAAATCCTCATTTGACCTGAATTCCCATTTAGATTAAGGCACTGGGCACTTTTTGTCTGCTACCTGCACAGGCAGATCTGAATCCTGGAGACAGGGAATGCTGTAAATCCCTCTGTGGTTGCTGGGAAAAGGGTGGTGAGAAAGGGGAACTTCTCTGGGCTGGGTCCACCCGTTCCCTTTCTAGAGGGCTGGGAAGGAGCAGTTGTGCAATGATGGGATTTAAGGGAAGTGCTGTGCCGGAAGGGAAAGTGAGAAGGGTGAAAATGCTCCTCCCAATGACCAAAAATGTGAGGAATAAAAAAAATCCTACGTTTTGGAAACTTTGTTAAAATTCCCTAGACAAACAATTACAGCAACCAAGAAAACCCTCTGCTTGGGGGCTTCTTTTGGACTTTGTGTGGGAATCTCAGTCCTGTTCCTTGTGCTCTCCCTCCCCTTGGAAGTTAATTAATTGAGGGCTGGCTGCTCCAAACGAGGTCACTTGGATTTCGGAGCTGCCGTATCATTGTATGGATTTGCAAAATCAGGATTTAAGGCTTGCGTGCCTTAGAAGTTTTTCCTTAAAGTGGCATAATCCTGGTTTTTGGGGGTGTTTTCCAGGCAGCTGGAAGGATGTAGGGAGGAGAAGTGTTCGAATTGGAGGGTGTAAAGCTCAGGAAGCTGCTCAGCTTTGGATGGAGAAGAATTTGGAGAAGTTTCCAGTCACTCCCAGGCCTGGCTGTCATTTACAAAACTTCCTTGGACTAAACCAGCAGGAATTCTCGTCTGTCCCAAACATCCCTGTCCTGCCTGAAGGCTTTTTTTTGGGGTATTAAGCCTTTATACCTCCCCTAGACCACGCAGCTTTATTTTGGGGAGCCTGCACCCTGCTTTTCCTCCCCTCCCATTCCATCTTTCCCATATAAATGACCCTTGGTTCCACCTCTGCTCCCAACAGTGATCCAGCTGATGAATAAGAACATCCCGAGCTGGATTGAGCCCTGGAGTTTGAGGAATTTCCAGTTAAAGACGCAGCAGTTGAGATGGGGTGAGTGAAACCATTTTAATCTGCTCTTGGAGCTGCAGGGCTGGAGTTTTTCGGGAGCTGGGAGCAGATGAAAGTGGCCTTTGTGCCATGGGAAGTGTGACAAATGGACTTTTGTGGGATCTGCGGAGAGCGCCGGGATGTTTATTCCTGCTGGGATAGATGGGAGTCAATCAGGCTCTTCATTCCAGGCCAGTTGGAGCTGATATTTTTGTTATTTCATACGTGGTATTGTTCATTTAGGTGTGTTTCTATACCTTATTGTGTGGATTTTTAAGGAGAAATCAGAGAAAAAAATCCTTGAAAATTTGCCAGGTGCAGCACCTGCCCAGCTTGGAACTTTGAAAATGGAAGAAATTAGAATGGTCTTCTAGGTTTTGGTAAAAAGTGGGAAAGTTTGCCCTGCTGAGGAATATCCTGCCCTGAAATGTGGAAAAAAATGCTGCTGGACCTTAGCAGGGATTTTGGATACAGGAAGTAATTCCCACAGAGTTTCAGGAAAAATGTGCCCTGTACCTTCAGGCCTTCCTTCTTCCTCCTTTTCTTTCCTTTATCCCCTCTTTCCAGTGGAAGGCACATGGATCCCTTACTTCTGGATCTCTTTGGAAAGATGAAATAAAAAAGCTTTGGATTATTTTCCTCTTCCTTGTAGCAGGAGCTGGAAATCTGCATGACAGGCAGAGACTGTCAGGAATTCTACCCTGGGCTCTTAATCCAGGAGTTTCTTCTTTAACTCAAATCCTCCTTAACTGCCCTTGTGCTCCAGCAGATCCCTGAAAATCCTCATCCTGCCCCATCCATTGGCATTCCTCCCTCTCTTTGAGGAGCCTTCTGAGCTCCTCTTCAAAGATCTGTGGAATTGCATGAAAATTCCTGGCTTTTCATTCCCTTCCAGCTGAGATTTTGGTTCCTGCGTGTTCCCTTGGTGTGGAATTAAAACAAGTGGGTTCCTCAGGGATGGCTTTGAGCTCAATAGAAATTTTCCCCTGAAAACAGGATACAAGATGTAATTTAGAGCCTTCAATTCCAAGTTTTCCTGGTGTTTTTCACTTGCCATTTTGTCAGGAGTCAGTGGCAAATATCCCAGTGCAACTCACTCATAGCCATCAGTAAATGTGGGAATGCCACCTTAAATGAGCATTTTCCACAACTTTTTTCCTCTGGAACATGTTTCCTTGGGATTTCTTGGCCTGGAGGTTTTATTATCCCCACAAACCTGAGTGATCCTGATTTTACATTCAGGCAGGGTGCAGGACAGAATCCTTATCCTTGTTCTTTTGGAATAAAATGCTGAATCCCTCAGGCCACCTTAAAACATTTGAACTGGATAATGGGAAGAAACAGGAAAATTCAGGCCATTCCTATTATAGTTCAGTGCAGCAAATAGAAAATGGAGAGGTTGGGATGGAATTCAGCCCTTTCTTCCCTGAAAGGTGCTTTTCTTCCCTGGAAGGTTCCCATTTGGATGTGTCCTGCTGCTCCATGTCCGCTGGAAGCTGGAATTTCCACAGCTCTGCATCCTTTGGGATGAAATTTATTATTCTGTCATGGCTTGTCTTTGCAGCCCAGATCCCTGGTGTTGACACAACCTGGATGTATTTTTGGAATATGGATTTCAGGTCCCAACTGGGAGCCTCTGGAGGCTTGGCTTTTCCCATTGGGTCTGCTAAATGATCCTGCAAATTGGTGCTGTTTTCTCCCGTGGGAAATGAACTGTTTCACCTCCCAGAAAATCAGAACAAGGCAGGTGCTGCTTGGGAGCTTCCAGCATCTCAGCCAGCTGGGGATTGTCCTGAAAAAAAGTTTATCCTGCTCTGCTTGGATCCCATGATTAGAATCCTGGAATGGTTTGGGTTGGAAGGGGCCTTAAAGCTCACCCACTATCCCAAGTTACTCCCAGCCTCATCCAAGCTGGCCTTGGACACTTCCATGGATCCACAACTTCCCTGGGCATCCTATTTCTTGATGATATCCAGATCCTATAAATGTTCTTCATTTACCTCTGGGCCACGTTGAACCTTTGGAAGCACATTCCCCTTTTTGTGACTCCGGGTTTTTTCCGGCTGATTCAGTTGTTTGTCACCATCTCCATGGCACCAGAGCATCCGCTAATGACAGCCAGCATTTCCCTAAATGAGAGCATTCAGGGATGAACTGGATTTTTCCTTGGAGAGGGGAAAACAAATGCCCTGTCAGAGGAAAGAGAAAAACTTCCCATAAAAGCATGAATTTGTGATTTGTGCTGCTCATTTTCTTCCCTGGATAGAGTAGGGAATAAGGGAAAATTTCCTGGAGAGATTGTGTGCTCTGTGGGATTGCTCTTCCCTCTACCTTTGTCAGTTTTCCCTTATTTTCTAGTGGAAAGAGAGGCATCCATGTTCCAAAACTGGAAGGATTAGAGCTTTCCTCAAAATTCACTGACAAATCCAGGGGCAAAATTCCCTTTCCCTTTGTGGAATTGTGGTGTTAAAACTTTTGTGGGAAGCCACAGGCTGCTTTGTCTGGAAAACCTTTTTCCCTCTAAATTTTGTGGCTATTCCTGGATCAACGTGTTGCTTTTGGAAAAGAGTCTTTTAGCCCTTAAAAAAAAAAAAAGGGATCATATTTTCTCCCTGAGCTCATTTGAACACCTCCAGTGCCATAATCAAATTTAACTCAGTAGGAAATGGGCACATCCTCAAATCCAGTGTTATCCATGGTTATTCCAAGGCCTGATAGAGCCTGAGATAAAGGGATTTGTTGCATGTAACTCTTTGCCTTATGGAGTCCCAGCTGGCAAGGAGAATTTCGGGACTCTCCGGGGCCTTGCTCTGACTTTGTGTTCCCCTTGGATGAGGGTGGAGGAATGAGGAGAGGCGAGCTGGGAGGTGGGAAGCACGTGGGAAGCTGCAGAAAATGCTCAGGAATGGGCGGCTGAGTAAGTGTGGAGCCTCCTGGGAATACTGGCAGAGTTGGTGAAATTCCCTTGTGAGGTGGGGAGCAGGAATTTGGGGAGGGAAATCAGGAACATGCCGGTGTTGGAAGTTTCTCTGTTATCTAACATGCAAGTTTGCAGGATGTGTTTCATCCTGGAGAAAAGGAGGGTTGGGGGAACTTCTTATTCCCTACAACTCCATGACTGGATGTGGGAGCCAGGTGGGATTGGGCTCTTCTCCCAGCAAATGACAGGACAGGAGGAAGCAGCCTCAAGTTGCATCATGGGGGGTTTAGGTTGGATATTGGGAATATTTCTTCATGGAAGGGGTTGTAAAGCACTGGATGATGCTGCCCAGGGCAGCAGGGGCTGGTGGAGTCCCCATTCCTGGAGGGATTTAAAATCCATGTGGATGTGACACTTGGGGATGTGGGTTAGGGGTTGATTGTTGGATTTGATGATCCTAAAAGTCTTTTCCTGCCTTAACAATTCCATGATTCTCTATGTGCAGGCCAGGCACTCCTGAGGGTTTTGATGTTCCCTACTATTCCCATGTCCTTCATACCATAACCCATCTTTTGTGTCCATGGATTTGCTGGCTCCTTGCATGTTTGTTCCCTGGAATGGCCTGGAACCCTGGTTTCCAGCCATTTCTGGGTAGGAACTCCAAGGATTCTCACGTTTAGCCTTGATTCCTTGGGACACACAAGGTTTAGTTTGGTCCTCAGGGGGATGATCCTGCCAGATTTTCCTTCTCTTGGGGGGTGACAAGACAGGGAAGTGAATTTTTGGAACTGCGTCATCCGCAAGCCCAGTAAGGACTCGCGGTTCCGGGTTTTTGGGATACACTGAGGGGATTCAGGCAGCGGAACTGATCCGAGGTGGCTTTTAACGACTCCGGGCTCACCCAAATCCTTCTGGCTCAGGAGAGCGGAAGGGAATGCGCTGTGTTTGTTCACTGGATGCTCATCCCAAGGGTCGGATTAGTTCAGCGTTCCGTGGCAGCTCCAACCGGGTGGACGAGGTGCTGGGGAGGTGTCACCTGGGCAGGCTGAGGAGAAGGCGGAGTCGCCCAAGGGAACGTGGGAATCTCTCCAACACAGAGGAACCTGGACGGTCCTCAGCCAATTATCCTCTTAAAACCTTGGGATGTTGCGCAATGGACAAGTCAATCATAGGATATCCCAAGTTGGATGGAAACCACAGGGATCACTGGAATCCAGCTCCTGTTGTCCTTGGTGTTCCCAGCTGCCATTGTGTTTATCCTGTCATTTTCCAGATGCTCTCCTCATTTTTCTTTCCTTGTTAACTCTTAATTGAACAACACTTGGAAGAAGGATGTGGATTGAGGAGAGCGAGAGACACTTCCCACTGCTAAGAAATGAGGCTTCTCATTCCAGGAAAGCCTAGACAGGGGGGGTTTGGGAAACCAGATGGAATGGGAAGAACTCATCCTGGTTCCTGCTCCTGTAGCTGCAGGATTTTGTCTTGTGTGTGCCAGAGCTGGGAAATGCTGCCCTTTGGAGTGCAAAAAGCGTGGAAAGGTGTGGTCAGAACAATCCGGAACCTTTTCACCTGAAAGCACCTGATTTATGACACCAAAATCCCAATGTTAACATGGATTTGTTTGGTGAACCACTCAGCTCTGAGTTCCCTGGGGCTGGGCCAAAACACTCCCTCCTGCCTGGCATGGAAAACACAGCCCTGGAGCCTCCTCTCCGGAGCACAAGGGCTCAACATTCCTGAAAAACAGTGAGTTGGCCTTTCTGTTCTTCCAGCAGGTGCTGTTTGGTTAAACCTTAATATTTAGAGAAGTTTTTGGGTGGAGAGTGGAAGCAAATTCCCTTTTCCTTCTGGAATCCTTTCACCATTCCAGTGTGTCAGGGCCTGGAAGTTTTACGTGGATAGGATGAAAGCAGATGGATCTTCTGCCTCAGTGTCCGGAGGTAAAAGGTGTTGTGCCAGAGGGTGCGATACTGGAATTCCTGGTTGTCCAGGCCTGGAGAAGCAGGAGATCCTGTTCCCAGAAAACGTGACCATTTGTTGCTCTGTACTTTAGACAGCTATCCTGGTGTTTGCTCAGCTCCTTACACCTGGCTGCAAGGGTTTTCCAAGGAATTTGCATTTCGAATTGGAGTTTTTGTTGAAACTCTGGCTTTTTTAGGGAGAAAAAGTGACAAATCCCATTAGGAGAGAGGAAAAGGGGTGGCCCTTGGGGCTGTGGCTGCTGCTTCCTTTTTGGAGGAGAAATGAGAGCAGTGTTCTTTTACCTTTCCCAATATTTATGGTATTCCAGCTGCGGAGGCTCCATTAGACATTGCTGCTCTTGGAAAAGGAGATGAGGTTGGAAGTTCTCATGTTCCTATGGGAACAGGGAGTTGCAAGGCTTGGAGTTCTCATTTATAAGAAGATTTGTCAGAAAGGGTAGGAAAGAGATTTAATTTCTGACTTAAGTGGGAAACCAAGATTCCTCCTTTCCCAGTTGGCTCCTGACTCCAAGTTTTCCCATTCCAGGCTGCTCCGTGGCCTCAGAGTTAATTACAAGTTGGATAAGGAGATGCCCGAATCCACCCTGCTGTTGTTTTGCTGACTCAGCAGCTCAGAGCTCCTTTTTTTAGGGAGGGGGCAGCAAAAAGACCACCCTGGATTCCAGATGCTTGTGGAGCAGGGTTAGGAACCCCCTTGGGATGAGTTTTCCAGGCTAAGCTATTCCTGAATCTTCTTTTCCCACCTCCTTGGGAGTAGATAAGATATTCAGGACAGAGAAATTTGGTTTCTTTTTCCCCAGTGCAGCTGTTGTTTAAGTAACTCCCAAGGAATATGGGACTTTGCCCAGTCCTGTCTGCATGCCTCTTCCTGGGAATATCACCCCATGTGTGTTCAGGAAGGCTGGGGGAAATTCAGGAAAACAGCTGCACTGTGTGAGGGAAGAGGAATTGCAGCCCCAAAGCTCACTTAGAAAATAGAAACGGGAAAAAGATGAGAGGTCAGTTAAGGAAGAACTGTGGTTTTTAAGCAAGTTTCCAAGCAAATCCAATGGAAAACAGGCACCTGACATGGGATGGGGCCTGGGTTTCGGTGTGTTGGGATCCTGACTGAAGCAGCTGTGCAGTTTTTTCCCTGTGGGAGCTTCCTAAAGGTTCTTCTGCCACTGCACCATGGCTGGGTTGTGGTCAGCGCATCTGGGACTCTTGCCTGAGGGATCCAATCTCTTAATTTGTCATAAATCTGGGATTTGGGACTTCTGCCTGAAGGTTGTCATCCCTTATTTTGTAATAATGGGATTGTCTTTTTTTTCTCCCCTAAATTTGGATTTTCCATTAATTAGTGGCTGTTACTAATTATGACTTGATACTTTAATACTTCAGTTTTCCATGTTTCCAATGCTGTAGAATGGAACTTGAATTCATCCATCCCTTTGGAGGGCAGGGAAGTTTCAGCTCTCTGGTTAAAGGGGAGCTCTGCCTTCCTTGGAGCCTTTTTCCTTGGAACTATTTTGGGAACATGATTTCATCTTTCTTCCTCCTGGAGCGGGGGAAAAGCCCACCCCAGAAACGTGGGGGATTCGGAGCTTCTGTTCTTCCCTGCAGAAAATCACGGAATTGTGCCTCAGATTTCCCTGAAATGGGGGTGTTGGATCGCTGTAGGAGGGAAAAGGGGTGAGTTGTGTGCTGCTGGTGGACGGATCTGTGCTCTCCAGAGGTCACTCCTTGCTGGCAGCCCGGAGCAGGAATGGGATTTCTGGGTGCTGGCAGCTGAGGGAGGAGTGTTAAAGAGGCAGCTCCTGCTGGTCTCTTCCAGTGATTCCAACCCCTTCCCTCCTTGTTTTCTCTTGGATGTTTACCTCTGGATTCTTTGGCTCCCATCCTGGTAATGCTGAATCCTGTGGTGGACTTGGGAAGAGCTGGATGAGGGTGGAGGTGAGATTTTATCCTAACACATTTCAGAGCCTGGATTGTCCCTCCCCATCCCCCTGCTGCTTTCCTGGTGGAAACACGGAATTTTCCCATTTTGCTGTGTTGTCTCCTTCCTGGCTTATCAGGAAGAGGAGGAGGGAAGAAAGGATGTGTGGGCTGCTGGTGCTGGAATTTAAAACCTCCTCATGGAAAGGGACAGGGTCATGCCAGTGTCCTTTTTCCCTTTTCCAGCTTCAGGCTGGCAGCTGGAACACCTTGAAAATTCCAGCCAGGAAATCATGTAACTGAGGGAGGAATTATTCCTAGTGTCATTCCATAACCTGATTCCCTTACTCCAGAGGGATCATTTGAGCTCTTTTGCTGGACACTGATCCCAGCTGGGAGCAGCGAATATGGTGGAGGGAGGAAGAAACCTGTGGACATGGAGTTTTGCCAGCTTAAGGAATGCTTGGGGTCATCCTGTGCTGGACAATTCCAGGCTGGATGCTGGAGCTGGATATTCCCTGGGTCTGTCTGTTCCGTGGTTTCCCTCTTTGCAGTGAAAATAAAATCATTCAATATCCATGGGATCTTTATAAATCCTTAAATATCCATGAGAGGTTGCAAAAATGGGAACGGGAGCAGTTGGAGACATCGATTGATTTCTTTTTTCCCCACTGGAGAAGGTGTGTTGTCTGTGGAATGTGGGAATGATTGTCAGGAACATGGCTGGGAAAGGTGTGTGAGAAGCTCCTGGAATTCTGGGAACTGTTAGGAGTGCTCAAGAGATCTCTTCTCCAAGAGACCTTTGGCATTCTCTTGGTATTTTGAAAAAAAATCAAAGCCGTCTGAGAAACCAGGTGACAAGTGACAATTGAGTTGTCCCAGAGGAAGTTTTAGGTTGGATATTAGAGAAAATTCCATCATGGAAAGGGTTGCAAAGCATTGGAACAGGCTCCAATGGTGGAATCCCCATTCCTGGAAGGATTTAAAGTCTGCATGGATGTGGCACTTGGGATAGTGGTGGTGGCCTTGGCACTGCTGGGGAATGTTGGACTGGATGATCCTGGAGGGCTTTTCCAACCTGAACAATTCCATCATCCATTTGTCCGTGCTGTTGGACACACAGAAGGTCTCAGCCTGGCATTTGAGGACAATTTGCCTCTCCCGTGGGCTGTGGGATCCCAAAACATCTCCACAAGGATGCAGGCAATATTCCTGTTATTTCTTATCAAAAAGACTGGGAATATTTTCCCTTGCTGCCTGGAAAAGAACTGTAGGAGATCTCAGCTTGTGCCTGTGCTCAGGATTTAAGGCTGAGGGAAGGAACTGAGGCAAAAAGAGGCACAGGATTGGGATGGAGAAGAATCGGACTTGGGCAGGGATAATTCCTGATCCTTCAGAGCTTGATTATTATTCTTTAATCAACTGTGTTAATTACAATATCATATTGCTCCCAGGCCTCTGAGCTCTGATCAGAGATGAGGATGTGAACTGAAAAAGATGGAATAAAGGAATTTTTTCTGGCTTTGGAAGTTCACGTGCCCCGGCAATAACAGAATGAGTCACCAAACCCCAACTCTGGTGCCTGTGATCTCTTCCCAGCTGATTAGAACATTCCCACCAAGAGCTGTTCCAGGCATTTCCTTTTGAAGCTTAATTGAAAAAGCTCTGGATGATTGGATACTTCATGGTTAATTAGAAGATAATTAAAGGAAAGCAGGGAAAATCCACACCTGGACAAATCCTGCCGAAGGAATCTCTGCAAAGGCACTCCATTTAATTACCAGGATGGCCACACGTTGCCTCGGGACTGAGAGGAAAAAGGAATTTCTTTTCCAGCAGCCTCAGACTGGTTGGGCTGGGAGCCAGGGGCTTGTCCTGAAGTAGATCCCAATGAACAGCTTTTTTCCTTATAATCCTGTTAGGATTAGAAATTCAAGTGTGAAATTCATTTGGAATTCGTGTCTGCTGGAGGAGGGGAAATCAATTGCAAAATGCGTCCCTGTGCTGTTGGAGCAGGGATCCTTCCCGTTTTCTGAGGATTGCCAATTTCCCTGGACAAGATTTGAGCTCAGTTTGTCTTTGGAAAAATGGAATTGCTTTCCTTTGCTTTCCAAAAGCTGTGGAGGTGTTGAGTTCGGTAGAGAGGGATTGGGATCACCTGGCCATGATCCAGGATGTCCAGCAGCCAGATGTGAAATCCAGGTACAGCCCTGAGGATGATCCCGCTGGGATGTACTGCAGGAAAGGTGATGTTTTTCCTGTTCAATTCAGACATGGATTGACGACGGGCTGGGATTGCTGGGAATGTTCAGCCTGGACAAGAGAAGGCTCCAGGGAGACCTTGGAGCTTCTTCCAGAGCCTAAAGAGGTTCTAGGAGAGCTGGAGAGGGACCTGGGACAAGGTCCTGGGGTGACAGGACAATAGGAATGGCTTCCCACTGCTAGAGGGCAGGGATAGATGGGATATGGGGAAGAGATGCTTCCCAGTGAGGATGGCAAGGCCCTGGAATGGATTTCCCAGAGAAGCTGTGGCTGCCCCATCCCTGGAAGCATCCAAGACCAGGGTTTGGACTTGGGTTTGGAGCAGCCTTTGGACAGGGTTTGGAGCAGCCTGGGAATAGTGCAAGGTGTCTTTGCCCATGACAGGGGCTGGCTGGAATGGGATGAGCTTAAGGTCCCTTCCTAGCCAAGCCATCTGGAATTAGGGATAGTTTTAGGAGGAGCACATTCATCTCATTTTCAGGACCGTCCTATCTATATTTTAGGAATCACATGGTTGATTTAGGTTCTGGATCATCTCCTACTGCTTCTGGGTACCTCCTGCCATAGTCTGGCATTCCCCGGCTCCAGAGCTGGTGCATTCCCACATGTGGCCAGTTCATCTTTCCTGCTCCCCGTTCTCTTGGGAAGGATTGTTCCTGGTTTTCTGTGGTATAACCAATTGTTAGGAACAGTCAGTTCCAATCTGTGCCGTTCAGTTCGTGCCTGCACAGCTGCTTGGAGCCAAGGAATGCTTTTCCAGGGATTTCTTCGGCTGCAGCTCCGCTCTTGTCACGTGGGTTCTCTGCTTCTGCCTCACCTCCTTTCACCTCCCTCCTGTCCAGCTTTTCCAAATGAATTCTGGCTCTGGAGCTGGTGGCCGAGAGGGCAGGGACAGTGTCCCTGGAGTGACAACTTTCCAAGCTCCTTTCAAGCTCTGCTGAAGGGCTCCCCCATAATGAGGGAAAGTGAAGAGGGTATGGAAACATGGAGAGTGGTGGTAACAGGAAGAAGAATCCCAGAAAAGTTTGGGTTGGAAGGGATCTGGAATGTGATCCAGTTCCATCCCCCAGCCGTGGGCAGGGACACCCTCCACTAGCCCAGGCTGCTCCAAGCCCCAGCCAAGCTGGCCTTGGACACTTCCAGGGATGGGGCAGCCACAGCTTTTCTGGGAAATTCAGGGTCTCATCACCCACACAGGGAAGAATTTCTTGCCAATATCCTATCTAATTCCACCCTGTGGCAGTGAGAAGCCATTCCCATTGTCCTGTCACTTCATGCCTTTATCCAAAGTCCCTCTCCAGCAATGTTGGAGTCTCTTCAGGCACTGGAAGGAGCTCCANTATGGAAACATGGAGAGTGGTGGTAACAGGAAGAAGAATCCCAGAAAAGTTTGGGTTGGAAGGGATCTGGAATGTGATCCAGTTCCATCCCCCAGCCGTGGGCAGGGACACCCTCCACTAGCCCAGGCTGCTCCAAGCCCCAGCCAAGCTGGCCTTGGACACTTCCAGGGATGGGGCAGCCACAGCTTTTCTGGGAAATTCAGGGTCTCATCACCCACACAGGGAAGAATTTCTTGCCAATATCCTATCTAATTCCACCCTGTGGCAGTGAGAAGCCATTCCCATTGTCCTGTCACTTCATGCCTTTATCCAAAGTCCCTCTCCAGCAATGTTGGAGTCTCTTCAGGCACTGGAAGGAGCTCCAAGGTCTCCCTGAAGCCTTCCCTTCTCCAAGCTGAGCAAGGTCAGTGTATCAAGGATTGACACCAGGAGTGTCAATTAGGGAATAAGCATGGAAACAGGAAGAGATTCCTGGTGCCATGGCTGCAGCCAGGAATGTGTGGCCGTGCTTCCTGTGGCACCAAGTTTGCCAGATATCGGATGGGAATCAGCAGTTCCAACTCCAGGATCTGTAGTGATGAATCCACAGGGAGAAACAGGCACAAGGAATCTGTGTCAGCAGGAAAAAGTTGGAGTAAATATGTGTGAGTAATTCCAGGAGTCAGAGCTGGAAAACCTGTGGAAATTGAGGAGATGCAAAGCTGCCTTATGGAATTAAATAATTCCTGAGCTTGAAACTGAATCCCTATCTCCTGGCTCTCCCTGGGGAGCAGTGGGCAGGGTTGGATCCCTGCTGGGGAGGGATGGGTGTTGTGGCTGCCAGGAGAGCACAGATCCTGAGGGCCTGAAGAAACTGTGGATCAGCTCCACGTGCAGGCTGTGGGTGGTGAGGAGGAGGGATGTGTGTACTGGGATTTGGAAATGCAGCTCCTGGAGTGTCCAAGGAGAAGGGAATGTGGATAAATAAATATATTTAAGCCTTAAATATGACACAGGATCAGGGAAGCCTGGGCTTGATTCATCCTTGCTTACATAAGCAAAAGGAAAAGAGGATTCCTGCTTTCCATCACAAATCTGAGATTCGGGAAGAGTCTGGAGAGTTCAGCCTGGCAGGATTCAGCCCAGGATTGCAGTTCTAAGTTGCTTGGTTGTCATTAGGGAAGCGCTGGATGGGTAAGAATTCCCAGGAAAAGGAGAAGGAAGCATTTGATCCATTGGTGGTTTGGAGAGGTGTGGGACCAGTGCTGTTTGTTCCCTGTGATGACTCCAACATCTTTATCCCAAGCACCAGGTGGAGAAAAATCAGGCTGGTAAGTCCCAGGATTTGATTTCCATGGGGTGGGAATTGGGGACTTAATTCCATAAATTTGGGAGAGAGTTGGAACTGCATGTGCTGGACTGTTGGTGGTTTTCCATGTGCTCTTCCTTGGTGAGCTCCGTGTTCCTAATGGACAATGGGCCTTTTTGGGATGGGATGAGAGAGGAGCTGTTGGGGTGTGGAAGGAGGGAACCACTCCTGACGGTCTCCATGGGGGCTGGAATTTTGGGGTCCTTCAGCACTATTCCTAGGAGCAACCACTGAGGCAGGAAAAGTTTTCCCAAGCTGTCATTTGGGTGAGCTAGAGACCTGGAATCTGCCTCTCCCTTCCTCATTCCCTCTCTCCTTCCCTGCTCCTACTTTCTTTGGATTTGCACTGTAATGAGCAGTTTTATGGGAGCTGAGGCAGAGCTGGCAGCTTCCTTTAGAAAACTGTTCTCCAGGTGGGAATAAAGTGGGATTCTTGACCTGGGAATGCTCAGCCTGAGGATTTCTTTTACTACCAGGGCTATTCCCATGCATTGAGGTGGAAGCCACGGGATGGGAGGGGCAGAACCACATTTCTTGGGAAGCTGCAGCTGGAAATCCAGAATTAGGCTTGAAATGTTCCCTTTGAGCTTAGGAAAAAGGGAAAGAGGATGTTGTCCATGTCCATATCCAAGCCAAGAACATTTCTGGGCTGAAATTCCCACTTCTCTGCTGTTGTGCATTTAAAATTCCCACCTGTACAGGTGTTCCTGTCCTGGCCCTTCCCCAGACAGGACTTTGGTGTTTGACCCTTGCTTCCAGGGTAAACATGGATGTGAAAGTGGATACATTCAGTGTGGAAAGAAGCCCTTGGATAGCAGCAATCCTTTGGATGCTGGTCATTAGTTCACAGGATCTTGCTGGAAAAACATGAATTCAGGGTTGATTTTTTAATCCATAAATATTCCTGTAGGTTCTGGTTTATCAAATGAGCTTGAAGAAATAACTAATTCCAGGATATCCTGATGTTGGTTTGATTTTCACTGGAGGCTGGGAAAAATCTGGAACTGGGGCCAAGAGGCAGATTCTGCTTAATGAGGTGCAAGATTGATGCTTTCCAAGATATTGGAAAGTGGGAATCTGGGAGGGTTTGGGGAGTTACTGGAAAAGGCAAAGCACAGACATGGCATTTTCAGGGAATTCACAGCATTCAAGAATGTTCCCTCTTGAACATACTCCCACAGGATGAGGTCCTCAAATAGGCTGTTGGTGGCTTCCACTGGAAGTTTCACTGGGTTGATGGGAATCATGACCTCCATGACCTCTTTCCAAGCTGATTTCTAGGAATGTGGGATACAGGCATGTCCTCAGCCAAGGAAACAAGCAGGGACACGGCAAGGGAAATAAACAGGCAGCATCAGGAAAATGGGAATAGGTCATGTCCAGGTCAGATTTAGGCTGTTTGAAGCCATTCCCAAAGTTTTTGAGCCTGGAAGTGTCACAGATCTAGGATCCCTGTTTAATGAGGACAAATTGTATTGAGAAAAGATGCATTTGGGTTTAGATTCCCAAAAAACCTTTCCAGATAGCCCTGATTCCCAGCATTTTTGACTTGCAGCTGGGCATGTGCCTGCCTAACCACTTAGTCATGGAATATGAGAAGAGGAAAACTCCTGAGATAAGTTGTGGGATGTGATAACAGAAAAAAGGCCAAATTGGGAATGCTGGTGAGCAGGGAGTAGAGTAAGAGGCTGGAGGCCCTGGAATTCTACATGTGTCCCTCTTTCCCCCTCAGTGCCAGGTGGGAGGGAAATAACCACTCCTTTAAATTCCTTAGGATCATTCCTGGGAGATGAGCAGAGCCAGCATTCCCTCCTGTGCCGGCAGATGCACGTGGAGGGAACCTCTCCCTGACGATTCCCATGGCTCCGGAGCCTGGAGCCGCCTCTCCGGATGTGCTTCTCCTCTCCAGCACATTTGTGGGGAGGGGGAGCAGGGAAGGAGTGCCAAGGAATGGTGTTGACCACACAGTTTTCCCGAGTTTGGCAGGGATTTTGTGTTCTCCCACTTCTTTCGCTCTCCTCGTCGTGTTGGCAGCGGTGGTCCCGGCGCCGCTCCCGGTGGCTTTCCCTGCATGTGACTCATCCCCAGGGAATTCCTGAAGCAATGAGTCAAGTTATTGGGAAAACTGTTTGCCCACTAGTGTAAACTAGGGAGCCAAGAAGCTGCTTGCAGGAGGGGAGAGAGGTAATTCCTTTTGGGAATGACTGGGCTTCTCCTTCCTCTTCCTGAAGGCATCGCTTCCAGATGTGCCAGAGCAGGGATGTGCTTCTGAATTCAATATCATACCTGGATATTTGCTCCTTCTGCTTTTTTTCTGCCTTTTTGAAAAGCAGGCTAAGCTGATAAGCATTCCGGGGTGGAGTAAAACTGTCAGGAATTTGCCAGGATTGTAGTGGAAAACAGCTTTTCCTAAAGAAATGAGGCTCCATCCAAAATGCTCCTTGTGTAATTACTGGTCACCTCTTGGATTTGCCCTGGCTGGCTTCATCCAGCCCTTGGAGTTTTGGTTATAAATAACTCAGAGGCCGTGTGCTTTCCAACCAGGAATTACCAAGTTCTGTCTGTAGCTGTGGGATATTCCAACAAAACCAAGGACTGGTGGTTCCCAGTAAATATATCCAGGGAGCTGTTGTTCCGCACCTGGGAGCAGATTTGAGATGCTGGGAGCATTTATTGCTGTATCCATCACCTCAACCAGGTATTCCTTTTGCATTCCCTACCCCATTCCATCCAAGCTTTCCTTGTTGTAGGGGATTTTATTCCCCTGTAGAACATGGAGTTCTATTTCAAATCCCAAATTAATTGGAATTTATTACATTTTCCCCCCTGGCAACTTGGCCGTTATTTTTGCCGGAGCTTGGAGTGGTCGGGAAGCTGCCCGTGGGCTCTGCTGGCACAAACTGTGGGTGGAATTGCGGAGCTGCCGGCATCAAGACAAGGACTGGGGGTTGTTTTTAACTCCATTCCTGGCAGCACACTGGGACTGTGTGTGACAGTTCTTTCTCCACTCCCAGATTCCTGAAAAAGTGGTGGCTTCCCTTGTTTCTCAGCCAGGTGTTTGTGCAGGCTTTGGATTTTCCATAGGCTGATTAGTCTGGAGCTCTGGAGTTAAGGTGTGCTCTTGTCAAGATCAAGGAGAAAAGTCCTGGGAATCTTGGAGGTGTGAGTGAGTCTTTTCCATCCCTTCCAAAGCATTATCCTCCCTTTCATTTGGGAGGCTGGAATGTCTCACAGTGATCCCTGTCTTTATGGAATTATCCCTACAAACCTCTTCCTTTATGCCCAAGGCTGGTTGCTGAGGTCTGGAATTAATAAAGCCCTGTGGATCCTTCACCAAGGAGGACATGGAAGTGCTGGAGCATGTCCAGGGAAGGGTTTGGAGCACAAGGAGCAGCTGAGGGAGTCAGGCTGGAAAAAATGAGGATCAGGAGGGATCTTCTCACTCTCCACAAATCCCTGACAGGAGGGTGGAGTCAGGTGGGATCAGGCTCTGCTCCCAGGGAATAAGTGGCAGGATGAGAGGAAATGGCCTCAGATTGCACCAGGAGAGGTTTAGGTTGGATATTAGAGAATTCCACAATGGAAAAGGTTTTAAAGCATTGGAGCAGGCTCCAGTGGTGGAGCCATCCCTGGAGGGATTTAAAAGCTATGTGGATGTGGCACTTGGGGACATGGGATAGAGGTGGCCTTGGAAATGCTGGAGGAATGGTTGGACTCGATCTTGGAGGGCTTTTCCAGCCTTCATGGTGATGCTATGGACAAATCCTGGCCCATGGGGTGGTGCAGGGATGTCACTGGATATCCAGTGGGGAGAACCATTGGGATGTGCAGTGTCACTGGTTTGTAGGACTGGAATCCCTGGGAACAGTCTCAGAACTGGTCCCAGTTGTTCAAAGGAGGTGCATTCCAAAGTGGAGAATTTCCTTGTTTCTCTTTGATTCAGTGAATCCCTTATCCTGCTTTTAACTGGGAATAAGTGCTGGGAGTGGCACCTTTGGGATTTGCCCATCCTCTTGCACTAAATCCATTAGGGTTTGCAAGATAGACCCATTTTTCCTGAAAACTCCACTGCTGCGGTCAAGTCCATGCCAAGGAGATGCATTCTGGAGTCTCCTTATTAAAAATGAATCGTTCCCAATGTAACAGAAAGGAGATGTCGTGCATGTTTCAGCGAAATGTGGGATTCATGAGACCTGTTTCTACCCAAGGCAAGAGAGTTTGGAGTTAAGGAAAAAGAGGATGGATTTAACCAAGAAGAACATGCACCTTGATGTGTTTATGGCAAAGGGGCTTTGGGAAGGTGTCTGAGGGAGGAATGAGGTGGGATGGAGATAGATCAGTGCTGGGCCAGCTGGGAAGTGGTTACACCAATCTTGTGTCCATCACCATTGCAGTTACAAGGAATTTATTCCAGGATTTTGGGGTTAAACTGGTGGGCCAAACAGGTAAGTTCTTGTTCTCTGGGTTTTGAAGGTCAGTTGATACTCTGAGATTATTTTGGGAATTTGTGTCAGTGGGCAGTGCTGGAGTTCCAGATCCAAGCTGATCCCATTAGTTCTGTCCCGATGACATTGTGGAGGTGATTGTGGTGCCATGGCCTTATCCCGAGGGAGCCACATCCAAAGTGTGCCAAGCCACAGGAGGCTGTTCAAACCTTTCCTGTCTCCAAGCTTCATTCCCTGGCTCTGCCGCTGACTCATTTTATTCCGTTCTCCTTGGAAAATTATCAAGGAGAATCTTCAAAGTAGCCATGAAGATATCCCAAAATTCTAATCCCCATTGATTTTTGCCAGTGATGTCTGCCTGGGATTTGCTTATAAATATGGCTCTTAAATGTTCCATGAATTCATGGAATATTCCTTAAAGTAGGGGTCTGTTCCCTTAATCACCTCCGGTGAGGGCAGAGCTCTCCTCACAAGCTTCCCGGCAGCTGCTGTGCCTTCTTCCCCTGGGAAGAGCTTTCCCTGCAATTCCTGCAGGCACTGCTTGCAGCAGATACTTCCTGCCCCTTGGAAAAAGCAAAAAGAACTCGCCTGCCTTTGGTGCCATGGAAGTTGTCCCCTCTTGGTATTCAATGCTGGAATGGTTTGGTTTAGAAAGGACATGGAATGCTCATCCCATTCCACCCTCTGCTGTGGACGAGGACACCTCCCACTATGCCAGGTTGCTCCAAGCTTTGTCCAGCCTGGACTTGTCACTTCCAGGCTTGAGGCAGCCACAGCTCCTCTGGGAAATCCATTCCAGGGCCTCACCACTCTCACAGGGAAGGATTTCTTCCAAATATCTGATCCAAACCCACCCCAAGTCAGTGGGAAGCCATTCTGTCTTGTCATGTCCCTCCATGCCCTATTCCAAAGGCTCTTTCCAGCTCTCTTGGAGCCCCCTTAGGCACTGGAAGAGGCTCTAAGGCTCCCTGGAGCCTTCTCCTCTCTGGGCTGAGCTATCCCAGCTCTCCCAGCCTGGCTCCAGAGCAGAGCTGCTCCATGCAAATTCCTCTGGCCAGCTTCAGGGCATTCTGTATGGATATAACCCATCCCCCTTCTCCCTGGAAGGCGAGAACAATTCCCAGATTGTGAGAAACCAACTCAGAAACAGAAAGAGCCTCATTTAAAACACTTCAGAACAGCTGGATGGGGCCTGATGGGGTTGGATCCAAGCTGGAATTGATGACTTCTGTCAAGTCCAGTAAGTGCTTGGTGGGAACGAGAGGGTTGTGGGAGCTGCAAGGGAATGATCCAGCCTGGAGTGGGAAGCCCGTATTCAATGTGGGACATGTTGGCGAGGGAAGGAAGTATTTGGGGTGACTTGATGGGACCACAATTCCATTGGTTAGGGAAGTGAACTGTTTGTTGTCCTGCAGAGTGGAAAAGCAGGCTGCAGCATCCATGCTGTGCCCTCAGGACAGGTGTCCAGCACCTGGACAAGGTGACCTGGATGTGCTCTCAGGGAGAAGGGAAGCACCTCTGCTCTGGAGCAGAAAATCACTCCTGAGGAAAAGCTGCTGTGGGAGGTGGCAGGACACAAAGCTCCTTTGGTTTTGGTTTTCCAGCTGCGTTTCCCAAGAAGTTGAGCTGGGAGCTGGCAAGCCTGGGCTTGAACTTCCCAGCGGGACAGCAGGTTGGGACATTCCTGGGAAACATGGTGACATTTCAGCAAGGGAGAGGGATGCTGGGAGGGGCAGCATTCCGGGACATGGTGCTGGATTTCTGTGGAACAGCAAAGGGCTCTGTCCTTTAGCGACACCTGGAACCATCCACTGAGACCTACAAATCCAATTTTTTTGGTGAATCCTGTAGCCCTGAGCAGTGAAGGCAAACATCTGGCTTGTTTTGAGGGAATTTCCTTGGCTGAGTCACCCTGGAGGACTCTGGAATTTGCGGAGGCCAGCTGGAAGAGGGTGCTGGCAGAGATGAGATGGGATTGCTTTGTCATACCTGGGTCTTGTGGAAGTGCCATCAGGTGCCTGAGGGAAAAGGTAGGGAAGGAATATTGGGATAGCAGGGCTTCGTCCATGCAGACATCCCCAGGGATCTGGCAGAGGGAGAAAAAACTCCCAGCAGATCTGATTTCAGCCTGGGTTTGGCCTCCCATCTTTTGCTCTGAACAGCAGGAGGTTGGGAATCAGGGGAGGTTTTGGGGTGATGGAAGTGGGAATCCTGAGTTAGCCTGAGGATGCAGGGATGGGGAATTGCAGAGGGGTGTGAGCCTGTGGATGCAGGGATGGGGAATTGCAGAGGGTTGTGAACCTGTGGATGCAGGGATGGGGAATTGCAGAGGGTTGTGAACCTGTGGATGCAGGGATGGGGAATTGCAGAGGGTTGTGAACCTGTGGATGCAGGGATGGGGAACTGCAGGGAGTTGTGAATCTGTGGATGCAGGGATGGGGAATTGCAGAGGGTTGTAAGCATGTGGATGCAGGAATGGAGAATTGCAGGGGGTTGTGAGCCTGTGGATGCAGGGATGAGGATTGCAGGGGGTTGGAGCTTTGGGCTGTGTGGGTGCCTTGGGAATCTGTGATTCTGGGAGCTTGGAGCAATTCCTGCCTGGATTTGGGTGGATGGAGTGGGTGACTCTGGGGGTGTTGCTGTGGTGTGGGTGGGCTCCTGGCGTGCAGGAACCAAGCACAGCCTTTTTCCTTCAGCTTTATTTCCTGGTGCACTTCTCCCTGGAGGAGGCTCATGTCAGATGGGACGGGCTGTTGGATTAGCCTAAGTCTCGGAGGTTTAGCTGGAATGTTGTCTCACTGTAGCGTTTTTCTCCCTTGCTCTTTTCCCTAAGCCTTTCCCTACAGACAGCTAATTCTCCCCTTCCCCCACATCCTGTCATAGTCCAGAGCATGTCACAAGGAATTAACGGCTGGAAAGGCCGGGAGAGGCTCCTCTGGAACAGTCTCTCCTTTCTGTGCCCGGGGTGGCCCCCTCTGTGTGTCCCTTTTGTGTCCCATCCAAGTCCCCTCCCCCTGGCCATTCACTGGAGAGTCCATGGCCAGGAGCCTTTCCCAGCCCGATGCCATGGCTGTGTCCGAGGGCTCCCGGCAGCGCTCCCGGTTTCTCGGTGGGAAGAGAGAGGAGGTTTGTGCCGCTCGAGGGTTTTCCTCCTCTCCCGGCTCCGCATCTCTGACAGCATCGCCCGCTCTCGCTCCCAGTCCTCCTTCCCACAATCCACGTACAATCTCCTCAGAATAGGGATGATGTCACTTCCTTCCAGAGGGTGCTGGGGGGTGTGGAAGGGGGGAGTCACGACCTCTGGCTCTCGGCATTCCCGGTGGATAAATGAGGTGCAGGGAGGGAGTTGCTCTGAGCATGATGCCCGGCTCTGTCGGCAGGCAGATCCCAGTTCCCACGCCGTGCTTCCCTTTGCCGAGTGGGATTTTCAATGGCTGCAGGAAGAGTTTGCTGTTCCCTCCTGAGCTTGTGATGCCTGTCTCCCTGGATATGCACTTTTTCTGAAATACCCTTCTGGGAGAGAAGGATGCGCAGCGGCTGGACCACATGCCATGTAAGATTCCTGCTTCCCTAGATCTTGCCCGGCTCTGAGGGGACTCCTTGTGCATGTGCTTCCCTTATTTCAGTGTTGGGAGTTTGGGGCTGCTTGTACTGGGATTCAGCTTTCAAGATCCTGGGAATGTTTGGCTCTTTCCAGCAGTTTTAGGAACAGTGTGAGGGTTCTTGCTGTCACAGAGCCGGGGTCAGTGGTCTCAGGGCTCTTTGCACTCCAGCCTTCCGGTCCTCCCAATTCCTCTGCTGGATCATATCTTCAGCATCTTAAAACACAGTTCCTGGGATGTGCTGTGCTGGGATGAAGCTGAAGAGTCCTCACACTGAGAGCTTTTTCTGGTGGGTTTCCCAGTCTCAGGCCTTCCGTCATCTCCCTCCTTTGCAAAGCAGGGGCAAAGCCCCGAACCTCCTGGTTTAAATTCAGGAATCTTTGGGAATAAATTGGGAATGCTCCTGCCCTGGGAGCCTGGTAAGTGGAGTGACAGTTCCACAGTGAGTATTCCCATATGTGACAGTGAGTGACAGGCTTGTCCCCATCTGTTGCCGTGGATAAGGAATCCACTTTGGATATTTGTTGCTGTCATTGATATCCTGCTTCTCAAACTGGGAGAGGGTGGTGGGAACTGGGAGAGCCCAACTGGAGGGATGGAAGGGTTCCGGCAAGCGCGTTGGTGGGATGCAGCCGAGAGATGACGGGAATGGAGCTGGGCTGGGAAGTGCTGGAGGTGTATCCAGGGTTTGTGATATCCCAGCTACCCTGGGTGGTGAATGACAGGCACAATGGGGCTGGGAGGGAGTCTCCAGATGGCCAGAGGAGTGAAGGTAGAGCTGGAATGTACTCAGTGCTCTGATTATTCTGTGCTGAGGAAGTGGGAATCCAAATGGCGTTTGGAATTTCGCATTTGCTTTGTTTGTGGAATGGAGCATTTCCCTCAACTGAGTGACAGGCTGGAAGCAGCCTGTTAACTATGGAATCTCCTGGAATTTAAGCGGATTGTGTAGGTTTTCAATAATGGGCAGCTGAAACGGGTTGGAAGATCCATTCCAGTGACTGTGGGTGTCAGCACAGGAGAGGAGACTCTGGATTTGGGATATTCTGGAAGTGGTGGGGTAACCACACCTGACTGGGGGGTTGGATTTAGTGGGACAGGGCAGGAATTGGTGCCATGGGCTGTCTCAAACCCAACATTTGTGTTATCTGGAAGGTTCAACTTAGTTTAAATCATGAGCAACCTGGGCTTGTGGGAGGTGTCCCAATCCAAGACAAGGAGATGGAACTGGATCATCTTTAAGCTCCCTTCATATCCAAACTATGCTGGAGTTCTATGGATGTCCTCCCCTTTCTAATTTGTTTTACCCACAGCACTAAATTAGGGGCATCATATCCAAGTGTGGGGTTTTTTTGTCTGGTACGGGAAGTATTGCAGGTGATATTCCCTTGGGAATGCTGTTGGAAATCCTGTTGTAAGTAATGGATGAGGACACTTTGTCCTGACCTGGCAGTTTGCTATTGGGTTCGCAGAGGCAAGAATCCAAGAGGACTTAGGGATTTGCAAGTGCAGCTTTGGAACAGCATGGCCACCGCAGGCCATGGGTGGGGCACTCCAGCAGCAGTGCATGGATGTGGGAATTGGGAGGTTGGTGGAGTTGGGAACTGAGATGGCTCAGTTGGGAGGGCTTGGAGCAGAGAGGCACAGGTGAGGTGTAGCATTCCCTGGTAGCACAGCTAAGAGATGGGACAGGGATTTGGGCATGGAAAGAGGGACAGGATTGATCCCCAAATCCAGAAATCCCTGGTGTCTGTGGCAAGAGTGCAAAGACACCGTCCTGGATTTGGCAAAACCAAGGAAAATTCCTGGTAGTGGGTCATGTGTTGAGCCAGGAAGGCAGGAGTGGGATAAGGTGTGCTGCCAGAGTCCCTCTGGAGCAGCTTGGAGTACAGCCAGCTGGGATGGAGTGGGATGGCTGTGCTGGAGGAGGTTGGAGCGCCCTGTACAGTCTCGTGACTTTGCACCACTCCTGTTTCTATTTTCCAAAGGGTTTGGGAAGCCCTAAAAATAGGAGCACAAACAAAACCCAGGGAGGAACAGCAGCTCCTCAATCTTCCACCTTGGAATTGGTTGTGCCTGTCAGGGCCGGTGCGGATGCAACGGAGATGTGGAGCTGGCAGGATGCTCCTGCTGGTCCAGGGGGAGATCTCCTAGGAGCCAATATCCTCACTGGAAGTGCTGTTAGGAGCCAGTCCATAGTTCCTCAGATGCTGCCACTGGCTGTTAATGGATATTTTGGCTTCTTGAGCCAAGTGTGGGGGGGAGAATTGTTTGACAACAACAGCCTGGCAGCAGGTTTGTGCATGGAAAAACACAGTAGTAGGGTTTTCCAGAGATTTGAGGCCAGGGTGACCTGTCCCAAATCCCACGGTGGCTGCTCACCATCACAGCCTAACAGGATTCCAGGTAATCCCATGAAGTGGAGCTGGATGAGTTACACACCGGCTTCACCTAATACTTCCCGCTCCTTCAACTCCCAGCCCTCCTTCCTGAGCGTGCCATGCCCCCTGGTGCTGGAAGGAAGCAGCTCTGGGATAAACCAGGATGGCTCCCAGGTTGTGGGGCTCTCCAGAGGGGCTGGAGAGGCTCAGCAGCAGCTTTGCTTCCATTCTTTTCCAGGAGGTGAGTGCTGTGCCTGCTGAACTTCCCGGGACCCGCCAGCCATGCCAGGGATTGTCGTGTTCCGCCGGCGCTGGTCTGTGGGCAGCGATGACCTGGTTCTGCCAGCCGTCTTCCTCTTCCTCCTTCACACCACCTGGTAAGTGAGAAGGGCACAAGGATGCTTGGAATTCACCCAGGAATTTTCTGGCTATTTCTGGCATGGCTGGAAATTCTCCCTGTGCTTCTACACAGGGCCAGAAAGTTTGGTTGGGGCATTCCTGACGAACACCAACATTTTTCCAGCTTCTGTTTTTGTAGCTTAGCTCTGTTCCAAGTTCTAGCCTAGTTCCAAAGAGCCTGATCGGAGCTTCTTGTTATCCTCCTGTGCCACCCAAGATTCTCCACTAGAATTTAAGGCTGTGTTTCTGTACAGAAGCTCAGGAAAAACAAGCATGGAATCCTGGAATGGTTTGGGTTGGAAGAAGCCTCAAAGACCATCCAATTCCAACCCCCTGCCATGGGCAGGGACAGCTCCCACTAGGTTGCTCCAAGCCCTCTCCAACTTGGCCTTGAACACTTCCAAGGGATGTGGCAGCCACAACTTCTCTGGAGTGGTAAATCCCATGGGATAATGTGGCATGGATGAAATGGTTCTGACAAGGGTAGCAGGGCTTCTGGATGGCTTGTGGGGATTTGGGTTCCAAATGAAGATTAATGTAAGGAGCTGTGGGACACTGAGGGAGGAAGCAGCTGTGGGATATTCCATGGTTTCCCTTGGCTTTCCTGCCCGGCAGGTTTGTGATTCTCTCGGTGGTGCTCTTCGGGCTGGTGTACAATCCCAACGAGACGTGCTCCCTGAACCTGGTGGACCACGGCCGGGGCTACCTGGGAATCCTGCTGAGCTGCATGATCGCCGAGCTGGCCATCATCTGGCTGAGCATGCGCGGGAGCATCCTGTACACGGAGCCGCGGGATTCCATGCAGTACGTCCTCTATGTCCGACTGGGTAAGCGGCCGGAGCCTCCGCGCTTCTGTGTGCTCTTCCCTGGAGCCTCCTCTCCCTGCCTAGCGCGGCTCCTCTGGCACGGCCAGATGGCTGCCAGGATGTGCCGTGCATCCCGATGAATCCAGAGGCTGCGCCTTGTCACAGCTGTCAGACTGGCAGGCGATGTCCCAAATAGCCTCCTTTTCCTCTCATGGAATCTGCTCCCCTTGTGTCTCTCTTTTCCCCACTACGTTTTGCAAGGATAGAGTCATAAATCCCAAAGGTTCTGACCCCGAGGTGTTGCCTCTTGACTCACCTGATCCATCCCTCCAGGCACTGGGAGGAAAATAGGTTTTCCACCTGCTCACTCCCTTTTTCCTCCTATAAGCAATTCCTGTCTCAATCCCTCTCCAAAAACTAGAACAGGGAAGAGAATTATTCCTTCATCCTTCATTCCTTTTTAGCTTGTTTTCCCTGGGTTCTGTTGCCTTCCAGGTACAGAAATTTAATCAGATTTTTCTGTGCCAAACGAAGGTTTTAAGAGAAAAATCTTTGGGGATGCAGAGCCAAACCCATTCCAAACAAATCATCCCGTGGGTTTGCATCCCTGCTTTTTGCTGGGTTGTTTTCCTGCAGAATTCACTAAAATAGGGGTAACCTTGCTTGAAAGCTCAGTCTGGAAGACTTGGAATGCTCAGTGCAAGTCATTAACACAAACAGCAAACAAATCTCCCTTTCCAGCCTCCCAGCCAGTCTCCCTAGGGAAGCATGGAGAGTCTGGCAGTTTGTGTTAAAACCAGACTAAGTGGGGCAGAGGAGGTAAGGAGAATCCAAAGAAAGGTTTTCATGCCCCCTAAAACACCCCTTCTTCTTCCTTAAGTTCTCTGTGTGCTCAGGAGTTGGATTTCCTCTGGATTTTGGGTCTTGTGTTCCCTTTTTCCTGTGTATTTTGCTTCTGGTAGGTTGATCAGTTGTGCTGATGGAAGTGGGAGCGTGACCAGTGCGTGGGCAAGGTCCATGTGACTATCCCAATTTAAGCATGTGCTGTTTAATGCAGAGGAATTTAGGGAATTAACTCAAATGTGAACCTGGGAATGTCTCATCCCTGCTCCTGTCCTGCAGCAGGCAAATAGAAGAGGAGCCAAAGGAAGCAAAACCTAACTCAGGAATAAATTGGGTTTATGTCCCAATCAGTCCCAGCCCTGATTCCTTGCCCAGGAAAGTCTCCTGGAACAGGTCTTTCCAGGTCTGTAGTGAAGCCACTTATGGAAAGACTCTGTGCCAGCAGGAGATAAGGAGGGTGAGTGGGATAAGCCAGGCTGGATTTAGTCTCAGTTCTACCAAAATTTAGGCAATCCCAAGCAAAGTATTCACCTTCTCCACACCTGATTGCCCACGTGTCCTTTGGAATTCTGGGGAGAAAGTGGGAGGATGGGCACTTAGAGCAGCTTCCCAGCTTTTTTGTTCCAGGGAAGCACTGTTAATCCCCAGTTTCTAGTTTGCTATCAGAGTCACATGCAAAACTGAGGAGCTCCTTAGGCGCTGTCTCCTTGGAACTGTTATGGGAAGGGCTGCAAAGGTGCTGAGAATGTTTGCTAAGCATAGCGAGCAGGATTAATCCTGGATCCACACACTCACGTATTTTGGATCCGTGAGTCAGGCCAGCTGCCTGAGGTAGTTAAGGTTTGGGTCCTGTCATTCCTGCTGCCTCAGGGAGTCTTTCCAGCAGCGTGGGAGGAAGGTCTGGATCTCTGATTCATACCTGTGACACAACCAAGGGCGCTGACCCCTCCACGATCCCATTTTTTCAGAGTCGTTTGGAACATGTCGCACTTTGGGCTCGTCTCCTTACACATCCCCTTCCAAAGCATTTTTATACCTATTCCTTGTGAGAAAATGGGGAGAGGAGCTCATCCTTAGGGAAAAGGCTGCTGTCATCCGTGCTGTTCCCATTTTTTCCAGCGATCCTGGTGATTGAGTTCGTGTACGCCATCGTGGGCATCGTGTGGCTGACACAGTACTACACCTCCTGCAACGACATCACAGCCAAGAGTGTCACCCTGGGTATGGAGCTGGAATGTGGCCTGGGAGCGTCCTGATGGATAGGCGGGCATCCTTCATTCCCGCCTGTGCCGATTGACTCTGGGAAGTGGATGGGAGCTGTCAATGTGGGGCTTGTTTTCCTGTTTATTGCTCGGAACAGTCGTTCCATTCATCCGCCCGTGCTGCCGGCACTCAGGCAGGGATCCGTGTTCCTAGGGAAGGGCAGTCTGTAAATTCCGCTTTTTCCCTTCAGAATGGTTTTACTGTTTTCCTGGAAGGCTTTCCCAGTCTCCTGGTGGGGATGATGTTAATGGTGCAGTCCCGGATACTCAGGGAGCATTTAATGGGCCCATAAAACAGCCGGAAGACTCATCCAGCTGTGGCTTAAAAGCCTTTCCAGAGGATTTCCTTTTGCTGCAGAAGTTTGGGGTGGGAAGTAAGGGCCGGAGCACGTGACTCCTGGTTTTTCTTTCAGGAATGGTGGTGTGCAACTGGGTGGTGATCCTGAGTGTGTGCATCACTGTGCTGTGTGTCTTCGATCCCACGGGACGCACCTTTGTCAAGCTCCGCGCCACCAAGCGCCGGCAGCGCAACCTAAGGACCTACAACCTCAGGTAAGGAAGCATTCCATGGGATACCAGAATTCCAGGGTGGCTTAGGTGCAAGGGACCTTAAAGATCATTGAATTCCAACCCCTTGTCATGTGCAGGGATGCCTTCCACTAGACAAGGTAGCTTCAGCCTGGCCTTGGATGCTTCCAGGGATGGGGCATCCACAGCTTCTCTGGGAAATCTGCCTCACCACTCTCACAGGGAAGCGTCTCTTCCCAATATCCCATCTGTCCCTGCCCTTTCTCTGTCAATGGGAAGCCATTTCCCATTGTCCTGTCCCTCCAGCCCCTTGTTCAAAGTCCCTCTCCAGCTCTCTTGAATCCACTTCAGGCACTTAAAGATCTCTCCGGAGCCTTCTCTTGTCCAGGCTGAACATTCCCAGCTCTCCCAGCCTGTCTTCACAGGAGACTGAATTTCCCTTCTATCCAAGGACACAAAGAGTTAAGGAAAGAACCAATGGAGCGTTACCAATGCTATGTCCTCATGGCTACAGGCACCCAAAATCCTCCTCAAGCCAGGGAATTCCAGGATGGTTTGGGCTGGAAGGGATCTTAAATCCCTTTAAGCCATGGGCAGGGACACCTTCCACTATACCAGGTAGTTCCAAGCTCTGTCTAATCTGTCCTGGAACACTTCCAGGGATGGGGCAACCACAGCTTCCCAGGGCAAGGTTTCAGAAGGGTGTCCTACTTTTCTGGGATCTTGCCCTTCTCCTTGCCTTGCTATAGGGACCATTCTGCTCTGTTGAAGGGAATTCTGGGAGGATGCAGCTCCCTGTCAGGTGCTGTGTGTGGACACCTGCATCCAAAGGAGGCAAAGCCATGCAGAATCCAGCTGGATTCTGCCTTAATTACTGGATTTGTGGATCGTCATGGACCCTGCTGACCACAACAACCTGTTTGTCCGTATCCCATAGCAGTGTTTTCTGTGGAAACAGTGAGTGTGTGCTTAAATTTTCCTTACTTTGAGGCAGCATCTCCTTCCAAATCCTCTGTCTTCCTTTATTTTCCTCTCCAAAATCCAACCTTTTGCCCTGAGGTTTCTCCTATTTAGTCTTGGCCAAGGAGCAATTCTATTTGTGTTGGCAGTCGGATCTTTTAATTAAGAATTGATTCCATCTTGGAGCTCCCCAGATGGGGAGAGAAAAAGCTTTTTTTTTTCACCAAGCAAAGCTTTTTCTGAAGGATTTTTTCCAGTAGGGGACAACACAAGCAGGCTTTGTTTCCTTTGATATGTGACTGTCCTTGAGGAATGTGGCTTTGGAGGGCATCAGGATCCAAGGGATAAAAAACGAGGCTTTCAAAAACCACTCTGTAAATTTCCCTTTTTTCATTGGGTTTGTGTATTTTCTGTATTCCAATGACTTGGAATGAGATCCCTTTTGAGGGAAAACTAGGCTTTTCTAAGAATAGTGCATCAAGTTCTGTGGGAAGGAGCCTGGGTTGTTTTGTGGAATGCCAGATATTCCTCCTGACCTTTCTAATATGGTACAGTGGCTTGGAATTAGTGCCTAGCATGCTGATTGCTGCTTGGAATCAGGACATTCCCAGGAAGATAAGAAGGATGATACTGTGGATGTAGTACTGCATCCAAGGAAAAAATTCTCCCCTGTGAGAGTGGTGAGGCACTGGAATGGTTTTCCCAAAGCAGCTGTGGCTACTCCATCCCTGGAAATGTTCAAGGCTGGATGGGGCTTGGAGCAATCTGGGACAGTGGGAGCTGTCCCTGCCCATGGCAGGGCGTGGAACTGGATGAGCTTTGTGGTCCCTTCCATCCCAAACCATTCCAGAATTCTGTGATGATTTTTCCAAAGCAAATCTGAGCTCCACAGCTTGCACAAGTAAATTCAAACCAACCCCAAAATTATCTCCTCTGTGGGGAGTTTTGAGATCCCAGAAAGCTGAGTGAAGGCCTTTCTCCCTTGGCTGGGTTTTTCCCTCCAGGCCTGCAGCATTTATGGAGAGCTTGTTCCTGCTGTTCATGGATTTTCCCTCTGGAAAGGGAATGTTAACAGCTGTTAACAAGCAAACGCTGTGGGCTATGATGTGAAAAACAAACATCAAATGTGACTGTTCACTGCTCAAACAATTGTTTCCAAAGGATACATTCCCAACTTCTCCCTCTTGCTGAAAGAAATCCTTTCCAAGGAATAGATGAGGAAGTTCTCTGCCTGGCTGGATTGTGTCCCACGGTAGTTTTCCTTTCCCGGTGGCATCGTGGTGTGTGTGGGCTGGGAAAAAGAAACAACCCAATAAAAGGTTTGGCTCTCTGTGCCAAGGCTTTTCCAAGGAGCTTTGGATCCCCTACTGAATGTGTCGAAGTTTGGCGTTAGGAAGAAAGAATTTGGGAAAAGATGGAGGGAAAACAGCTCAGAGTACACTTGGTTGTTGAACACCACCAGGGAAATTCTGGAGTTCTTTGGAATCTGGTGGAGCAAATCCCTGCTGCCACTTATATTCCCATTCCTCTTCTTAAAGCTTATGAAGAGCTGTTTTCAGATAGGCAGGAGCTGGTGGATCCCTGTGGGATCTGCTCCTTCCATTTCAATCAAATATTCCTTTGCCAGCATCTTTTCCTTCCAGGTGCAACGCACTTTCTGGGCTTGGGCTTATCCTGATGGGATACCCTGGCAGAAAATGGAGTGGTGCTTTATTCTGGATTGCTCTGACCTGGATTAAATCTGTATTTCCCTAAAAAAAAGAGGAGCTGTGGACTTCAGGGAGCTTGGCACTCTGGCATGGAATCAGTCCCTGCTTCTGTGGCAGGGGGTGGAACACAATGATCCTAAAAGTTCCTTCCAACCCAAAGCATTCCTTGATTCTGTGATTGGGGAAAATTGCGTGTCTGAAATGCTCAGGGTCTCTTGTGCCATTCCCACTCCCTCATCCTGAGGTAACTTTTTCCTCCTGAGTGGTTGCACATCCTGGCACATGGAGCAGCTGCCAAATCACAGCAGGAGCTTCATTCCATGCATCCCATTCAGGCAGGATACCAGGTGTCCAAACACAGTGCTTGATCCTGTGGATTCACACTTCTCTGGAGCATATCCAGGGAAGGGAATGGAGCTGGTGAAGGAGCTGGAACACCAGGGGTGGCTGAGGGAGCTGAGAGGGCTCAACCTGGGGAAAAGGACGGGGGGAGCCTTATCCCATTTTTTCAGGGACAGCACGGGCTGTGCCACTCCGTGTTGGATCCTATGCCGTGTTCTGCCTCTCCTCACATTCCTGCTCTCCCCTTTATTCCCAGACACCGCCTGGAAGAGGGACAAGCCAGCAGCTGGACACGCAGGCTCAAAGTGTTCCTTTGCTGCACACGGACAAAGGACTCCCAGTCGGTGGGTACCAAAAATCTCCTGTTGGAATGAAAATATCAGTGGGAGAAATCCCTGTTTTCCCTCAGGTTAGGATCACATTTGGCAGCACTTCCTGGGCAGCTCCCATTTCCCTTTATCAGCCCCTTCCTGAGCACTTTTTCCTGTTATTTCCATCACTCTCACACCCTTAAGGAAGAGAATTTGGAAATGGGAAAACAAAAACCTGGAAGAATCACCAAAATCCTTTGGATCTCCTGACAATCAAAAACTGTCTAATCCATAGATCCACATGAAGATCACTGGGAATTTTCATGTGCTGCCATTGGGATTTTCCCTTGCTGTTCTCTAGCAGGGAAGGGTAAAGGTCTTGAAATTCCTTCCTCAAAAGTTATCATTCTATTCTCCTTAGAATCAGTGGGAGCAGGTTTGTGCCTGAGGGTGGGATTCACCAGCATTCCTGAGGACCTGCTGGAAAGGCAAGTCAAACTTTGGCACTGGAAAAATCTGCTTTTGATTTAACTAATTTGGTTAGAATTCTGAGGATTTGAGGACTCCTGAAGGAACCAGCAGAACCAGGGAATTGTTCCCAAAGGGAGGAGAAAGTCATAAAAATCAGGAGGTTTGTGTACTTGCAGACACTGAGCTCTGAATTAGTTACAACCTCTCAGGGAAAAAGCTGGGATTTATCAAGGACATTCCAACAAAACCAGCAGTGGCCAAAAAATCCGCCCAGACGTTTAACTCCAGTTAGAAGGGCACGGAAAATGACAGGGAAAACACCAAGGGACCGACCACAGCCGCCGTGTCCGCACTAAATATAGCCCAGAGTTCGTGCTCCAAAAGGATGCAGCAGGAAAAGGAGCACACTGGAAGGGATGTGAACGTGGAGAGGAAGAGAAATGAGACTGGGATTGAAGGCTCCAAAGGGAAAGTGGAAAAATAAAGGAGAGTCAGGTGAACATTTGTTCTTCCCAGGTGATGAATTGGATTAACAGCATTTCTTAGGGAGTGCTGTGGAATTATCCACAGGTGCAGCTTCCAGAGTGGAAGGAATTGTCACAGCCCTTATGCAGAAGTCCAGCACCATGTCCCAGAATGCTGCCCCTCCCAGGATCCCTTTCCCTGGCTGAAATGCCACCGTGTTCCCTGGGAATGTCCTTCTGGGAAGTTCAAGCCCAGGCCTGCCAGCTCCCAGCTTATTTGCTGGGGAAATCCATCTGGAAATCCATCTGGAAAACAGAGACCAAAGGAGCTTTGTGCCCTGGCAGCTCCCACAGCAGCTTTTCCTTGGTGCTTCAGAGCAGAGGTGCTTCCCTTCTCCCTGAGAGCACATCCAGGTCACCTTGCCAAGGTGCTGGAGACTCCTGTCCTGAGGGCACAGCATGGATGCTGCATCCTGGGAGAGAGAGCCCTGTCAGGCACCTGAATGCCCTGAACAACTCCCGTTTTATTCAGGATTGCAAAGTATTCCAAATATTTCGAGTTCTTTTTAACAAACTTTCCATTCTACAGTGACTTTTTGTCTTTTTTTTAAGCTTGGAATAAAAGTGGATTCCAAATGCCTCACATTCCTCGTGCTGTTGAATTTCCACTTTACATCCAGCTTTTGAGCAATTTCCAGCCTCTTTTCTCTGCAGGAACAAGCCCTGACGTTGTGTCCTGGCATGGCAGCGTGTGGAATGAATGAGCACGTAATGGATCAGAAATTAATCCATTGCTGCCTATCCCAGACTCCATGGGGAAAAAAATGTAACAGCAGAGGATCGTTGTCCTCTGGGCTGGAAAAGTGTTTTATGGGATGGACGTGGCTTTGGGGAAGGGATCTGGGGTGAAGTCTGAAGCCTCAGAGCCTTCAGGGTTTGTAGCAGAGCACTCCAGGTGGACAAACAGGAATAATGTCAGGTGTTCCCACAAAAAGCTGTTCCTTTGGAGCGGAAAATATGCATTGAACTTCCATCAGGGCCTTTTTTTGTCAGAGCATCCAGGGCTGTAGCTGCCACTTTGGATTAATGGGTGTTTGTCCTGTTTCCTTTGGAGGCTCTTGGCATTTCTTGTGAGCTCACAGGAGCCACGCTAGGATTGATGAGGTCAGGATTTCAAGGATACTGCGGTTGGAATGCCGTTGGCTTTCCAAAGGCACTGCTGGCACAGGGAGTTGGCACCTGGAGCCCCAGTTCTTTATGGGGATTTAACTGGCTTTTGTAGGGAAGTGAAAAATGACAGAAAGTCATCCCACACGCCAGGAGTTTGGCAGGGATAAAAGGATGTAGGTCATTCCTGCAGGGAAGAGAAGAGATTTGCTGTCTTGATGGTCAAAGAAGGGAGAGGAGAAATCCTGTCCTGGAGTGCTCAGGGTTTCCACAACACTCCAGTCTTGTGGGTTTTGATGCTGGATAAAGGATACTATGAAAACACAGGATAAAGGTTCAGGTAAGGCCATGATCATCCTTGTAGGAAAACTTTTGGATGGGAGGAGTCAAATATGGACCATTGGTGGGTACAGTTCCACGTTTTGTTGCTCCAGCCTCTGGATCATCCTTGTCTTTAGGCTGGAGGTCAGCACTGACTCACATTCCAGCCCCTCTCCAGCCTCTCAAAATATTCTTCTGTAAAGTCTTGTGGATTTTTTTTTTCCTGTAGCACAGAACAAAAAGTGGGAAAAGGACATTTCTCCTTAAAATATCTTTGTCCCTCTGCTCCAGAGCCTTTGCTTGACCTTCCTTTTTTGGGTTCAGTCACTTTCATTCCTGGGAATTCTGCATTCAGTGTCTCAGTTTTTACTTTTCATGCCGTTTTGCTTGGTTGTCATCGAAAGTAAACCTGGAAAAGCCTGGCAATATGGGCAAAAGCATCCCAGGCCTGGGATAAATTTGAGCAAGTTAAATTTGGGCATAAGGATCCCAGGTCTCGAATCAAGTTAAATGTGGGCAAAAGGGTCTCAGATCTGGGGTAAATGTGGGGAAAGGTTCCCAGATTTGGGTTAAGTTTGGGCAAGAGTATCTCAGGTCTGGGACAAATATGGGAAAAAGGATTCCAGGGCAAAGTTAGAGTTGAAGAGACTCTTACATAGGACAAAATTAGTGGTTTTTCCTCATGAAATGGCCTTTATTTTGCTTTAGAGGAGAAAGGATGACTTTGAGGTAGCACTGGATTGGGATTTGCTTGGTTTTCATCCCATTTTCTGTGTTTTGTTTCATAGAGAGAGCCAAAACCATTCCCTTTCCCTCCCTTTGTCCTGTGTGAGCTGTTTGGATGTCGAGGTGCCCACACATGGCACAAATCCAGCCCCCGAGTGGCACTGTGGAAAATAAACAAGACACAATAATCATGTGATTAGTCCAGATCTGGCATTCCCTGCAGGAATCTTGTGGCCGTTTTGGAGGCTGAGCTCCAAAAGAAACGAGTCCAGTTCTCACCTTGTGTCCTGTTTTGAGGCTTCCCACACCCAAACTCCTCCTCCTCCTCCAACCCCTCTCTCCCTGGATTTTGCAGGACGCCTACTCCGAGATCGCCTACCTTTTTGCGGAATTTTTCCGAGACCTGGACATCGTCCCCTCTGACATCATTGCGGGGCTGGTTCTCCTGCGGCAGCGGCAGCGGGCCAAGCGCAACGCCGTGCTGGATGAGGTGGGAAAACCTGGGAATCTCTTCCCAGCTGCTCTGGGATTCCCTGGGAAACAGCTGCGTGGCTCTGCCCACCAAATTTCTGGGCTGTTCTCACTCGCTGAGGTGGGAAAGAAAAATAATGGCGACTTCAGCAGCTTTTCCTGAGTTTTTCCCTGTCAAAGGGCTCAGCTGGTGCTGAGTCAAGTCTGGAATCTGGATTGATCCTCTCCAGACAGGTGATACAGGAGGAGCTCTTGATCCTAAAAGAGCCTCCAAAGGGGTTGTAGGTGCTTGGAAATGAATGGGAAGATTACTCCCACTGTACAAAGATATGGAGAAGACTCCAGCAATCTGCAGGGGGAAAAAATTCCTAAATTTCCAAGCCGCTATTGAGGTTTGC
Source organism: Ploceus nigricollis (assembly GCA_013399945.1). Lineage (NCBI taxonomy): Eukaryota > Metazoa > Chordata > Aves > Passeriformes > Ploceidae > Ploceus > Ploceus nigricollis. Next base: position 87,724 of record VXBC01004050.1, on the reverse strand, counting down.
AGATTGTCAAGCCAGTAGGAAATGGATTTATTTTATTGGAGTTTTTCCCTTGATTTGGGATTCAAATCAGGCAGGAATAAAACCATTGGAAGTATTTGAGGTGCCTGGTTGGGATATTTGAGAGTGGATTTTTGTCTTGCTGCCACACAGAGGAATTTTTCTGTCTATTTGTGACTTCCAGGCAAACAATGACATTTTAGCTTTCCTGTCTGGAATGCCAGTGACCAGGAACACCAAATACCTGGATCTGAAGAATGCGGTAAGTCCCTGGGATGTGGAATCCTCCAAACACACCTATGATCCTTGTTTTCTTTTCCTCACTGGCTTCTCTTACACTGTTCTGCCCCTCTTTGAAATAATCCAAGGAATTCCATGGGAATGGAATAAAACTTCATCTCTGGAAGCTTGATGAGGTGATATTGCTGCAAGAGAGTCAGCACTGTTATCCCTGATTTATTCTAGATTTTGATTCATCCCTGGTTTTAGTTTATCCCTAATTTATCTCTGATTTAAATTTGTCTGATTTATCCCTGATTTTGATTTATCCCTGATTTTGATTTTCCTGTCCAATTTTCCCGCCTCAAATTCCCACCAAATTTCCACCCCCTCATTATCCCCCCGCCATTTTCCCCCTCAGCTCTTCCTCCAATTTACCTCTGATTTCTCCCTGATGTTTCCCTGATTTTCCCCTCTGAATATCCTGCTGTGTGTAATTCCAACCCCCGATCCAGCTCTCCGGAATAACTGAGCTTTTATAGGACGCAACTGCTTCGCATGACCCTAAATTGGCTTTGTGGCCCTCTCCAGGCATCCTCTGGCCTGCTGGAAAGGGGATATTTCAGGAGCTCATTTCCAAATCTGCAGGAAGCAGCCTCCTTGGCAGCATGGTGGGATACCCAGAGAATTCCTCAGGAAATCAGGCAGAGAAATCTTTGGGAGGGGGTGGCTCTTGCCTGGCATCCCCACCTCGCTCTCCTCAGTCACCGCAGCGCAGCTGGGAGAGGGGGCTGGCGCTCGGCACGGGAAAAGGGAATGAGGGGGGAAATTCCAGGAGATTCCAGGCTCAGGGAGTCCCGTGTCTTCCAGCAAGAGATGCAGCGGTACCGGGAGGTGTGTTACTACATGCTCTTCGCCCTGGCTGCCTATGGATGGCCCATTTACCTCATGAGGAAGCCCACATGTGGACTCTGCCGCCTGGCCAGATCCTGCTCGTGAGTGCCCACCCTCATCCCTTTTTTCCTGCCTGGTTTTCCCATGTTTAGAAATAACTTTTGTTTTTCCCCACGTTTATTTCATCCCCTTGGTGCTTCCTCCCTGCTCAGTTTCTTCTCTGCCTTTTTCTCCTCGTGTTTTTTCTTTCCATCTCTCCGGGCTTCATATTCCAAAGGCTTTCTGAATCCCTTCCAGTTCCTAGTACATAAACCAGCCTGTCCTCTGCTCCATCCTCTCTGGAGCATGGAACAGCCAGCGGAGACAACTCACCTGGCACAACACCAAGTCCAAAAAGAGCTTCTTGGAGCTCAAAAATCAGGGAGTTGACATTTGGGTTCTGATTAAAAGACCTCCAAGATTTGCCTGGCTTGGGCTGTGCTCCCTCAGATTAATTGAATTTTTCCAGCTCAGAATTTTTGCCCCGGTGCAAGGGTTTGTTTCCAGCTGCCAGAATTCTGTCACCAGATCCAATTTGGGGATGAGCTTTTGGCACTTCCTTGGCTACTGGGAGGAATGTGATTCCTTGGGAATACTTTTATTTGCGAGAGAGAAAGAAGGAAAATCAACCTGCGCTTCTCTTTTTATTTTGGGATGATTCTAAACCCGTTTTTTCCCTATAAATAAACCTGGAGCTTGGTCAGTGTTGGTTTTTCCACATTGAAGCACTGGAAAACTGCGCTTCCAAGGATAGTATCCTTTGAGGAGCCATCCCACTCCACCATCCTTAGATTCCTTGGGGACTGGCTGCATTGTAGCTCTCTCTGGTGCTCAAAAGGAAAACTGCACCTGATCCCAGATTTTGAGGCTGTTTCTTGGTTTTATCCTTCACTTGGCACTCGCTGCCATTGGGATGAGGTTTGGAGGGTCCGCCTTTCCCTTTCCTCTAGGAATGCCACTCTAAATCCAGCCTTTTTCCCTCAAAGCCATGCTTCCTCCCCGCAGATGTTGCTGCCTGTGCCCGTCGCGCCCGCGCTATGCTCCCGGCGTCACCATCGAGGAGGACAATTGCTGTGGCTGCAACGCCATCGCCATCCGGCGCCACTTCCTGGACGAGAACATGACCTCCGTGGACATCGTCTACACTTCCTGCCACGATGCTGTAAGGACAATCCCAGACCCCCTTCCCAAGGGGATTTACCCACTTCTGGCTGTAGTGGGACAAAGAAGGGAAATGAAGCCTTTTTCTCTTCCATTTCCATCAGACAATTCTGTTATTTGGATACAAATCCTGTCATGTGCTCTGCCTCCTTTTCCCCGAGGATAATCCAACAGGAATGTTTCTCCTGATCTCTTCCAGGTTTATGAAACTCCTTTCTATGTGGCTGTGGACCACGACAAGAAGAAGGTGGTCATCAGCATCCGGGGAACTCTGTCCCCAAAAGTAAGTGGGATATGCAGTGGCCTCCTTGATGGATATTCCAGAGAGTCGGAGCCCTTCCCAGTTTGGAATCCTGACTCGGATTTGACTCACCTGAAGCAAGGTGACTGCTTTTCTTCCAGGATGCCCTGACAGATCTGACAGGGGACGCGGAGCGCCTGCCGGTTGAGGGGCACCATGGAACATGGCTGGGACACAAGGTGGGGAAAACAAAGGGAAAATGATCCCAAACCAACCCAAAACCAAACAAAACCCTGTGGATTTTTAAAATTTCACTTTTTAATTATAAACCCCCGAATGGTCTTAATTACTTGAAAAAGAAGTTAGAGAAACGGCTTTGAGGTGTTAAATAATTAGTGGGAACAGTTAAAATCACTGGGCGTGTAATTAAAAACTCCATACAATTAGAGAATTCCAAATTCAGAAAGGCATCGTGGAGACCCACAATGAAATTCCTGGAGCCACACAAATAACTTTTTCTTCCAACAACCTTTAAGGAATTTTCAATCAAAGCCTGAGAATGTGCTTAAAATTCTGCTGTGATGGGAATGTCCTCAAAGGATACTGGCAGGACTCAGATCTGTGAAATTAGACGGGTGCTCTGTGTCTGTGAGCAGCTCTGGGCTGGCTAAATCCATTTATTCCAGAGCTGACCTTTGCCCCTGTCTGGCAGAGGAACAACGTGCTGAGTTTTTAAGATGATCAGGAATTTGGCAGCTTCCAAAGCTGCAGTGCCAAGTTGGGAAAGGAAAATCCAGAGTGAAGGTTGGAAGGAACGGAACAGTTGCTGGAAGTGCTGCTGGGGAGGATGAGGTGTTGCTCAAGGTGGGATGTGGAGTTTGGAAGTCCTTAGAAGCCGTGAGTTGGGAACTCCAGCTTGCCTCATGGTGTCCTGCTGGAATACCAAACATCTTCCCTCTGCTTTAGGAAATAGAACCATGGAATCCTGGGATAGTTTGAGTTGGAAGGGACTTTAAAGATCGTGTTCCAGTCCCTGCCACAGGCTAGGACACCTTGGAGAATGGCACTTGGAGCAACCTGGATTAGTGGAAGGTATCCTTGCTCATGGGACTGGGATGGGCTTTTAGGTCCCTTCCAATCCAAACCACTTCAGAATTCCATGATTCAGTGAAAATCCAGGAATAGATCCTTGCAGAAATTGGCTTTGCTTTTGATCTTTATATGAAAATATTCCTCCACTGGCGACTTCCATGAAACATTATCAGTTTATTCCCTTTGTTCCAGACAGAGCTTTTATTTGTCCTTTGTGTTATTTCTTTTTTGGGATTGATGCCAGGAGAGAAATATTCACTTTCTCTGGAATTATTATCAATATTAATCTGCAGACAATAATGTGCCGTTGATTCCTGAGGGAAAACTAAAGGAGATAATGGAATTTTAAATGCATTTTTAATGTCCAGGAGTCAAGTTTAATATCCAAACAAATCCAGTGTCTCACTTACACATTTAATTTGGAAACAAGGACTTGGCTACGTGGGAGCTTTCCCAGGATTTGTTTCATTTGGGGTGTTTTCTTGCTGATTCTGTCCCACCCATCCCCAGGAGTGTCCATCAGCCATCCTAAAATTCCAAGTCCTGATGTTTACATGAAATTTTTTATCACTCCACAGCTCCAGTGTCACAATTTAAAAAAATATTAATCGGGGCTCTGGGCTATTCTGGATCAAAAAATAGAGCTGGAACTAAAGTTTAGGGATTAGAATGCCAAAAGAAAAAAAAAAGGGGGATTATAACTCAAAGAAGAATCTAACTTCACTATTTTTGCAATAAAGTCCACTGATTTTATAACAAAGTTAATTTTAAAAATAATCCTCAGCCAAAGGGGTGAACCCAGATTTAATTGTTGAACTCCCAGGACAAAAATAGTGAAAATAGGATGTTATAGAGCTTTGCTTCCTGGTGTTGAGCCAACCAGGAGGACAAGGAGCTGCTGGAAAGTCCTGGAAGCTCAGCCATGATGCCAGTAATGAGAATTTCCAACATTTTTCTCTCATAAATAGACCCTTCTGAGGCTTTTCCCCCAAAATCTCAAATATCCCAGAGCAGTTTTGTGTCTTTGGAATACAAAAATGCAGAATATTTCCATTCCCTTTCTCTAAATCCTTGATCCATTTGGTTATTTATGTGTGAACTTGCAAAATTAAGCCCAAATAGTTTTATTAACTTGAAATTGGATTTGTTTCCCAGAGAATTTACAGATGCTACATCCCTGGAAGTGTCCAAGATCAGGTTAGATAGGGCTTGGAGCAACCTGGGCTGATGGTGTCCCTGTCCATGGAATGGGATGATCCTTAAGGTCCTTTTCAACCCAAACCAGGATTCCATGAATTTTAGGGAATTTTTCCAATGGAAAATCTAAATGGAAGTTTGCAGTCACATTCCATAATCATTAAAATCCCTGTCTCCATTAGGATATAATTACCAAAAACATATCCCAAAGGCTGACTAACAGCAGTGACATCACTGTGGATTTGGGTCACACTCTCTAAAAATAGAATCCCAAACTCATAGTTGGAATTTAGATCAGTGGCCTGCTGCTCACTTCTCATTAGGATTGGGAATGGAGACTCTTCTGGAAGCTGGGGAGCTGCTGGGAGCTGGGATAAGGCACAACCACTGTGGTGCTTTTTGGTGGTGGCAGCATCTCATATATCTCATTTCCATGGAGTGGGGTCTCTACTGTCCTGCTTCCTCTCTCCAGTATCCAGATTGGGATCAAAGACATTTTGGATATTTAGGACCTGGAAAATCCCCTATTTCTTTGCTTTCTTTTCCTCACTGGCTTCTCTTATGCCTTTCTGCCCCTCTTTGAAATGATATTAGATTTATTCCATAAGAATGGAATAAAACTTGATCTCTGGAGGCTTGGTGAGGTGATATTGCTGCAAGAGAGTCAGCACTGTTATCCCTGATTTATTCTAGATTTTGATTCATCCCTGATTTTGGTTTATCCCTAATTTATCTCTGATTTAAATTTGTCTGATTCATCCCTGATTTTGATTCATCCCTGATTTAGATTTTCCTGCCCAATTTTCCCGCCAAATTCCTGCCCCCTCATTCCCCACCCACCATTTTCCCCCTCAGCTCTTCCTCCAATTTACTTCTGATTTCTCCCTGATGTTTCCCTGATTTTCCCCTCTGATTATCCTGCTGTGTTTAACTCCAGCCCTCAATCCAGCTCTCCAGGATAACTGAGGTTTTATATATTATTATTATTTATATTTTTTTTTCTTTGCTTTTGGAGCCAGGAATCCTTTCATATCTCTGAGATGGAGAGTGAGCCCCTGATAACATTCCCATTGTACTTACACCATTTTAAGATAGGGATTTAAAGGAAAACAGCCAAGGAGATGATTTTCCCCATTTACCCCCATTTTTTGGAGTTCAGGCTCACTTCCCACTGAGTTAAACTGTAGCATCATCAGGAATTTATGCAACAAACCAAATTCCAGTTGCTTGTTTATAACTGTGCTTGGAATTCCATCAACTACATTTGGAATCACCACATAGATAGAGAAACACTCCTCAGCAGAGACAAGGAATGTTTAGACCCAGATAAGTTCTTTCCCATCTTCCAGCACTCCTTGACTTTTAGGGAATAAAAACATTTAATAATTTGGGATGAATGCCCTCTGACATCCAAATTCCCTTAATACTGATGGTTGGAGAAGGCAGGAACTAATTCCTAGTGCTGCCACTTTCCCTTTGGTGTTTGTATTATTATCTCTATTAGAATGATTCACACTTTTATTCCCAGATTTAAATGGAAAAATCCTTCCCAGATTTACCTGGAGTAGGATAATTTGGCTTAAAAAACACCAATATTTAGAATATCTAAGTATATTTCTCTGTTCTGCCCCAGGTCCCTCGGCCTGAAGTACCAAATCCACAACCCTGTGTTTAAGTTAATTGGATTTGGGGTAGTTTTCCCTCTAAAAGCCCAGGAATAGGCCCTTGGAGTGTTCCTTAATTAAGAACTGCCTTTACTCCTTAAACACCAAAACTTTGGAAATGCAGAGGGGAATCAGTTCTCCCTCCATCCTGCTCCATGCTGAGGGACATTCCGGAGCTTCCTCACCTTCTGGCTGCTGGATGTTGAGATCCCATTTACATCCTGCTGTGTCTTCCTGCTTCCCACAGGGAATGGTGCTGTCTGCTGAGTACATCAAGAAGAAGCTGGAGCAGGAGATGGTGCTGTCCCAAGCTTTTGGGCGGGATTTGGTGAGTACGAGTTGTCTCTGGACAGAGGATGAGATTTCCATAAAAAACTGGGTTTTAAGGGAATCTCCGTGTCCCTGAGTCTGTTGTATTCATTTCTCAGCTCTTCCTTTAATTCCTGGATTTCCAGCTAGTTGCTCATTTCATGGAATGGTTTGGGTTGAAAGGGACCTTAAATCTCATCCCATTCCACCCCCTGCCATGGGCAGAGAACATTCCACAAGATCAGGTTGCTCCAAGCCCCATCCAGACTTCCTGCAAGGCTTTTTTATTTTGGAAGCACCAGTAGTGCAGAGCTCCTGATTATTTTCCTTTTCCTGAGGCAGGAAGTCCCACATGGTGGCAATGAAGGAGAGGGAGCATTAAAACCAAATCAGCAGGAACTAAAATCCCATTTTTATGGAGATTTTCTTTGGAATGCGGTGCTGACTGTCCCTGTGGGCGCATTCCTGGTGGCAAGGAGATGTCACAGGACTCAAGGGAGATGTTGGGAAGCAGCTTACCTTGGTTTATGTGTTGGAAATAGTTGCTGAAGTGCTGCCTTGGGATATTTGGTGGATGGAGGGAGAGATAAAGCAGCATCCAGCTTTTTGGGATGGAGCTTCATTCCTCTCTGCCTAGGAAGGGAAAATGGGAGTTGTTCCTGTTACTCAGGAAGAATATTTCCTGGCTTTAGCTCCATAAGTGCCATCCCAGGCCCCACCAGCCCAAGACCTTGTTTCTGGCAGTTGCCAAGGACAGATATTCCAGAGAAAAGTGTCCAGTGAGGTTTAGAGACACTTTCTGTGTGGGCTTGAGTGTTATCAGGAGGGACAAAAAGCTCCCATCAAATCCTAAATAATTCAAATAGCTGGCGTGCCTTTCCTTTTTCTTCCCACCTTCTTTCTTTCAGGAAAGTCCCAGTAGGCCAAAGGTAGAATTCAAGAAGTGAATGAATTCCAGCCTCCAGTGAGGCCCTGGCACAGGTTTCCCACCAAAGCTGTGCCTGCCCCATCCCTGAAAGTGTTCCAGCATGGGCTGGATGGGGCTTGGAACAGCCTGGGCTAGTGGAAGGTGTCCCTGCCCATGGCAGGGGGTGGAATGAAATGATCTCTCCCTTCCTTTCCAACCTAAACCATTCCAGGATTCCGTGATGACTCCGTGATTCAGAACAAGCAAGGAGCCGTTCAGCTGGAATCTGGAGTGCTCATGTATAGAAACAGACTCCGAAACTGGGGAAAAGGAGAGATTTGCAGGATAAATTCAATTTGATTTCCAACCTGACCCCTTATTCCTTGTTGTTTCCATGTTTTTTAGGGAAGAGGAACAAAACACTATGGCCTGATTGTGGTTGGGCATTCCCTTGGAGCTGGCACAGCTGCCATCCTGTCCTTCCTGCTGCGTCCCCAGTATCCATCCCTGAAGTGCTTTGCTTATTCCCCCCCAGGTGGGCTGCTCAGGTAGGTGTTGGGATACACCTGGGATACACTGGATTCTGCTTGTGAGGCTCTAGGGAGCAGTGAAATGGACAAGGCAGCCTGGAGAAGCCGAGTGTTTCCTCTGGGATTTAGTTTGGTATTCAAGTCAGAATGGCAGTGGCCGCTTTCCTAAATATTCTGATTTACAACTGAATTATCCATGGCTCTAATTTTAATGGGAAATGGGTGCAATTTCCTTACTCTCTGCCAGCTCCCACTGAATAGATGGAAATAAGGGAGATACTTGACCAAATGCAGGTGTCTGCAGCAGCTGATCCAGTTGTTTGGACTCCTTTTCCAAAGAAATTGGAATTGGGAGTGATTTTTTGCCATTCTGCAGCCTAAAATTGCTCACAGGGATTGTTCTGGTTTCCCTCCCTTGGCCAGGGGGCAAAACCAGGGAGAGATTAATTGTGAATCCCTCCCATTATAAATGGGAACAGACCTTCTGGTCATGTAATTCCCAAACAAAACATCCCATTAGATTGCTGGGAAGTGAGGGAAGGTCTTCCTGGTCCTGACAGACACCGTGGGGATCCTTGGAATCAGCTATGGCTCATGAGAAGCTTCTTCTGGTAGCTCCTGCATCATATTCCAGGAGTAGCCAAGGGTTTTAAACCATCCTGCTGCTGAATCTGGATGTTGGCATTCCCTGTTGTAGTATTCCCAGGTCTTCTGCAGCCATAGAGCTGCAGAGGAGGATATTTCAGGAGAGTTGTACAACCTTCTGCTCCAAACTTCCACTCTTGGATCCCTTGGTAGCTCCTGACTTGAGTCATGCCCAGCATCATCCCTAGGTCAGTTAGGCAGCCTCTGCCTGTGGTAACTGGTTGGGAATATCTCCAGGAAACTCAGAATGGGAATCTCAATTTCTTTCTTCTTGTCTTGGAAGTCAGATTGATGCAGAAATTTGCCATTTGAATTCCCCCAAATATTGGGGTATTTCATCCTACCTTGTAGCCTCAGGAGCACGAAATATCTTCTTCCTTGGCTGTCCTGCCATTCCCAAACTATTGGAAAATTACTATGAGGCTTTGAGTTCAAGCATTTCCTTTCCCAGCTATATCCAGAGTCATGTGCAAGGAAATTATTGGGCCATGGGATGTAGAGATAAGGCTCTTCTTCCACAAGGCACAAATCCCCAAAGCCTGGAGCAGCTTGGATTGGGGTTTGTACCCCTGGTTTCCCTTGCCACCGAATTGGGAATGAAACACTGTTTGCTTCCTCTTGCTCCTGTTTCTCTTCCAGTGAGGATGCCATGGAGTATTCCAAGGAGTTTGTGACTGCAGTGGTGCTTGGCAAAGATCTGGTGCCCAGGCAAGTGGAGAAGTGTCTGAATTCCTTGATGAATCTCTGCTGTTCTGTCTCAAATAATCTCTTTCCTGTCCAAAACATTGGATCATCTCTGTCTCCAGCTTCCTCATTTTCCTGTCCTTTTATTGTTCCCTGTTTATCTGCTTGATTCCCTGTGTCATTATGTTTTTCCTGGACACCTTTGTTGGGGTTTTTATGGGCAAATCCCTCCCTCCTGTGTGAAAGAAAAGGGGGAATGTCCTACCTCTGGAATCCCTCCTTGTGGTACTGGAATATCAGGTGTGCCACCTTCCTGATTTCCTGTGTTATCTTGGCCCTGTCGTGGATATGCTGCCACCTCATTTGGACCAGTTTGTCCCAAAATCCCTGTTCCATGTCACCTCATCTCCAAACCAGCTCATTCCTTGTGCCTTGGCATTCCTCACCTTCCTTATCTCCTGCTGAGATGATCTCCTCATATGTTCTGCTGAGCAGGGATTTGGAACGTGAGCCAGGCAACCTGGGATTTACCTGGATGCCATGATCCTGTCCATCCTGTCATCTGCTCAGTGGTGTCATTCAGCTCCAGGACACTTTTCCAACTCACCTGTTCTGTGCCATCTTCATTGTCACCTCCCTCCTTCCCCATTCACTGATCTTATTCTGGTTATTTTCCTGGTAATTCCCTGGGCCTCTCACTCCTGGCTCCTGCTCCTGGGTGATGCCACAGCCCAGCTCTGAGTCCATCTGAATCCATGTTGTACCCTTATAGTGTCCTTTTAAACGCAATGCCTTGTTTGCTGTGCTCCATGTCTTTCTTGTCCTGATCCCTGCCCAGGTGTTGTGAACACATTTCCCCCTCTTCCATAATCCATAATTTTCTTTGTTTCCAGACTCACTTCTGCTTTTCCAGAATCACATCTTCCTCTTTTGCATAACCACACCTTTTTTTCCAGAGTCACATCTTCCTCTTTTCCATGGTCACATCTTCCTCTCTTCCAGGATCGGGCTCTCTCAGCTGGAGGGATTTCGCCGGCAGCTTCTGGATGTTCTCCAAAGAAGCACCAAACCAAAGGTAAGAGGGAAGAACCAACACCTGGAGACATCTCTGAGCAGGAATGGGGAATTTTAATGGCAGGAAGGGTGGGTTTCCTCCAAGTCTCCTCACCATCATTATTTAGGGAACCAGAGGAATGATGGAAAGAGCTGGAGAGCTCAGTGGGATCATTCTGGCTCACTTGCTGAAGCTTCACCATCACAGATCCCAAATAACTGAGCAGGGAATTTTCTGTCTGAGCCTCTTTTAAAGTCTGTATTCCAAGTGTGGATTTTCCTGGCCAGTTAAAGCTGGGAACAAGCTGGAAGTACAACAGCTGCTGTGCTTGTCGGAACATTGGGGTGATGCTGTTCCAGGACAAATGGTCTGCGCATGTCTTGGAGATAGGAAATGTGGGACGTTGTCCCTCCCCAGTCCTTACCATTGCACCAAGATGGAAAAAACATAAAAGAAGAAGATTTTAGAGATAATCCATGATGGAATTTACCTGGAGAGGGTATATAATTGGGAAAGGAAAATCAGCTTTTCAGAAACTTTTGGATCATCTCTGTATCCAGCTTCCCTGTTTTCCTGTCCTTATATTGTTCCTTATTTATTCCCAGTGTCACTGTGTTTTTCCTGGATACCTCTGTTGGTGTTTCACACACCTTCCTTAGGCAAATCTCTTCTGTGTGAAAGAAAACTGGGAATATCCTGCCTCTGGAATTCTTTAAACCTCTCAAGTCTTATGAGGCAATTCTGCTTTTTTTTGCTTTTCTCTCCTCAAATCCTTCCTCCTCTCTCTCTCTCTCTCTCTCTGTGGGAACAGTGGCGGATCATTGTGGGGGCTACCAAGTGCATTCCCAAATCCGAGCTTCCCGAGGAGCCAGAGGAGAATTCGGTGACGAGCAACCGGCTCTGGACACATCCCAGTGACCTGACCATCGCCCTGAGTGCCAGCACCCCCCTGTACCCCCCTGGCCGCATCATCCACGTGGTGCACAACCACCCTGCTGAGCAGTGCTGGTGAGTCCTCCAGTTCCTGCTGGAATTCTTGCTGGAAAACTCTCCCTGACACAAGGAGAAGGGGGTTTTCTTCCCCGCTGTCTCATGGGGACAGTGGTTGTGTCTGTGCTGGCAGAGTTATGGAATGGTTTGGGTTGGAAGGGACTGTGGAGATCATGGGCAGGGATGCCTTCCACCAGACCAACTTGCTCCAAGCCCAGATCAGTCTGGATTTGAACACTTCCAGGGATGGCACAGCCACAGCTTGCCTTGGAAATCCATCCCGATTTTCCAGTCTCACCACCCTCACAGGGAAGCATTTCTTCCAGTATCTAATCTAAGCCAGCACATGGAATGCTGTAATGGTTTGGGTTGGAAGGGACTTAAGGATCATCTAGTTCCAGCCCCTGCCATGGGCAGGGACACCTTCTACTATCCCAGCTTGCTCCAAGCCCATGCAACCTGGCTTGGAAAACTTCCAGGGATAGGGCAGCCACAGCTTTTCTGGACAACCTGTGCCAGTGTCTCTGCACCCTCACAGGGAAGAATTTTTTCCCAATATCCCATCTAAACCCACCCTCTTTCAGCTTAAGCTGAAAGCTACTCCCCCTTTTCCCATTATTCCAGGCCCTTGTCCAGAGTCCTTTTCCACTTTAGATGATGATTAGCCCATGGATAATCATGTCCCTGTTGGATAATGCAGGATTTTGGAGCAATGTGTATTTTAACAGCTCCTCCCTCTGTTTTTCCTCTTTTTCTCCCTCTGCATCCTGCTGTTTTCACATGCCAAAACACTGCCCTGCTCTTCCATCCCATTTTCCCTGTTGTCTGCACCCCTTTTCCAGCTGCTGTGAGCAGGAGGATCCCACCTACTTTGCCATCTGGGGAGACAACAAGGCCTTCAACGAGGTGATCATCTCCCCGGCCATGCTGCACGAACACCTGCCCTACGTGGTCATGGAAGGGCTCAACAAGGTAAGGCAGGGAATTGTCATCCCAAAAACCACTGGGACAGGCAGGCTTAGCCTGGGAATGCTGCTGGTTAAATACATCAGGCTGTTTATTTCGGAGAAGAGGAGGAAAGGGGATGCTCCTGGTCAGTCTTGCACAGGGTAGTGGAGTGGAGTGTGATGAGGTCTGGGAATGGAATTCCCACAGTCCCAGAAGCTCCTGTTTCCAAATTTAACATCAGAATAACGTGAGGTTGGGTGGTGATGGTTCATTCCAGGAGCTGCCATTAAACTGGCGCCCAGGTGACATCCAGGGATGTGTCAGGATTTATCCATCTAATCCTTTATCTCCCTTGTGCTTCCAGAAGGCTCTGGGAAGAAAGAGGCCAATCCAGCTGTTTGAAAGCCTCCAGTCAATCCCTGTTGTTCCTCTGCTTTCCTTGGACAGGTCTTGGAGAACTACAACAAGGGGAAAACAGCTCTGCTTTCTGCAGCCAAAGTGATGGTGAGTCCTACGGAAGTGGATCTCACCCCGGAGCTGATATTCCAGAGCCAGCCCTTGCCCAGCTGTCCCTCCGTGCAGATCGGAACTGGAGCCATCCCAGTGGACAGAAGGAACAGCAGTACCAAGTAAGGAGTGATTTTATATGGAATATTGGCTCCAAGTGTGGGTCCTCTTCCTCTTGGAGCATTGTGATCCATGTTTGTGGGAAAGACAGATCAATGGCCCTTTGTGGGAATTAATGCTTCAGGATGCCTTGAGGAATGTCAGGAGGAAAAATCCCTTGTGTTGCTTAGGAGTCTGACTGCAGCAAGGTCAGGAAAAGGTATGGGAGAGACTTTCATTTTTGTCCTTATCCAGACAGATGGGGTTTTCCCAAGGTAAAACTTGGAGCCAAATTCAGTTTGGTTTGGAAGGATTTTAAGGGTCATCCAGTTCCAGCCCCTGACATGGGTAGGGACACCTTCCACCAGCCCAGGTTGCTCCAAGCTCCGTCCAACCTGGAACACTATCAAGGATAGTCCACAGCCTCTCTGGACAGGAGAGAAGGATTTAGTGAGCCAGGAAAAAAGGGAGAAGGGCAAGAACTGGAGTTTGCAGAGGGAGAATCCATTTGTGATATTTCCAGCTGGGAGGACGGAACGAGAAGATATTCCCTGGAGTTGTGGATGCCTCTGTTTGAAGGAGCGGTGTGAGGAACCCTTGGATCCTCCAGCTGTTCTGGAATTCTGCAGCCTCGTGTTCTCTGTTTCCCATTGCAGGAGCAAATCCCATTCGGAAATCAGCCTGGAGGGATTCTATGAGACGAAGCCGCTTTCTCCCGTGCAGAAGGACCCCGTGGAGCTGCTTCTCCTGGACACTAAGGAACGTCTCTCTGTGGAGCTTCAGGATCGCCGCGCCCCTCTGGCCACCATGGAGAGCCTCTCAGACAACGAATCCATCTACAGCTTCGATTCCCGGCGCTCCTCCGGTTTCCGGAGCATCCGGGGCTCCCCCAGCCTCCATGCGGTCATGGAGAAGGATGAGACGCACTGCTTTTATATAGACCCCGTTATCCCTGAGGAAAACCCTTCCCTCAGCTCCCGGACAGAGCTGCTGGCTGCTGACAGCCTCTCCAAGCACTCCCAGGAGACGCAGCCCCCGGAAAATGTCCTCAACAGCGGCGGCACCACCCCCCAGCGCCGCTGCAGCGCCGAGGGCACCGGGAGCGACGGGGAGCGCGCGTCCTCGTCCCCTTGGGAAGAGCCACCGCTCCACAACGGCCGCCTGGCCGACGTTCCCAGTCCCCAGGTGCTGGAATTTGCCGAGTTCATCGACAGCCTCTTCAACCTGGACAGCAAAAGCAGCTCCTTCCAGGACATTTACTGCATGATGGTGTCGGACAGCTCCAGCGACTTTGCGGAGATTCCCAAATCCGTCAGCGACCAGGAGATCCTGCTGAGGGCGCAGTACGAGCCTAACTTAGTCCCAAAGCCCCCGAGGTTGTTTGCGGGCTCGACGGATCCTTCGTCGGGAATCTCCGTGTCACCCTCCTTCCCCCTTAGCTCATCCGGAGAACTGATGGATATCACTCCCACGGGTGTGAGCAGCCAGGAATGCCTGGCCACGGACAAAATCCGGACTTCCACCCCCTCCGGACACGTAACCAGCCCTGCCAAGCAGGACGACCTCATGATTTCGGCCCTTTAGTGCAGGGGAAAGGGGTGGAATGATCCCAGTGGGATAATCCATGGAGGAGGCTGTCATCAGGCAGTTGGGATCAGAGGAGACAGCTGGAAAAATCCTTTCTGGGGTGACCCAGTGATGGTGTCTGGAGGATGGATTGTGCTGGAATCCTGTGCTTGGAGCTGGGAGAAGCTTTGCCCCACGGGGCCTGAGAGGGTCTGAGGCACTAAAGTTCCCTACCTCAGCCTGTCTCATTCCAGAGGCAGATTCCTTGCCCTGGGGCATCTGCTGAGTTTGGCATTGAGATACCTGGATAGATGGAAGCAGGAGGGAGCCGGGCCAGATCCCTCTCCTCGGGACCGAGCCGGTGGTTTTGGGAAATGAGCGGATTGAGACTTTGGGCCCTGTTGCACTACCACGGATCCGGCCCAAGATCCAATTCGGCACACTTCCATGGGGATTGCTTTTGTAGGACACTCCTGTTTTAAAGCCATTGGGGCTGTATTCCCCCCAAATCCAGTCTCCCCTTCCTGGCCAGGCGCAGCAGGAATGGGGCTGGCACCATGGTTTCTCTCCCCCGAGCACTCCTGAGAGGGAAGGACGCTGTTCCCAAGAGCCCAATCCCTCTGTCTTTGGCAGAAAGTTCTCCTGGATATCACCCCCATCACTCCTCAGTTCCCTGGACCCCTCCAAGCTGGCGACATTCCCGTGGGACTGCCAGGATTCTCATCTCAGAGCTGCATGGATGTGGATGGATCAACTGCAAAATGCACCTGGCATTATTTTCCAGGCCCCTGTGGAGTCTGGGAGTCTCTCCTGGATCCCTGGGGGTTCTCACACCGCCCATATGCAGCATCCGCGGATCAGTGCCAGCTTCTGTCATTGGGAATTCAGGGAAAAGATGGACTTTTTCCCAGTGTTGCAATCTCTTGTATGTTTACAGAGCTGCTAAGCTGGTTGGAAGGTATTTATTAAGGAAATAGGGAGGCTTTCCCGAAGGAAAATCCATGGTCATCCTCTCCTTCCCATGCTGTTCCCTCTGGGGACTGAGGGAAGAGAGGATGGGCAGGCAGAATTCCAAGCCCCTTGCTTCCCAAGTGGCTTGGATTCGGGGGTAACTGCCTGCCCCTTCTCCCCACCTGCACAATTCCATGTAGGAAAGCTTGAGCAAATTAGGAAAACTACCTGAGCCTCCGGGCCCAGAGGAGCCTGCTCCACCTCTCCAGGCAGGTTTTCCAATGATGGGAGCAGGAGGAAGACTACCTATCCTAGGAAATGAAACATTCTTGGGACCTGGAAAAGGCCTTGAATTGCCACAACTCCCCCTCAAAGCTCAGCAGTTACTGATGGCTCTCCCCGGAGCTCCATCCTCCCTCCCTGGAAAAGAAATTCCTTGTTTAACTTCCTTAGAATCCTGTGGTTGCTCCCTTTTCCCCTCTTTAGCAGTGCTATTTCCATTGTAGGAGGACGCTGTGCTTTCCAGGAGCTCAGCTCCTGGCAAATCCCAGGCTTCCTGTTCTCCATGTGGGCTGTGGAAGCGCTGGGATGGGTCAGGGCTGTGCTTCCCGGGAGCCGGTGGGATCCGATGCCATTGAGGAGCACTTTATAACCGGTGTGCATTGATGTAAATAATCCTGGCTGCATGGAATTCCACTGGATTCTGGGTCCAAGTGCTGATATCCCACTCCATCTAGCGTGGGATGCTCCAGCCCCTGCTCCTTACCCGTTTCAGAGCCTTCAGAAGTGCTTCAAGCGGCCAGGAAAACATTATCCCTGTGGTTTAAGGTTCCAAAGGTGACCTTTCCCTGAGTGGAATCAGAGGGAGGAAACCCCTCTGGATTCAGAGGGATTTGGAGAAGGAAAAATCTTTTTATTCTGAGCAACCAGAAGTTCTTTTTGTTTTTGTAGGTCCTTAAAAAAGGAGCAGGGAGCAGGTGGTTCAGGAGCACAGCACAGGGTAAGGAGGAATTCCTGCACTCAGGAAACACTACTGAGGTGACTTTTCAGGAATACGCACAAAAATCTGGGAAGGTTTGGGGGAAAAAGGGGAGCTGAGGGGCAGGGAGGCCGGGGCTAGCAGGCTAGCTCCCCTTCTGGCCCAGGAGTCGGGATAAGGAGCTCATTCCTGCCCTTATTCCCAGCAGGAATTAACCCTTAGCACTAAGGCAGAGCTTGGGATCTGCAATGCACTTTAAAACACTAAGGAAAATTATCATCTCTGTCCCTGGGAGTGATATGGATACCTGGGATTAGATGAAACTACTGGTGGGAGGTGCCTCCAGGTGAGGAAAAGTAGGATATCTCCCTCCTAAAATGATTCCAGTGGGAACCTGCTGATGTTCTACGGCTCAAATGTTGCACTAGAAAGTCCCTTCCCTGACGTTCTTCTGCCGTGTCCTGGAGGACTCAGTCCTTGGGTGGCTGTTTCCTTCTTTGTGCCATTGGAACTGTATCCCATAGGAATGGCCTTCCCTTGCCCTGACAGGAAGCAGTCTGGAATGCTCCATTTTTTTTGCTCTGTGATTACTGGACTTTGGAAAACTTGGAAATACGTAATTCCTGGGAGCTGGGCTTGCCACAGGTCAAGGAGTAAAGGCACAAAAGAGCCCCTCAAAGGTTCTCATTGTATCCCATCATGGGTAATTCCTGGTTTTTGTTGACAAACAGATCTGATCCCAGTCCTCCCAAATGAAATCCACGTTCTTGGAATTATTTCTGCTTTAACTTCCACCAGCCCAGGTTCCCCATTACTGTGTCTTGATCCCCAGCATTCTGTGTCTCCATTCCCATCACTCCTTTGCTATCTGGGCATTTGGAAAGGCTGGTCTCCCATATCCTCCTGGAAAAGCACACCTGGAATGCTGAAATAAATGTTAAAGCTGCAGCTACCTCCTTCATCTGTACTGTACACACTTCCTGCTTTCTCTTCCTGCTCTGTCTTTGGGAATATGAAGCATCTCCAGTTTTCCGAATCTTTTGGCTTCTGCTTCTTCCTCTTCAGCTTTGTGCCTTCTGATCTTCGGATATTCCCATGATACTCCAGCAGGATGTTCCACCCTGTGCAGAGGCAGTGCTGGAAGTGCCTGACACCCCAGATCCCAGACCGGCCAACAGGTCACCCATTCCATGCCTCATCCTTAAAATCCATTCTGATCCTTCTTCCTTGGACTGAGTGACCTTTAAAGGTCCTTTCCAACACAAACTATTCCAAGAGTTTCTTGGCAGAGGAATGGAGCTGAGGCTCTTCTGCACCAGTAAATTGATTTTATTGTTGCTTTCATTGCAGCAGTGCCAAAAACTTATGAAGGATCCTGCAGTGCTGAGGATATACCAGCCTTTTCCCAATATTTATCATTGCTTCTTCTCCATCGGGGCTGCCTTTTCCATTTGGACTATTCATTTTCTCCTAAAACTTCCCTCTTTTCTTTGCTCCCTCTTCTTCTCACCTATTTCAGGAGCCACCTCATCCCTCCCTTCTCTCAAGGTGCTGATGGCTCATTCCACATCCTTGGAAGCACATGGGAAACATGGGAAAACGATTCCAAAGCAGTTAAATGAGATTCTTGGAACTTTTTAGGAACTTTTTTCCAAAGCAAACAGGATTTGTGGGAAGTATTTTGGTCTCTGCAGAGGGCTGGGATGGCAGAGGGTGGGGAGTGTGGCTATAGAATTCCAGTGATTTCCAGTTCTATTAAGTTAGGATGTTAGATTCCAGGAATAGCTGATAGTCCCATGCAGGATTAAAGTGGGAAATCTGTTTCCAAGGGCACGTAAGAAGGAGGAAAAGCTCCAAGCGTGGTGATACAGGATGAGTATCTAACACATGCTCCGTACACTTTGATGTTTTCCCAGCTTTTGCTGCTCTTTTCCTGCAGGCAGATAATATTATTTCCATGGACTCGCCCACACAACTTTCATTTACAAATTGGGACATAGGAATAATCAGGATTACTCCTGGCAATGGGAATTAGGTGAGATTAATTACTGCTGAAATGGATGTGTTTGCATTTGTGTTTTGAGGCTGTATCCAAGAGCCTCCATTGGGCAGCAGAGCCCTTCTGTGTTTGCCTTGGGAAGTGCTGGGCTGGAGCTCCCCACCATGCTGGGTTTATCCTTATCCATTCTGGGATATTCTTCCCTTGGCATTAGGACATTCTGGCTTTGCAGCATGGGAGCAGGAATATTTAATTCCAATGGGTTTAGGTATAATGGTTCTAACTGCAGCCTTTGAGTAACATCCAAACATTGCCAAGGGAGATGTGGATTCCTCATTCCTGAAAATATTCCAGGCCAGGCTGGATAAGGCTTGGAACAACCTGGGCTAGGGAAAGATGTCCCTGCCCACGGCAGCAGGTGGGAGCTTCCAAATGATTCTGGAATTCTGTGATTCCCTGCTTGCAGTGTTATGGTGCTGCGGGAAAGAGAAGGTTGGAATTCCAGCAGCACCTCTGAATGGATTGTTTTGCTGAGAAATTCCTCTGAAGGAAGCAGTTGGAAAGCACTGCCTGGAGCTGGGCTCGTTGCTTTGTTCCCAGAGCCTGTGCAGTGCTGATTTTTGGGAAGAGCTGCTGGATTTCGGGAAGAGCCTCATTTCTTGTGCCAAAGCTCCCTCTCATGGCTCCTGTGTGGAGGAAGCAATGCTGCATGGATCCTGCTGGAGGCAAACACTGCCCATCCTTGGCAGCTGTGGGAAGAAGGAGGATTGCAGCTGGAAGCTGGCATTCAGTCTGGGAGTCCTTTGCTCTCCAGTCAGATCCACAGGGGTGTTATGGATGGAGAGAGGGATGGGGAGGGGGCTGGATCATCAGTCACTGATGTCCTTTCCCTTCTTCCAGCTCCAAGGAGCTGCTTAAGGGCTGGAAATTCCAAATAGCCAAGGATTAGAGCAATTCCTTGGTTTGTCATAGGGAATCATCAGCCTCCAAATGCTTTGCTGTCTCCATTCTCATTGTTTTTTCCGTGTGTTTTGAGTTCATACCTCTTGTGCCTGTGTTCTCCCTGGCTTCAGGTCCCAATTTCTGGGATCAGACATCTCCCACCTTACTTTCCCACTTCTCTGGGAGTGTGGAAGTGTGGCCAAGGCCTGGTAGGAGCTGCCCTTGCTCCCGAGCTCTCCTGTTCTGCCTCAGCCAGGACTTCCCACATCTTCCCACTTTTCCCTGCTGCCTGAGGTCGTATCCAAGTGCCAAAAGCAAATCTTGACCTGAGGCAGGTGATTTCCTCCAGCCCACACCGAGTTTCTCCCTGGCTCTGGAGCAGCCCCCTTCCAAAGGTAAGCTCCCTGGGAGTTTTTCCTGCTTTCCTTGTTGTGTCAAATCCCTCTGACGTCACTGTGTCACACCATGCTGCGTGCCCCGACTTTCCCACCTTCCCAGCACACCTGTGGGATGAGGGGAACCTCTCCCTGTCTTCACCTCTTGATTCCTGAAAATCCTTGCAGCACAGGAACAAGCCTTGACGTTGGTTTTTCTTTGGATTCCACTTCCCTGCTTCCCATCCCGGGCTTTGTGCAGTTCCGATAGCTCAGAGTTGGAAGTCCCAGGTGGGGGTGGCACGGGCCTGTCCTGCTGGGATATCCACTTTTGGGAAGTGTGTGTGCAGGGGTTTTTCCTAGGACTCTGCCACACCCTTTGGGTCCTAACTCCTTTCCCAGGATGTCCCCAGTGCTGGGTGTTGGCAAAGTGGCCTCACCTGCAGCTCCAGCTTCCCTCCTTCCCCTCCACAAGTCCAGGGAATACTCTCGAGCTCCTGTCCTGGCGCTAAGTGGAATTCCTAATGGCACAGGGATATTTGGGGATGGTCTGTGCCTCCCTGTCTGGAATGTTGAGCCCTGCAAGCCCCTTTCCTTTGGCTCTGCCTCTCTGGAAAAGCCCTTCCTGCCTGTCACGTGTCCCATCTCGTGCTGGGGCAGCTCAGAGCAGGATACCTCTGGATTCATTTCCTGCTGGATCCTAATTGCCTCCTTAGAGCTGAAGCCTTTGGCATTTTTGGGAGAACCAGCCCTTCCAGGGAGCTCTGAGGCACTCCCACTGCTTCTGGCAGGGCTTGGAGCACTTGGATATGCAACTGGGGGGGAAAACAGCCCAGCATCCTGCGTCCCCGTGCTCATCCTGGGAATGCTGCCCTCTGAATCCCTGCTCCGAGCTGCCCCAGCATGAAGATTCCAAGGAAACTCAAGCACTCCTCATGTGCCCTTCATTCTCCATGTGACTTTTTTTGTACCTCTGTACGAAAGATCTGAACTAATCCCGCTGTAAAGAAAGATCCGGATGAATTATAACCTAATTCCAGAAACATGGATGTATATAAATTTTCTGTATATTCTATGGCACTCTGTATAAAATGGATGTTGGAAGCATGGCTGGAGTATGTGACTGTTCCCAAGGATGTCCCGGACATGGATGGTTGGGAATTGCCTGAGGTTTCTGCCTTGAAGGGTGGTGAGTGAGTTGGAGAGGTGGGAAGGACACCAGGAATTGGGTGTGTGGCTCTTGGGAAGGTCCCAGGGAATCACTGGGGGTTGGTTGTTTCTTCTGCAGCTCTCTCTGCTCTGGATCTCAGCCTTAGGAGCAGGAAAACACTTGGGGGAACATCCAGAGGTTGTGGATTTGCCATCCCATGGCTACATTGGAGCAGGCTGGAAGTTGTCCTGGAAGTAGTGGAAGATGTCCCTGCCAATGGCAGGGATGGAACTGGATCATTAAGGTCCCTTCCCACCCAAACCATTCCAGGATTCCATGATCCCTGTCCCTTGAGATGAGTTCTAGGAATCTCTCCTTCTGTGGAGAAGGAAATTAAGGAAGGAACTGCATGCTTTGACTTATTCCAAGTTAAATTCAACCTGTCCTATAAAAAGGATTTTACTGCAAACAGGGAATTTTTTGGGAGTGGATGGGAATGACAGAGATAGAAGAGGAGCATGTGTGCTCTCAGTCAAGGATATATCCCAAATATTCAATCTATTGGATATTCCAGCCTGAACAGTGTGGAGATCTCCCCTTTGGAAGAACATGAAGGTGCTGGGATCCTTCTGTGAGCCAGGTGAGTCCAAACTGGGATTTTCCCAGTGTCCCACAGAACACGGCTCTGGAGTTGTACAGGAGGATCTCACTGCCTGAGAGCTGTTCCCATCTGAATAATTCAATATCATTCGTATTCTGGAAAAGGGAAAAGCTGCATTTATGGCTTACAAGGCTGGGGAATAAGGGCAGGAGAAGTCCTGGAGCTTGCTGACCAGCCAGAAGAAATCCAGGGAGAAAAGGAATGCCTGGAAGTGTGTAATCCTATTAATGGCTGCATGGAATTGTTTTTATGGCTGCTCCTGAAGGGACTATCAGGGAATTAAGAGCTCAAAGGTGGCTGAACTACTGAGTTCCTATAAAAATGCCTATAAAAAGTGCTGGAATGTTGAAGTGCCTGATGTTTTGGGATGGTTTTGTGGGATTTTTTTCCCTACCCAGAGCTATATCAGCCTCATAAAAGGATATTGGCTCTTCTGGAAACCCTTCCTCTCCTGGGGAAGGAAAACATCCAACTCTGGCTGCTATCCTTGGATAAACACGGAATAATCCATGTTTAGGAGAGGCTGCTTTAATTCAATTTTTAAGGATGAAAATGTATGGATGTGGACACAGCAGGAGTGGGGGATGCTGCTATAAAACCTATTAAAAGCCTTCCTTAGGGATGTAGTTGTGTTTTCCAAGGAGATTCTCCAGCTGCTGGGTGTGTTGGTGGCCTTAGGGAAAAAATCCCAGCTTATTGAGAAAAGTTGTTTCCAATCCATTGAGAAGATATCCAGAACTACAGAAAAAAACCCGAATTTTCCAACAAATTTTCAAGCATTCCCCAGCAAGCAAAAAAAAATGAGGGAAAATAATGGGAATATTTAATTAACTAAAGCTGGGATCGAATTGTTAATTAATTCAATGGAAACCAGCATGGCACAAATAGTTCCTCAGGGTTTTTCCAAAGATTCCAGGTTGTATTTCCATTGGAAAAGAGGGAAAGGAAACGGTGATCTAAGGGTGATGGTCCAGCTGTAATTCCTGGCCTGTTCCACCATCATTTACATTTTCCTGCCTCCTCAGCAATGTCTCCTTGGATTTTCCAGCAATCTGTACTCATCCTTCCCACCACAGAACTTCCTTGGAAAGCACATCCAGCCCTTGTGGCCTTGTTTGTCCTGGCAGAGTGGACAGGGGTTTTCCATGGAGCCTGGATGTCCCTTGAAGGAGTGGGTGGGTGACACTTCCCTGCTCCAGGCCTGGGTTGAGTCCTCGCGCTTCCAGCTCCAGAGGTCTCCCAGGATATGTGTGTTCCTTCCTGAGGATGGTCCTTTATTCCTTTATAAATCAATGGAGGTGTTCTCTCCGTCTCGGGAACGAACCCTTTGGAGTTAATGGATAACCAGGAAAGGATTGATCCACACTGGTCTCCTGCAAGGAGGAGATAACGGAGAGAGCTCTGCTTCCGCCTCCAGCAGGGTGGGAGCTTCCCTGGGGGTTGGAAAGGATTTCCCAGAGAAGCTGTGGCTGCTTCGTCCCTGGAAGTGTCAATTCCGGGTTGGACAAAGCTTGATGCAGCCTGGGGTGGTGGAAGGTGTCCCTGCCCATGGCAGTAGATGGAACGGGATGAGCTTTGAGGTTCCTTCCCACCCAAACCATCTGGGATTTGGGGAATTTGTGCCTGGATTGGGGTGATTTGTCAGTAGATTCCAAGTATTCCAGCATCTCCAACAGCGACACAGCAGCTTCTTTGGGACCTGGTCCCACCAGGAGAAATAGATTTTATATCCATTGGATGATCCTGGATCCATGATCCCAGCTCGGCTGAGCCTCATGTGAGCCAGATCAATGATTCCAGCACCCTTCCAGAGACTGAGCTGTCCGTGCTCAGAGCTGGTGGAAAAATCTTAAAAGTAGACTCCAAATCCTTCCAGTCATGCCTGGGAATCTCAGCTGGAGGTTGGGATGTGGGGAAGGATGGGGTAAGGGAGGGGGAAATTCCTGAATTATTGTTTTGTTGGAAACTGGACTTTGAAATTCGGCGCCGGAGGGAGCCCCGGCCGCACCTTCCATGAGTAATATCCCTCCACCCCTTCCTGGCTCGTGCTGCCAGTGAGCCACGTGGGATAGGGAGAGCAGGGTTTGCAGGGAGCATGACCCGGAGGGAATTGGGAAGGGGGAGAAATGTGGGAAGCGTGGAGGGCAGGAGAAAGGAAAACCAATGAGGGACTGGGTTTGGACCCACTGGAGCTGCCTCCCTATGGTTCAAAGCAATACCTTGGATTTTTCAGGATTCAGAGCTCTCTTGGATCCTTTGGAGATCACACAAGTCCATCCCTGAAGAGCTGCATTCCCAGCTCACTGCAGGAAGGGAGCTGGACCATCCCATATGGATGAAGTTGGCTCCATCCCTTGGTGTGTTTTTCCAATGGGTCTTTTCCCTTTAATCAGGTCTGGGAAGGGATAGAGCAGCATTCCTTGGGAGTGGGAGCTGAGCAGGACTGGGAGGCAGGAGGAAGATTCAGGTGAGAAGGACATGATCATCCACACCTTGATTTAGGGACCAGGGAAGGAGGAAAGATGGGAAGGAGCAAAGATTCCTTAGGGTGATGTCCAGAGGAGGGTGTTCTGGAAATGGCAGCCACTCTGTGAGGGCAGAACCCTCAAATTTGAGGATTTGAATCCTTAATGAGCCATTCCCAAAGGGATTTTCCTGTCTGGTAAGGGGTATGTGGCACTCTGGAGCTGTCTCATGAGAGGTTGGTGTGTGGGAATGTTGACATTGTCCCTAAGGAAAGGAAGGAAGCATCCTATTTTTATTGTAAATTAGTTGCTCCACAAGATTTTACACTTTAGGAGAGGGAATCCCAGGCCAAGTCCAACATGGACAGTCCAGAGGGATCCAAATCTGGGCTCAGGATCCTTTCCCAAATCTTTTGATCCTCCTCCGGCGATACGGTCCAATGTCGTCACAGGCAGGAACTTGTGGAAGTGCTGGTGGAACTGGATGGGCTTTAAGGTCACTTCCCACCCAAACCATTCCAGGATTCCATGATCCCTGTCCCTCAAGATCAGATCTAGGAATCTGTCTTTCAGTGGAGAAGGAAATTAAGGAAGGAACTTGATGTTTTGAGTTATCCCAAGTTAAAGTCATCCTATCATATAAAAAGAAGGATTTTAGTGCAAACAAAGTTGAGTACAAGGGAATTTTTGGGAGTGAATGGGAATGACAGGGATGGAAGAGGAAAATGAATGCTCTTAGTCAAGAATATATCCCAAATATTCAATTATGTTGGATATCTGAGTCAGAATGGTGTGGAAATCTGCCCTTTGGATGTTGGGATCTTTCTGCGAGGAAGGTGAGTCCCAAATGGGATTTTCCCAGTGTCCTACAGGGTGAGGGACACAGGGACATGGCTCTGGAATTGTAAAGCAGGTTCTCATAGCCTGGGGCTATTCCCAGCTGAAGAATTCCATGGATGAGCTTTAAGTTCCCTCCCAAGGCAAGCCATTCCAGGATTCTGGGATTCTAAATCGTAGAATCATGGAATGTGATTCTAGAAATCAAATGATGATTTTATGAATCCATGAAAGTATGGGATATGATTCCAGGATTCTAAATGACAGAATCATGCATTCTAGGATTCAATATCCTGAGTTGGAAAAAGCCCCCAAGGATCATCCAGTCCAATTCTGACTTTAGTGCTGGGTTTGATCTTTGTTTAAATAAAATATTACGGACAAACATCTAACAGGATTTAGGCTGGGCTGGCATTCGGCTTCCCAGGAAAAATCCATTTTCCCTTAATTTCCTTTCCTTCCCACGCAGTTTGTGACCGAAACAGGGGACTGAGAGCAGGAACAAGGGGAGCAGGGAATAACAATTGTCTTAATGTGGAGAGAGAGGAGAAAAAAGGGCTCGTTCTCTCCATCCCGAAATAATAGACCCATTACTGTCCCCAATCCTCAATCCCCCTCCTCTCCCGGGAGAAGAATTGGTCACTGCACAGCTGTGGGAGCAGGATAAATATATTTATATATCCCGGAGAATCTGCCCTTCTCAATTGGGATGTGGGGCTGGACAATCCCTCATTGTGCCCTGGCTGGCCCGCAGCAGAAAGGCCCCACAGTTTGGGGCTGGCAGGGCCCCGGCGCTCCGAGAACTCGGAACTTCATAGACATTAT
>VXBC01004050.1:37188-59640 GCA_013399945.1 Ploceus nigricollis | reverse complement strand
GCCACCCCACTCACTGCCACGGGCAGGGACACCTCCCGCTAGCCCAGGTTGCTCCAAGCCCCAGCCAGCCTGGCCTTGGACACTTGCAAGGATGGGGCAGGCACAGCTTGTCTGGGAGAGCCGTTCCGGGGCCTCAGCACCCTTACAGGGAGGAATTCCTTCCCAACATCCCGTCTAACCCTGTTCTCTGGCGGTGGGAAGCCATTCCTCCTTGTCCTGTCACTCCAGGCCCTCTGTCAAAGTGCCTCTCCAGCTCTCCTGGAGTCCCTTTAGGCACTGGAAGGGGCTCCAAGGAATCCCTGGAGCTTTCCCTTCTCCAGGCTAAACAATCCCAGCTCTCCCAGCTTGGCTCCGTACCATCCTAGCTAGCTCTGGAATGGCACAGATCCCTGTCCCGGGGCACAATCCAGGGACACTTGTGCATCCTCCAGTTCACACTGTGGGTGCCAAGCTGGATATCCTGGGAATTGTGTTGTGCCGTGCCTTAGAGTCCCACTGCGACCCCAACAAGGGCCTTGGAATGTCCCTCACCATCCTTGGAGCAGGAGCAGGCTCATGGCAGTGGCTCTGGCCTATGGATCCCAGATCTTTTCCAGAGCCTGGATCCTTGTGGACACTGCATGGCTGTGGATCACTCTCCTTCCCACCAGGGTGGAAAATGGTCGGGAAGAGAACTTGGCCTCTGTTGGATGAAATGTGGTTGCTCAGGGCTGAACTGGGATGTGTTGGGAGCCTGATCCCATTGTTGTTCCTGCCTCGGCTCTGTGTTCCCTTCCCTGCTCTGGCCTTCTTGGCATGCTCCGCTCTTCCTTGTGGAGTGACTAGTTCCTTCTCTTTCCCCCTCGTTGCTTTGTTTCCCTCCCTTGTTTTCCAGTGGGTTACTTGCCAGGCCGAGGTTTAGTTGCCACGGGCTGTGTCCTTTGGGATGAGCCCCTGGCACATGGATGGGAGCTTGAGGGAAAAACGTGCCCATCCTGGCGAGACTCCGCTGCCCCAACAGGTCCTGGGGTGGATCCCAATCCATGGGTCAGCTCTGGAGCTGGGATCCCCTTTGGAGCAGTGGGATTGTGCAGTGAGCCCCCAGAGGCAGCTGGGGCAGGACAGTGGTGTCCCTGTGCATTCTTTGGCTGGTAGAAGGATTTGTCCTGGAAAGTGGGAACAGAAGATGTTCTTGGGAGCAAGTGGAAGCTCAAGCTGCTTCCTCCTTGCTTCCCTCTCTTGTGGCATCCATGTGACCTCTCAGTTAGGCATCTCTTCTTCAAAGGAAGAAGCACCCCCTGTTAGTTCCAGCCATGATCCCAGGAGCCCCAGGATTAGCAAGGATGGGAAGCCTCACCACGAGGGCTCTTATCGGCCGCTCCCAGCCCATGTTCCCTGCAGCCTTCTGGGGTTTCCTTTGGGTTTAGGGATTTCACTGGGCCAAGCTCCTAAATCCTCCTCTCCCACTTCCCATCCTGGGGGTGCTGAGCACCTCCTGGGAGTCCTGCAGAGCTCTGGCTCAGCATCGCAGTGTTATTTATGGACCAGCTCTCTGTCTCTTCAGTTGGAGACATGGAATTTCTCCCTCTCCCCAGAGCATCTTTATTATAACATGGAGATTTCTTTCTTTTACTATTTTCCTGTTCTTTCCGGGTGCTGGCGGTGATTCTGCTCGAGCAAAATGACTCCAAGAGATCCCTGACAACCTCAGCCATCCTGGGATTCTTCCTCTCTATTTTCCTCCTTTCTCCCCTTTTCCTCCTCCTTTCTCCCCTTTTCCTCCTCCTTTCTCCCTTTTTTTACCTCTTTCTCCTTCTTCCTTTTTCTCTTGAATCAAAACCATCCTGTCCCTGTAAAAATCCAGGATCAAGGAAACTGTGCCTGAAGGATATTTCTTACCCTCAGCTATAAAATCCTTCTTAAAACCTCTCTGAGCCAAATATTCCATGGAGCACGACTTTGTTTGGGCAGCTCGATCCCCTTCCCGCTGTTATTCCAGAGCATCTGTTCTGACACGGAGCTAGAGGGGGAGAAGGGAAGAGAAGAAAGTTTTGCCACCAGGAATTGCTGCTCAGTTTTTCCCTCTTGTGCCAGGTTTAATTGTTGTGCTCCGAGGAATTCTGAGGCCAAAGCGATCCTCTGGTTTTTTGGGAGTGAAGGTCAGGGCCTTAAATCATGGCATGGAGTTGGATTTACTCTGAAGTCTAGCCCTCCTGAGGAATTAATGGTTTTTGGATGTGGTAAACAATAGATCTGTTAGAATTTAATAATTTACAGGAGTGAATTAATTATCTCATCACTCCTTTAAAATTTATCACTAAATTCCCATCATAAGGAAATCATTTTCCAACCTATTTTTCACTTGGAGTGAAATATTTTCTTCTTACAAATCATCCCAACCCTGAAGAGATTTCTTCCTGCAGGCTGAGAAGCCTGAAATAATTTGGGAATTCTCCTTCCTTTGCTTGACTCTGATTTTCTCAGGATCTGAGCCTGCTGTAAGCAATCCCAGAAAATTTAAGAGGAACCCCTGAGCCCTTGGTATTTCCCAGTGTCAGACAAGGATTAACCGGGCTCCTCATGGAGATGTTTGGGAGTGGGGGCTGTGCTGGTGGAGCTGGGGAAGAATCGGTGCCTGTGGTCATTCCGAATCCTGGAATTTGGCTGGTCCCCTCTGCAGAGCCAGGCTTGTTTTGGGAAGCAAATGTTCCCAAAATCTCAGGTCTGGTTGGTGCCCCTGCTTTTCTTGGCTGTGAGAGATGGACCTGGATTTTCCTAAGTTTTTCTTGGTGTTTGCTTGGGCAGGATTTCCTTATTTCCCTGGGTATCCTTTGTTTTCTTGGGTATCCTTTGTTTTCCTGGGTATCCTTGTTTTCCTGGATATATTTATTTCCATGGATGTCTTTGTTTTCCTGGGTACCCTTTGTTTTTCTGGATATCCTTGTTGTCCTGGATCTATTTACTTCCATGGATATCCTTGTTTTCCCAGATATCCTTATTTCCCTGGAATATGGCTGTCTGCTATTTGAGGGTGAGATCTGAGGTGTGTGAGGATGGAGAAGCAGAAAAGTGATGGGAAGGATCCCAGACTTTGCTCTGGTATTTGGGATGGGCTAGGGAAAGTCTCTCAGGGAAAAGATGCTTTGGGAATAACTTCACGCTTTCCTGGGATGAAGATGCTGGGAATGCAATCCTGGCTTTCCATACTGAGTGTCCTCAAGCTGGGCTTCTCCTGTGTTGGGAAGATTCTTGTTGTCCTCAGGAACATGGTGGAATTTTTGGGATTGTCCTATGCAGGGCCAGGAGCTGGACTTGGATGATCTTCATGGATCATCCCTTCCCACTCAGGAAGCTTCCCAAACTCCATGGTTTCTGTTAGCACAGCTGATCCATGTGTTTGGAGGTGCCCAGGACCATCCTGCTGAGGAGACCTCAGGCAAAAATCCTGGAGCAGCGAGTGTGGGATGCCGGGGGGTTCTGGCAGGGGAGGGAAAGGAGATTTCCATGGGTTTGGGAGTGTTCCTGGAGCGTTTGTGTTTGGATTCAAAGGAAGAGGAGGGAGTTGACAGCGTCTGACCCTTGGCTGGCATCCTGCTCCAAACCTTTCCCTTGCTCCCGCCCGCCCCTGCCTCAGGGAAACGCTTACGCCACGGCTCAGCTATTTGGGATCCCTCTCCCGGCTAATTTATGAGATAAGGGCTTGGGGAAGAATGTACAGCAGGAAAGATGTTCGGAGCAGGGCCGGCGGGGGCTGGGAAGCGGGAATTCAGGAAAGGGGCAGAGAAAGGAGAGCGAGCGCTGGAAGTTGAGCAGGTTTGGGGTCGAGGTGGAGCTGGGAAAGACAAGAGCTGGTTCAGCAGAAGGGGAAGGTTTCCATGAAGGTTATCCAACAGCTCCACAGGTATTCATGGAGCACAAGTGGCTGGAACACTGGGAATATTGTCTGTGGAGCAGCCATGTGTCTGTGCAGGGGTTGCTGGGCTGCATGTGCACAGGAATCTCTGAGCTCGGAGTGACCAGGAGTGGATGGTTTTGCCGATGGGAATGTTTGGATATGTGTGATCATGGAATTCTGGAATGGTTTGGGTGGGAAGGGACCTTAAGGATCATCTAGTCCCGCATGGGTAGGGCACGTTCCACTATCCCAGGTTGCTCCAAGCCCCAGCCAACCTGGTCTTGGACATTCCAGAGATGGGGCAGCCACAGCTTCTCTGGGAAATCCATTCCAGGGCCTTACCACCCTCCCACGGAAGGATTTCTTTCCAATATCCCATCTAAACCCTCCCTCTGTCATCCACAACTTCTCTGGACAACCTGTTTCCATGTTCCTGGTGTTGGTAACACTCCTGGTGATTTTGATTATGGAGCACTTGGTGCCTGTGAGGAGAAAGTGTCGCCCTGCAGAAAGAGGTCTGGAACATTTCCCTGTTTTCCTTGGATGAAGGAATATGGAATACTGGAGCTGAGGCAGTGAGGTGACCCCAGGACAGCTGGGATTGCCCCTTGTCCCCCATGCTGGGCCATAAGGGGGATTTGGTGCTGGTGGGAATGACTGGAGAAGGAATTTGCTGGTCAGACTCCTGCTTGTGTAAACCAGCATATCCATGAGAATCCAGGGGCTGCTCCCATGTCTTCCTGTTGCTTTGGGATGTTGGGATGTCTTGAGGCTGAAAACTGGGAGCAGAAAGGGCAGGAGGACAGTGGAACCTGGGGGGTCTGTCCTGGTGTCCTGGTTTTAGGTTCCTGGCCTTGACATAGAAATGCAACTACACAGATCAGAACATCACTTTTCATGGAATGCTGTAAAAAAGTGGCTCTTCTGGGGCTTCCTGCTCACTCGTCCCCCTCTGCCTGCCCCAAATCCATTTCCGAGGCTTGATGCTGGAGAGAGCTTTCCCCGCAGGGAGCTGCTGTGGCAGGGGGAGAACACCTTGGAAAAGCCCAGCGTGATCCCTGCCGGGGAGGCTCCTGCCTGCGGGAGGAGCGGCTTGGGGATGAGGTGGCGGTGCAGGTGACAGTCGCTGCGGGGCCTGGCTGGCGCCGCGGGAAGGTAAGAGGCTTTGCCCGGAGTTCTTTGGGAGCCGGGAGTCAGCCCGTGCCGGAATGGGCCCGGGGAAGCTGGTACAGCACAAACACATGACCATCCCTGCGGGTAATCCCCTCGCGGTCCCAAATCCCAGCGCGGAGCAGCGGCAGCCCGGCCGCCTCCCCGGCCCTCCCACTCTTCCCGGAGGGAATAGAAAAACCAGCAGGCAGCAGCAGCCCTGGGAGCTGGAGGAGCTGAGCTCAGGGAATAATGACACAGGGAGAGAGCAGGGATACGGCGGGAGCTTGACCTCGGCTCTCACCATGCTCAGGATGCGCTGGATCCGAGCAGGTAAAGGCACGGACCCCCCAGCCCTTCCATGGCTTGCCTTGCTTCCCCCTCTGCCTCTCCATCTCTCTTCCCAATGGGATTGTTCCCTGGTTCTCCTCTCTCTTCCCTCTGTTTGAAGCTTCCCTGCCCGCCCTGCTTGGTCTGCCCTCAACAGGAGCAGGTGACGTGAGGATGCTGCTGAGTCCAGCTCAATCCCAGGGCCTGAGCAGAGCAGGGAAGAGACAAAAACATTCCCTTGAGGTCATCACCACACCCAGGTGGCATTCCTGGACACTGGGGGAAAGCTGCCGCGTCCATCCCAATAGGAGATTCCTGGAGTCTCTCCAGCCAAAAGACTCATCCTCGTCCACTCCTCAGGGAAAGGCTGGTGCCAAACGCCACCACTGCTGGCATGGTCTTGTGATGGTTTTGCTGGTGCTTCTCCCTCCCATTTCCCCAAAACTCCTTTATCCTGAACCCCAAAACTCCTTAATCGTGGGAAAAGGGCAAGAGACATCCAGGCGGAGTAAGGCCAGAGAGCTGTTCATGAGAGGGTGGATCCGTAAAGCCTGATAAAGGGCAGGCTGGGATTTGGAAACGTGATGTCAGCACGAGGCTCCATGAGGAGGAACTTTGCCCATGTCCTGGGTAATGCCCCTTCCATAGGCTGGTGCCCTGGGAGCAATGCCCGGACACAGACAGGGAGAAACTTCAGGAAGAGGTGGCAGTTGGGGTGGATTAGAGGGAGTTGTGCTGGAGGTGTGACCAGGATGGAAACGGTGACACAGAGATCTGGCTGAGCCCGTGTGTGGGATGGGGTGTGGAAGGGCTGCTGCATGCAGGGAGATGGGAGAGGAATCCTGGTCAAAGAGGAGCCGTGGGATGCTGGATGGACACGTTTCCCTCTGCTTCCTCACCCTTATCAGTGAGAGCCCTTCCAGGACAGAGTCATCCCAGCTGCCAGAAAGGAGGAATTAAATGTCTCCTGGGCATGGTTATTTCCAGGAGGAGAGATAGGATTCTGCTCTGCTTTCTCGCTTCTGAATAGGGGCCTTATGGATTCCTCCTGGTGGGAATAGTTGAAGTGATCTGGTGGTGAGGATGGTGGAACAGGTTACCCAGAGAAGCTGTGGCTGCCCCATCCCTGGAAGTGTCCAGTGCCAGGGTGGATGGGGCTTGGAGCAACCTGAGGTACTGGAAGGTATCCCTGCCCATGGTAGAGAGTGGATGATCCTTATAGTTGCTTCCACCTCAAGCCATTCCAGGACTACATGATCCAGAGCTGGGAGCTGTGCTAGGAAGGTGCAAGTGAGCCCATGGGCACTTCCCAGCCCATGCCTTGGATCCCTCTTGTGTATCCCAGCCTGAGGATGGCGTTGCTCCGGCGCAGCTTTGCCGCCCTTGCCGGGGAACCCTCCTGCCTCTTCCCAGTGGTGTTGCTGATTGGACTTTGCACTCTCTGATAAGAATCCCGGGACACTGAATGTGCCTGAGGAATGATTAACCAGCGTGTGCCGTGCCAGAGGACAAGGGAGCAGCTGTGGCTGGAGACACAAACAGGAACAGTCTGGTGGCTTTTGGGGCCAAGCTGGTGCTTTCTGGGTGCCCATCCCATGCTCCAGC
Organism: Ploceus nigricollis; assembly: GCA_013399945.1. Classification (NCBI taxonomy): domain Eukaryota; kingdom Metazoa; phylum Chordata; class Aves; order Passeriformes; family Ploceidae; genus Ploceus; species Ploceus nigricollis. The sequence continues at coordinate 52,682 of VXBC01004050.1, read as the reverse complement.
ATCATTCAGGAGGGACGACCCTCAACACGGGGCATTTCAGAGGGATACCAGCTCTAGGGATGGACAGACAGGGATAAGACAGTGGCAGAGAGCTGGGGAGGTGTCCTGCTGCTGTGGAGGGTAAATGGGAACTCTGACAAGTGGAGGGTGGATTGATCCCTGGAAGTGTCTAAGGCCAGGTTGGACAGGGCTTGGAGCAACCTGGGCTAGTGGAAGGTGTCCCTGCCTTTGGCAGGGAATGGAACTTGGGTGAGCTTTAAGGTCCCATCCAACCCAAACTACTCCAGGATTCTATGATTGGATACCACATTTGGCTATCTGGTGGCTCTCACTTTTATTTTCATGGATATATCCTTTTATTCCAACTGACTGGCATGCTTGGCATGCCTTGCTTATCCAACAGACCTTCCTTCTCCCTGTTCTTCCTGCACAGCAGGACATGTAATCATGGAATGCTTTGGGTTGGAAGGGACATTCAAGATCATCCAGTTCCACCCCCATCCATAGCATCTTCTCCCTAATCCAGTGGTGCTGGATGATGTGGTCAGCCCAGGATCCCACACTCCAGGCCGGCTTCCAGCAGCACCTGGAGTGCGTTCAAGGCACATTTGAAGGAAGGGCCTCATTCCCAAGGGAAAATGTAACGTGACACTCAGGGTCCACCACTTATCTCACTGAACTTTGGCTGCTTTGGGGCAGTAACTCCAAACAGGGAGAGGGAAAGAAAGGTGGGAAGAGTGGCCAGGCCTGGCTGCAAATGGAGTGGACAGAATTCTTGTGGAATTCCCTGTCCACAAATGTTCCCAAGTGCAAACACTTGTGTATTTCCCTGTGTTTTGGGGTGGTTGGGTGAGAACAAGTTGGAAAAACCAAGGATAGAGTTTTAAACAGCCTCAGAGTGCTTGGATCCAGCCTGGGTGTAAAAGCCAGGCATTAAAGGAATTTTTGCCTGGGTTGATTTGGTTTTCCCTGTTTTTATCCATAGGGTCTTTGGTATCACCCCAACTTTGCTATGGAGTGGCAAATTGTTCTAGTTTTCCTACCCAAGTAGTTTGGTGGGGAGGAGACAGTGCAGAGGGTGTGAGGTGGGCATGGAACAGGATTTTTGGATGACTCAGGTGGGATATCCAAAGAACTGGAAGTTTCATTCATTGATTTATAGAATCCTGGAATGGTTTAGGTCGGAAGGGACCTTAAATCCCATCTTGTTCCATGGGCAGGGACACCTTCCACTATCCCAGGTTGCTCCGAGCACCATCCAACCTGGCCTTGAACACTTCCAGGGGTTGGGGCATCCACATCATTTATGACTTTTAATCCTGAGTGCCGATTGCTCGAAATCCACACAAACAGGAAAGCAAACATCTTATCAGCCTGCTGGATCTTGGCTTATCTCCTGTGTTATGACTAGCCAGGGTTTATGGACATTGATTCGTGGAAGCATTAAAAAGGATGCTTTGACTTTATTGGGAATGAAACACCTGCTTAAGTAAAGGAAAACTTGGAAAACGGAGCTTTATAAGGGCCATCAAACCTTTTTACAGTTGGCTGCTTGCTGATAATGCGGTCAGTGCTCCTCTCCTGAACAGACATGGGGTTTTCCCAGATGAGATCCCATCTATCCCAAAATCCGAGGAGTTCTGGGCAGGGGGAGATCCTACCTGTCCATGTCCCCTCCATTCTGTCTTGTTTTAACTCAGTTTTTGGGAAGGGGTATTGGAATGGAGAGGCTGATGTGTAGGGAAAGCCAAGCCTGGATTGGACAGGGCTTGGAGTAACCTGGGCTAGTGGGAGGTGTCCCTGTCTATGGAAAAGTGGCTCTGGATGATCCTTAAGGTCCCTTCCAACCCAACACATGCTGGGTGATAAATGAGATTGCAAAACTCACCTCACAGTGTTGAGGAGCCAGAGGGGTACAGGAAACAGCCCTGTGAGGACCTGCAGGCTGGGAACAGCTTTCACAGCCCGGGATGAGGAGTTTGGATGCTGGAAGTTGTGCTGGTGTTTTCGGGAAGAAGAACTGGACAAACTCAACCCAGTCCAACAGGATGGGCTGTGGAATGTCAAGGTAGGGACCTTTCCTACTTCTTGGTTTTTAAGCACATGTAGTGTGGCTCTGGACATCCAGTGGGCATCTATGGATGCAACAGGTCAGGAATGATCACTGAGGGATTTTTACAGGATTTCCAACCTGTAAAAAGTCGGGTTTAAGTTGGAAATCCCTGCAGGAGCATGGAGTCGAACCGTTCCCCATTCTCATGTTGTTAAGGTGTTTTTCCCTCATTGCCAATTGTGTTGCAGCAGGGATTAGCTCTGAAGGTTTTTCCCCACTGCCACAGAGAGTTTATCCATGAGATTGAGGTCACCATCCCGATTTTGCCAGGAGAAAAGGGCTTTGCCATCTCTTCCTTTCTTGTATCCATATAATCCCTTGCAGAGGTGATTGAGCAGAAACAAGAGGCCTGGAATCTTGGGAGTTTCTTTCACCCCATGTGAGCCGAGATCATGGAATCATGGAGTCATTTAGGTTGGAAAAGCCTCCTGGGATCATCCAGTCCAACCATTCCCCTAGTGTTGCACTACCAAGACCACCACTATTCCACATCCCCAAGTGCCACGTCCACACAGATTTTAAATCCCTCCAGGGATGGGGACTCCACCACTGGAGCCTGTTCCAATGCTTTACAACCCTTTCCATGAAGGGATTTTCCCTAATATCCAACCTAAACATCCCCTGGTGCAATTTGAGGCCGTTTCCTTTTCTCCTGTCCCATGTTCCTTGGGAGCAGAGCCTGACCCCCACCTGGCTCCTGTCAGGGAGTTGTGGAGACCAAGAAGGTCCCCCTGGAATGTTTGTGACCCCGCTCCCTTCCTGGGGGTCTCTGCTAGGAAAATCCTTGTGCCTGATATTTAATTTGGACACGACTCATTCCCACCTTCCCAAGCAACCTCCTGATCGTCTCCTCCCCATGGCACATCCTCAAGCATCGTGCCAGGAACCTTCCCTCTGGATTTGGGCCTCTCCAGCCAGCCCAGCACTTTGAAGTGATCCCGGGAACACCCAGGGAGCACGCGGGATGGACGGGATCCAAGCAGCACGTTTGGTATCTCGGCTGTATTGTCTGGGAAGTGTTTGCTAAATCCCTGGAGCAGGAAATATGTTCTAGGATGGCTCAGAGTTGGTCAGAAAAGGCAAACAAGGGTTTTTTTTAAAAAAAAAGAAACCTCAATTCCCTGTGAAAAGTGAATGTGGGAATAGCCAGCATGGCAGTAATCCCTAGTGAATTTTGGGGTTTTGGTAGTCAGTTCAATTGCATAGAATCCTGGAATGCTTTGCTTTGGAAGGGACCTTAAAGACCATCCAATTCCACACCCTGCCATGGGATCATGGAGACAGAAATGACAGCCCTGGACCTGTCCCACTTCTGTTGGTCATGTTAGATCCTGGGAAAAGTGGGATCCTCCTTGGGAGCTTTGTGCCACGTGGCTGAGGAAGCTTTTGACACCCCCTGTGATGATTTTCTTGGGAGACAACTCTGGAGCAAACGTCCCAGCTGTGTGAGCAGCAGGAAAACCCTGGTGACCCAACGCTCCTCCTTGTGAAAGATCTGTGGTGGTTGCACAAAACTTGGGATGGCCTTTCCCAAGCCCTGGAAGAAGTCCCATCTAGATAAATGGCTCTGCATTTTCCTCCCAGTCTCCTCTGGAGATTGTCCAGCCTGGACAGACCTTGGTGCCTCCCAGTTGGAAGGGAGGGAACGATGTGTTCGATCTGGACACGGTGTTCCTGGCGATGCTTGGCTGCCTCTGCTCCTGTATCCTGGTGCTGTTCCATTCTTAGTCTCCCTCCCTAAGGATTGTTTTGTGCTGGAGGGGTTTCCAGGAGAGACAGCACCTCTCCAAATCCTGAGTTATCCCGAGTTCCCTCTNAATTCCACACCCTGCCATGGGATCATGGAGACAGAAATGACAGCCCTGGACCTGTCCCACTTCTGTTGGTCATGTTAGATCCTGGGAAAAGTGGGATCCTCCTTGGGAGCTTTGTGCCACGTGGCTGAGGAAGCTTTTGACACTCCCTGTGATGATTTTCTTGGGAGACAACTCTGGAGCAAACGTCCCAGCTGTGTGAGCAGCAGGAAAACCCTGGTGACCCAACGCTCCTCCTTGTGAAAGATCCGTGGTGGTTGCAAAAACTTGGGATGGCCTTTCCCAAGCCCTGGAAGAAGTCCCATCTAGATAAATGGCTCTGCATTTTCCTCCCAGTCTCCTCTGGAGATTGTCCAGCCTGGACAGACCTTGGTGCCTCCCAGTTGGAAGGGAGGGAACGATGTGTTCGATCTGGACACGGTGTTCCTGGCGATGCTTGGCTGCCTCTGCTCCTGTATCCTGGTGCTGTTCCATTCTTAGTCTCCCTCCCTAAGGATTGTTTTGTGCTGGAGGGGTTTCCAGGAGAGACAGCACCTCTCCAAATCCTGAGTTATCCCGAGTTCCCTCTGAGTGTGGTGTGGATGTCTTAGAGTTGGGCTGATCGTGGCTCATCCTGGCTCTCCAGGTTCCCTAAGAGCTTTTCCAGAGCCACAGTGTTGCCCTTCAGCGAGGCCAGTGTCCAGGGACTGCATCCCTGGGTTCTTTACTTGGAACTAGAAGAGCAGCGGGATCACAGCTCAGGATCTGCCGTCTACTTGGTCAGCTCCTTGTGGTTCCCTGAGTGTTCCCTCTCCTGGTCATTGCCGAGCATGGGAAAGCTCTGGGCAGCTGGATTGAGTCTCTTCTTGGTACTTGTATGTAGCTGCTAATTATATTATTAATTTTTTATCCATTCTGGTAATAATTCACTCTGAGGGAATGGTGTGGGATATGGATATGGACCTTCACCACCACAGCAGTGTCCAGGAGCTCATCCACGTCATGTTATCCTATGGAAAATGTCCCTCCTGTCCCCCTAAAGCTGCAGTCTGGATAAGACAAGGTCAGGTGAGGCACCTCAGCAGAAGGGATCCTCAGGAGCTTTTCCCCATCCCTGTTGTCCCCAAGGATGAGGCCCCGGCCTCGTACAGCGGGAGCCGCCAGATGAAGTGACCTCCTCCGGTCCTGTTGTCCCTGCTCCAACACCCTCATCCCGGGAAGGGAGATAAAGGCGTTGTCTCCAAACAAACAGGGCAATGTGCCCCCCTGGGCAGGCACCTTGGAGCCTCCCAAATGGAGCCGCTGTTCCTGCCCTCGGAGAGCATGAATGGACAAGCGCGGCATTGACGGCCGCGGGGACAGGGACAAACGCGCCTCTGTGTCCCTTCTCACACCTTCCCCTCCTCCTCCTCTGCCCCCGTTCTCCCAGGACAATGGCTCCATCCATGCCAAGGTTCACAGCTGGCAAGGGCGGGGGAAAGGCCAGGACAAGGGTGGGGAGCTGCCAGGAGAAAGGGATGCAGGAGGGAGAACAGCTTTGGTGAGGGGAGATGGGAGATGAGGGGAAATTCCAGGAGGGTTGGAAGAGAGAAGGTGCTCAGAGGGGAGGGCTCAGGGAAGTTTGAGAGGGAGGATCGTCCTTTCTGCCTCCTTTTCCTGCAGACTTTCCCAAGGAACATGCCCATGGCCTGCCATGGCACAGCAGGATAATTTCTTCTGGCTCCTCACACTTCCTGTGACTTGGGATGTCTCCCACCAACATTTTGTCCTCTTGGGAATGGGGCATGGAGGGTGTTATCTCCTTATCCCTGAGTTTGGGATGTTTCCCAGGGCCTTGTCCACTTCATCCAAAGGTGCTTTTGCCAAGTATATTAATCTGTGGATGTAAGCTAAGGAGCTGTGGGATTATGTAGGAGCAGAGTGAGCTTTCCAAGGAACAGGGAGATGCTGCTGCCTCTGGACACTGGGTATTCAGGGAATCCTGGAATAGTTTGGGTTGGAAAGCACCTTAAAGATCATCCAGTTCCAATCCGCTGCCATGGGTTTGCTTGTACTTCCCACCAGGCCAGTTCATTATTCCAAGTGTTTTGCCTCTGGAGCTGGCTCACTCTTACCCAGGTTGTTGCTCCTGAGTCTTCCTGGACATCCTGTAAATGCTCTTTTCTCCCTCAGTCTGGGGGTTTGGGTAAATCCCACTGTCCTGTATTCCTATCACTGATCACTGCTTTCCCTGCTTCCTGCCCTGTCTGGCATGGGATAGTTTCTCTAGGAATGCAGAGCGGTTGAATTTGGGATGTTGGCTGGGAGATCACCAAGAACTCCCAGGAAGGAGGGGGTCAGGTGCTGGGAACAATCCTGGCCCCTCCATGTAGAAGGTTTGGTGGGATGTGTCTGTTCCAAGCCCGTATCCATTGCTCTGTTGATTAGTTAATTTTAATTCCATGACAGCCGAATTCTCACGAACCCCCAAATCCTTACCCCTCAGTTTGGTGCTTTCCTTGGGATCTTATCCCGGAGATCCCAGAGCTCATCCTTGGCTGAATTTTTGGTGTGGAATTAGTAGGAATTTGGACCTTGTGTTTTTTGGTCCGGTATGAGCAGGGGATGCAGGAGCTGCTTCTTTGCTTTGGAAGGACATGGCTGTCCTTGGGGATGGCCTGGCTGGGGAATGTCCCCAGTATGGGACACAGGGGGTGGATGAACCTCAGCATTGCCTGGGACAGTCCCACCTTTTGTGATGGGAAGGGACATGGGCTGGGTTGGGATGTGTAGGGACCAAAGGTGTCCTAATCCAAAGGAGACTGCTCAAGGATGATATTCCTGGGGGGAGCAAAGGATGACAGTAATGGGATGAAGAGGGACTGTGGGTCAGAGAAAAGGCCTGGGATCCCCTGGAAATGCCTTGGACAGCCGGGACTTTGCTCTGGGGTGGTCTTTGGGGAGCTGTGGGAGCGCTGGCTCCGTGTCCTGCTCCGGTTACAGGAGCCCCGTTTGGGGGCTGGTTATCATCCCAGTCAGGTAATAAAGAGCATTAATTAAGCAGGAATGCTGGGCTGGGATCCAGGGGGAGCCAGGGGCTCCTCCAGGGTAACCGGAGGGGATGGAAGCAGCCCACGGTTGGGCACATGGGGCAACAGGGACGTCATCCTGCTGTTCTTTATGGAAGCAGCTTTGTCCAGGTGTGCAGCCCAAGTCTCTGGGTTTGCTGAGGTGGCAGGCGTGAGAGGGATGCTATTCCCAGCTGGAGCGGCTTCTCCCTGCGTGGCAGAGCCGTCCAGGATGGGAAGAAGCTCCGAAGCCAAGCACTGGCCCTGCGGCTCCCCGGGCTTAGGCGGTGTTTGGTTTGTTTGCCACGGCCCGGATTCCTGGTGCTCGCGGCCAGGCCAGCAGCCAATCCTCCCGGGCCGAAGGATAAACACGGCAGGAGGGAGAAGGGGGTGAGGAGCGGCGCGGGGCCCCGGGAATGTGCCGATGCTGCAGCCTGGTTTGAGGATTGCACAACCGAGCCCTGGTGCACGGACACGGGGATGAGCCCAGGGATGTGCCGGGGCTCTCTGCCTCGCCAAGCACTGGCACTGCTGTGGCATCCCAGGTAATTCCTGGTGGAGCTTCGTGCCGTGTGTCCTGCTCATCCATGTATCCCACTGCTGCTCCAGCACGTGCTGGAGGACCATTAGGAGGGGGACCACATGGAACCAGAAGCTCCTGGGGTTTCCTGATCCTATTCTACCGTGCACCAGTTTGGATATTTTATCACCTCCCAGGCTGTTCCACACCTCAGTTTTCCCTGAAAATTCTCTGGTACGTGTCTCCAATGGCACTGGGAAGCTCTGGGCTTGGCACAGCCTCTTCTCCTGCTCCTTCTCCTCCTCCTCCTCCCCGGTGTCCCCCCACCCCTGGCTGATGTTCCCCAGCCCCTGCGGAGTGCTGACCTCGTCGTCATCTCCAGCTTCCCACATCTGGTTCGTGTTAGCGCATCCCGGGATGAAGTTCTCCAGCTCTCTCCCTTCCTCCCACCCCCAGGTGACCCAGGCAGGATTAGGGGTGATTTGAAGACAGGCAACAGAGTAGGAATTGAAGAGGGAGGGGGGACTGTTATAAATAGAAATTCCATAAACTTCTCAGCCTATCACTCCAGGAAAATTCCGGGTTAAATCCCTCAGACCTGTAAATATGACAGTTCACAGAGGCCAGGCTCTGTTAACTCTTTCCAAGCCCTCTGGCCCCGTGCCCATCTCTGGGAGCACCCAAAACTGGGACAAGGAGCCGGGAAGGTGCCACCAGGAGGGACGAGCCGGTGGGAGCAGGGGCAGGGAGGAGGCAGCGGGGTGAGAAGCACCTCCGTTGGGATGTGGAGCGTGTTTGGAGGTTTGGGGAAGGCAGAGAAAACCAGTCCAAACATTGGGATTCCTGACATTCTCACACGTCCGGGGGCCTCAGCCCGCCCGGCTCCGCTCACGAGGAGGGTGCTGAGGGTTTTAACTTCTTCAGGCAGAGGTTGGGGTTTTTTGGGATTGCCATGGCTCTTTTCCCAGAGAAGGGTTGGAAAGTGGAGCAGTGACGTGGTGGGAGAGCAAGGTGGCAATGCCAGGGACAGGAGGAGGACGGGATGTAGGGACCTGGCAGGTTTGGGATGGATGAGCTCAGTGCTGCCCTGGGCTCCCCCATCTTTCTTTGCTGGGATGAGATGTGGGAGCCTGTCCCGTGCAGAGCCGTGTGGGTGTTGAGCTTCCCTCAGTGGCTTCCCACTAATCCCCACTTGGGAGGGGGAGGGAATGCTGGTGCCATTGGGATCTCGTGACTGTGGAGCAGTATTAGCTTTTAATTAATCACCTAAGCTGGCTTTGGTAAGAGCCCGGCTGCATGGAAGCTCTAGGCAGTGGGACATTCCTCGTCTCTGCCCTGATATCCCTGGATTTGTGCAAATCCCACTGTCCTGGAGCAGAGGAAGGTCCTTGATTTCTGGTGGGCAGCCACATCTCCCCTCCAGCCCTGACACACCTCTCGCGTCACTGGGCTTATCTTGCCCTCCCCAAGGTGACTTCAAGGAAGCAAAGGAATTCTGGAATGGTTTGAGTTGCAAGGACTGTAAAGCTCATCCAGTACTGCCCTCTTGCCATGGGCCTTCTACTGTCCCAGGTTGCTCCAAGCCCCATCCAACCTGGCCTGGAACACCTCCAGGGATGGGGCAGCCACAGCTTCTCTGGGCACCCTGCGCCAGGGCCTCAGCACTCTCAGAAAATTGGGAAGCACAGCATCCTACTGTCTATAGAGGGCTTCTCATCCTTCCTGGAGGTTTCCTGGGCTCCTCTTCCACCACGGATGAGCTCCTGGAGTTTGGAGGTGCGAGGGAAACCTGCTGGGGTTGGACTTTTCATGGACAAGCCGAGTCACAAAAATTGGCCAAGTGCTCTTTTTGCTGCTTTGATCATGGATCCCAATGCCAAAACTTGGGATGAAGATAAGTTTCCTGATGGCCTTTGGGGTGGGTGTTTGCCAAAGGCATCCTGTGATTTATAGCCCAGGGGTTTTTTGGCTCAGAGGCAACGGAGCACAGGGAGGATTCCCACCCTCCTGGAGTGCTCATCCCTGGCAAGAGGTTGCTGGGATGTTATGGGATGACAGAGAGGGCTTGAAGAGGTGCCTTGGGAGATGTGTCTGTGGTGAAGTGTTGGGAGCAGGCTGTGGCAGAGATCCTTAGGGATGAGTAAGGGACACACAGATGGCCATCAGTGAGCTCCCATAACTCCAAGGACGAGAGGGTGGAGCTACCACATCCCAGGAACTTCAGGACAGGATGTGGCTGTCACAGTGGAGGGACAGAAGCCACCTCTGTGCTCCCCCGGGATCTGCAACTCCATACTGGAGGTGCTGGCACAGCTGGAGATCCCGGAGGCTCTGCCTGCTCAGTCCTCACCTCAGTGCTCACCTGGAAGCAGCATCGTGTGTCCCTGCTCCAGATGGATCCCGTGTTCACACGCAAGAACACCCTCGCCCTGTCCCCCATGGCTCTGCCACAGAGATGTCCCAAAAACGAGCGGTTACCCGGGATTTTCCCCCCCTCCAGCCAGGGTTTCTAAGGCAGGGATGCCTGTATCCACACACACCCTATCCGCTTGGCAGAATTCCTAGCTGGATTTATTTCTGCCGATTTGCCTGTCTTGGTATGAAAGGGATTTGCCGAGGGAGAGCTGCAATTGGCCGGGGTGGGCCGGAGCCCCCCGGGCCAGCCTTTGCGGATCAGCGGGTGACCTTTCCCGGGAACCTGGGGGATCCAGGCGATCAGGGGCTTCTCCTGGGCTTTCACGTGGGGTCTTTCAGGATGGTCTCTCACTGACTTCCTTATCGGAGCAGGGGGAGTTGGATCTTCTCTTCCACTTTCTTGGCAGTGCCTTTGGCACCGTGGGCTGGCTCCGGCCCTGGCGGCCTCCGGACTCCCACTTGGGAGAGACAGATAAAGGAAGGATTTTCTGTCAACAAAACCCTGCCCAGCTTCCCTGGAACAGGGCAGGGAGGGGAGGAGGAGCCCTCTGGAGAAAGGACAGGGAAATCCACCGCCTGCCCATGGAGCAGAGGAGAGGGAGGAAGGTCGGGAGTTGATCCAGGTTGTGGTGGAGAATTCCAGTGTTCTGCAAAGGGTCCAAAGGGAATCATAGAATGTCCTGGGTTGGAAGGGATCCCAAAGGATCTGGTTCCCACCATGTGTCTGTGTCCCCGCCCTGGCTTGTCCTACGTGCCCTGTCTCCTGGGATGAGGCTTAATACTGGGATGCAGTGTGTATGGACAGCTGGCAATCCCCAGGGATCTGCTGATCTAGTGAGTCATCCCTGCCCATGGCAGGGGTTTGGAATGAGATGATCTTTAAGGTCCCTTCCAACCCATTCCATTATTCTGTGTAACTCAGATCAGTTCCTTGACTGCATAAGGGTCTGGTGGTGTTTCCAAGGCCCTTTCCTGTCCTTCTCCTGGCTCATGCTTCCACCTCCTCTCCCCTCCAGGCCACGACATTAATGGAGCTCTGGAACCATCCAACATCGACACCAGCATCCTGGAAGAGTACATCAGCAAGGAAGACTCTCCAGAGATGTAAGTGCTTCCCTTGCTCTGCAACAGGGAATGTGGTCCTTGTGATTTTCCATGGAGATATCACAGAATCCTGGAATGGTTTGGGTGGGAAGGAACCTTTGGGTCAGAAGGAACCTTGAAGCCCGTCCAGTTCGACCCCTGCTGTGGGCAGGACACCTTCCACTATTCCAGGTTACTCCAAGCCCTGCCCAGCCTGTCCTGGAACACTTAAAGGGATGGGGCAGCCACAGCTTCTCTGGAAACTTATTGAGCAGTTTCCAGCCCTGAAATTTGAGGAATCATTTAGGAATCACCTCTGCCCCTCCAGAGTCTTCCTGGATTTCTCTTTGCTCCTTTATCATTCCCAGCTCTTTCTCCTGTCTCTTCCTGGCTTCTTACCTTCTTTTCCCAGTCTTTTTTTTCCCTCTCTTTATCCCCCCAAGGGCACCATAAACACTTTTCCTTGATCTGAGCACTGGGAGCTCAGATTAAATCCCCAGGACTACATGAATTTGGAAAAGGGAGGGATCTCCCTGTGTTCCCCAGTTTTGGGAAGGAGGATGGAGTAGACCTGGAGAGCACCAAGAGAATCTGGGAGCAGGGTGGGGATCTTTGGCATAGCTGGTCTGTAAAGCTGGAGCGCAGCGAGCAGATCCTGCTGGCTGCACATTCCTTGAGGTTGCTGTCCTGGGCACTTCAAAATTTCCTGGGTGGATTTTGGACTCTTCCATCAGTCCCACTGACCTGTTGCCCTGATGTTGTCCCATTTTCTCCCTCAGCTGCTTCCCTGAGATCCCTGCTCCCGCCAGCTACGCGCACCCCCAGCCCTCCAGCTCCGCCGGCATCCCCGCGCCTCCCGCCAGCTCCATCGGCAGCGTGAGCAATCCCTCTCCCAGCACTCCCCTGCACCTCCCTCCCACCAGCAGCCAGCTCCCCATCCGGCATGGTCCTCTCCTGGCCAATCCCTGCGGAGCCACCTACGGAGCTCACCTCAACTGCAACAACAACAATGGGATGGTGGTGCCCAAGGGCTTCCTGGGTGGCCCCTGCCTGAACAACGTGGTCCCTCCAATCAAATCAGAGCCCAAGGCCTCCTACGCACCTGGGTGAGTGGGAATGGGATGGCAGGATAAGGGTGGGTGCTGGGATGGAGGCTCCTCCAGGCTGGTGGCACCTGGAGGGTCCCACAGAGCTGTGACATGTGGCAGCGTGGCTCTGTGGTAAGTCCTTGGTTTTGGACAAGTGGCGCTCCTGAAGCTTCCCAAGAGGTTTTTTGGGATCATCCCCCCTGCCGTCGTAGAGTACTGGATACCTCTTCTGGACATCTGCAGGTGAGAGAACATTGGAGCATTCTTTAAGGAGGAAGAGACACAGAATAAACTGGAACAAGACAAAATTCAGTCTCTGGGATGGAATTCAGTCTCCGGGGTGTTGCCATGACTATCCCAGAGGATATTCGCTACACTGGGCAGGGAGATGTTCTTCTCATGGCCTGATGTTGTAGATGCTCTGCTCCAGAGAAGGAGAAGATGGATCTGAGCTGGATGTGTCCTTTTCAACAAGCTCTGGGGAAGAGGAAGGGCAGGTTTTAAAATTGCTGATGGACCCAACTGGAGAGTTATTCCTGAGAGGAGAAAGGATGTGGTTCCTGCTCTCCGGGATGGAAGGAAGGGAACAGTAGCATCCCAAGGTGCTGTGCTGTGCTCCAGCCTGGATATTTAGGTGGTGGTGGCCCTGGACAGCCTTCTCCCATGGGATTATGGATGTAAGGACAGTGAGCCCAGGATAGCTCCAGGACTGGCTCTTCTCCCTCTGCCTTGTGCCCTCTAGTGTTGCCAGCAAGCACAACGTGGGGATTCCCAAATTTGGGAACACTCAGCCAATGACTTTCACCCTTTGGATGAACTTGGAAAGAGATCCCAGAAAGCTAAAAGAAAAAATCTGCCTTTTTTTTATTCCCAGACCAGGGGATTTTCCCTTGCAGTGATCCCAGAAGGATACCTGGAGTTTAGGGGGAATCAAAAGCATGAAGTGATGCCTTGTTATGTCCTTTTCTTCTGGATACATCTGGAATTCTGCAGGATGTCATGAGTAAGGATCACACCTTGCTATCAGAGATGGAGACCTCGTTTGGATGTAGCTGAACTGGATCAGCTTTGATGGCAGCATTCCCTCAGCATTCCAGAATGACTCTTCCCCCTTGTGCCAGGCTTTTTCCAGTGGAGAATCATGGACTATCCTGGAAGGGGCACACAAAGATAATGGAGTCCACTCCCTGACCCAAGCATCCCATCATGTGCTCAGGGACAATGTGGTGGATAGCAACAAACCCTTCCCTTGGGCTGGGCACATCCACACTACCTTCCAGTGGGAATTCTGCAGTGTCCACCTTTTCCAGCCTCGTGGATTCCTTGAATTGTGCTGTTCCCTTTTGTCACTGGCCAAGACTTGGTTTGCTGGCGCACAAATCCTGATAAATCCATAGGAAATGAATTCAGATCCTGCGTGGCAAGGAGCCTGGAAATAAGGCTGGGAATAGATGCTCCAGCCAGGCATGGGAAGAGAATGATGGAAAGGTGCTCCAAGGGAAGGTGGAGGATGAGGGAAGTATGGCGAGGGGTTTTTTGGGATCAACCTACCTCATCCCTCTCCAGCCCCTACTGTGTGCAACTTCCCATGGAGAGTCCAATTGGATTGGAAGCCAGTTTAATCCAATTGGAAGCCTTGGACTTCTCTGGTCCAGGAAGATCCCATATCCTGGTTCCCAGCTGGAATTGTGGGTGCTGTCAGGAGCAGAGTTGGTGCAGTGTGTCCTGTGCTTTTCCTCCCTGATTTGTTTGCTTTTTGGCTGGCTTTCATCCAAGAAGCACTGGGATTTGTCTGGGATTATTTCACACCCATAACGCTGGGGTAGGATGGGTGAGTGGAAAGGAATTCCTGTGGAAAATGGGAATGTGCCATGGTCTCCCTCCCTGTCCCTGCTGTGCCACCACACATGACCTGGTCCTGCCATCCCTAGCCATGGATGTGCTGGAAAAGCAGCTGGGAGCTCCCACTTCTTTTTGGATTGTATTTCACAGTCAGGGCCAAATCCTGCTCCTGGTGATGTTGGAATATATCCAGGGGGATACAGCAGGAGGTTGGTGCTCAGATTTGTACAGGCAAAATCCATCCATGGGCTTCCCAGGTCCCCCAGAGCCTCCCATTTCATAGAATCATGGAATTGTTTGGATGTGAAGGGACCGTAAAGCCCATCCAGTCCCAGCACTTGCCATGGGCAGGGGCACCTTCCACTATCCCAGGTTGGTCCAAGCCTTTTCCAACCTGGCCTGGAACAGCTTCCTGGGATGGGGAGACAGCTCTGTGCATTCCACTTGATCACTGACATTTCCATGGGAAGCAGACCTTTCCCTGGGAAGCAGATAAATTTGTTTGGCTTCTTTTCCCTGGAATTCTCACTGTCAGCTCAACAAAATGTCCCTATTCCCAAGCTCCAGTGGAACCAGTGACAGTGATGGCAATCCCAGCTGGACACACTCAGGGTGTCTGGGATCTGCTGCAGGTGCACCTGGGATTCCCCTGCCAGATCCTGGAGGGTGCTTGAATCCACCTGGACCTCTTGGTTGTGCTGGAAGCTCGATTAAAATGACTTTCCCTTCTCTTTTCCCATTGCTCCACAGCACTTTGCCGGACTCTCCCCCGGATTCCGGATCAGAAGCCTACTCCCCTCAGCAGGTGAACGGTAAGTGCTTCAAAAAAGGAGGAGGGGAAAAAAAAATCCTAATCCAAACCCCAAATCCAGCATCCACCCCCTTTTTATTCCGTGAAAGTGGTTGGCTCTGCAGTCTTTATCAGCCGGGAGAAAACAGGCGGCTGCACTACGTGGGGAGATTATCAGTTAGTAAATATCCCTCAGCTTTCACCCATTGTTCCGCTCCCGGCTGTGGAAAAGGGGAGAGGGACCGGCACAGAAGGAGAGCTGGGAGTCCACGGACACGGAATCCGTGGTGGGAATCCAGAATCCACGGACACTGAATCCGTGGTGGGAATCTGTGGGCGCGGGGAGATTGTGGCAGGGTGGGATGTGGAGCCCGCCATCCCCCTCGTCCTGCCCTCTGCCTCGGGAACACGGAGCGGGAGCGCGTCCCTGACATGGAACCTGGCTCTGGGAAGCGGCCATGAACCCGCCATTCTCCAGTAAGTTCCTTCCCAGCCTTTCCCTCCCCTCCAGTTGATCCCAAGGATCTCCTGCTCCCACTGAAATGGCACAGGGGGCTGGGACCCTCTCCAGGGTCACCGCAAGGTACTCCTGGCTTCTCCCAGGAAAGCCACCAAGGGTTGTTTGGTCCCTCTGGTGACCTTCACTGTTCTACCATGGAAAAACTCCTTGGGAGTGAAGGAGGGAAGGTTGTCCTGGTCTCCCTTCCCCCTCGGCAGGAGCACCCTCTTCCCCAGGCTCCAGCCCAGTCCCCACCAGGAACAGCGCCTGCTCCTCTCTTTTTTTTTTTTTTTTTTGGAAGAGG
>VXBC01004050.1:13220-34682 GCA_013399945.1 Ploceus nigricollis | reverse complement strand
CCTCACCCCCTCCAGCCGCAGCACAATTCCCACTTTCCCGGCCTGCAGCGGGATATGTTCCTGAAGGCCGAGCCCCTGATGCCTCCGTACAGCGTCGGGCCGGGAATGGCGCCCGCCGAGCTCCACCATGCCCAGCAATCCCAGATGCTGCACCAGCTCCTCCAGCAGCACGGAGCAGAGTAAGGCCTGGGAATGGAGGGGATTAGGGAATGGGAGCTGGAGGTGTGTGGATTGCCTGAAGTGTGGGGTTTGGTGGTAGGAACAAACCAGGGAAATCTGTGGAAGGTTCCCTGCCCATGGCAGGGGGTTGGAACCGGATGAGCTTTAAGGTCTCGTCCAACCCAATCCATTCTGGGATTCTGTGGAATTAAAAATGTGGCTCAGCACATGAGGAGTGACCCAGACTCAGCAGTGTGGGATAAGGTGGGACAGTGCTGTGGGAATGTTGTGTTTTCCTTGTGAGACCGTGCTTGTCCTGGCCACGGGTTGTGGATTGTCACCTCCCGACTCTCCGTTCCCTGCTGAGTCTTCCCGCGGTATCCGCAGCCTGCCGGTGCATCCCGCCAAGAAGCGGAAACACTCCGAGTCCCCCCCCAACACCCTCAATGCCCAGATGCTCAACGGGCTGATCAAGCAGGAGCCGGGAATGGGATCGGTGCCGCTCAATCCCGACCGCGTGCAGACGCCTCCCTGGCACCAGCCGGGAGCGCTCTCTCCAGGTACCCCCATGATCCCCTGAATTCCAGCCCCGCTCCCGCCGGGCCAGGGGCGTGGGAGGAGGGAAGGTGGTTGCCAACCTGTGGGATTCACCCTGGATCTGGTGCTGCCCTGGCAGTCAGGAGGGAAGCTTCAGGCAGTGCCAGTCATTTCCTTGGGCTCCCACCCCTCTGGATACTCAGCCCAGTGAGTAAAATCAGGATTTAATCCATTTTAACTGTTCCCCACAGGCCTGATTCAGGATAATGACAGCCTGAATGGCTCCTACCTGGATCCCAACTTCCAGTCCATCAAGTGGCAGCCACACCAGCAGAACAAGTGGGCAACTCTGTACGATGCCAACTACAAGGAGCTGTGAGTAATTCCTTTGCCACTGGAGAAAGTGGGATTCACATTCCTTGTGCAGGTGGCAAGCCACTGGGGTTGGGAGCATCCCACTCGAAATATGGGATAAGAATCTCCCTGGGCCGGGCTTTGTGGTGGTGGTGATGCTCCCCACTGCCCCTTCCCTACTAGGAATGTTACTGCTCTACACTTTTTATGGATAATTAAGGAATAGCAGAAGACATTTCAGCAGCTTTGGTGCCAATTCCGCAGCCACTCAGACCTTGCTGACCATGGAGGGCTTTATTGGCAAATCTGGCCTTGTCCTGAGGAAGGTTGGGATGAGCAGCACTTTTTCCCCTTCCCTAGGTTTACCAGGATCCTGGATTTTAAATTTAGGATTGGGAATTCCTAGTATGGGTGGCTGGAGGTCATCCAGAGCCACTTCAGGGCAGCTTGAGCAGTGTGGAAAGGAGCTGGAGGAGGAGGACGAGAGGGTAGAGGAGGCTGGGGGGGCAGAGGAGGAAGGAAAGAGAGGGAAGAGGTTTAGGAAATCTAGGAAGTGGCAGACAGGCCAGAGAGGAAGGCTGGGATGACCAAGACAGGGAAGAGAGAAGTGGGAAGGTGGGCTGGGAATTGAAGCAGCAGAGGGTGGAGGCAGCACACCAGGAAGGAGGAGTGCTCAGGGGGAAGCCACTCTGGATCCTCCCTGCATTCCTGGGAGGTGACAAAGAGCTGGCAAGCAGTGGGATGGCTTCCAGAAACCTCTCAGGGACCCTCTGTTCCCTCCCAATTCCCTCCCTCCTCTTTCCACACAGCCAGCTGTGGTCCTGTGGGGGACATGGAGCAGGGAATGCTCTGGTACCTGTGGATAACCTGGGACTATGATCACACTTTGTCTAGGAATGGGAGCCAAGGACTCCAAGGATGGGGGCAGAGTCCCAGCTTTCCCACACAAATCTGCTCATGCAGTCTTTATCCCATCTTTCATGGTGGTGCCAGGGCAGGGAATTCTCTGTTGGAGCTAGTTGCCTCTTTTGGACTCTGTGGTTGTTTTCCCACCCCACAGCAGGAGAGGGATAATTTGGGAAAACAATTCCTTCTGGTTTACCAAGCCATTTCCATAAAAGAATATCAGCAGCTCCAAAGCCATCCTGCACCTTTCCCTGCTCTCCACCACCAGTTTGCTCCCTCTGGATGATGGGATGGGGAAAGCTGAGCATCTCCCATGGATCCTGCCCCCATATCCCTCTTCCATGTGCAGGAATTCCCCTACCACCTCCTCTGACCTCTGTCTGGACATGTCACCTCTTATTGTTTGGTTTTCCAGCCTCCTTTTTCCTTCTTGCCGCTTCCTGTTCTGGGAAAATTATTTTCCATCCCAAGCACATCACAGCCTGTCCCGTGCCATTTCCAGGCATTTCTATTCCAGTTCCAGAGATTTTCCATGCACCCTGCTGTCCCCGGGTGGATTGGCAGAGACAAACTCCATGATATTTTCTGCTGGACCCAGAGGAGTTGCTGGAGAACATCTACAAAACCAGCCCTGCCCTTTGGATCTTGGGATCACTTCCCTAATTCCTACTTTCAGGATTTAGGGTAAAAGCCAGAGCAAACCCACTCCTGGAGCATTGAGGTCGTCATCCTGTTGTGTAAGGAATAAATTCCATTGAGGTGACTCCATGGGGATTTGAGGAAGCCACGTGGGCTTTGTTGTGCTGCTGGATTTGAGCAGAATTAAGGGTTAAAGGTTGATTAATTAATTTTTAGCTCCACGTTACCTCAGGGGACTCTTCCTGCTCCTGTCCAAGCTGGACCTACATCTCTTTTTAAATGGAATATCCCTTCATTCTCCTGGTGCAGCACTTTCCTGGGATAATCTATGAGAAACACACAAAAAAAGTCCATCTTTCCTTGCTCCTATAATGGCATTTTTTAGGTTGGTTAATTCAAATTTGGCAGGTGGGAATTGGCTCCTTCCTTTCTGCTTTTGGGTGTCCTCAGCAAAAGAGCAGCATCCACATGCAGATCCATAATTATTCCCCCAATTTAGCTTCCAAGGAGCAGCCATTCCCAGTCTGGTTTCTGCTGGAAGCTGTCCCCAGTCTCGATATGCTGTTTGAGTTCCCTGTGATCCAGGTGCCCAAAACCTTTTCACAGCCTCAGGAATGTGAATCATCTGAATTATCTGATTTTTCCTGCTCTTGATCCTAAGAAAAGAGTCCAGAGAGGAGGTGAAGGAGGGAGAGCACGGGAAGCTGTCCAGGTTCTTACCAGATTCTTGGGAGCGATTACAGGGCAAAAAGTACAATTAATGCTATTCCATGTTTTCCTCCCTTTGCACACAAAAAATTAGGTTCCATAAGGGGATGGGGTAGGGATTAGGTTCCATTCCAGGCCCGTGTCTCAGGTTTTGCCAAGGAATCTGTGTTGTTGAAGGAGACAGAAATCCCTGGATTAATTTTATGCATAGCATACAATGTTTTTGGCCTTTTGCTCTGATTTTGTGGTTTTAGGCTCAGTGAACATTTCCAGGGATGAGCTGGTTTCCAGCAGTGGAGCCAAAGAGGCCTGGAACCGGGCAATTCCCTAATTTACTCCTGGGAGAAGGAGCCATTCATCTCCCTGACAGCGGGCTCCGATAAATTCCAGCTCCCTCCTCCTTCTC
Organism: Ploceus nigricollis; assembly: GCA_013399945.1. NCBI lineage: Eukaryota > Metazoa > Chordata > Aves > Passeriformes > Ploceidae > Ploceus > Ploceus nigricollis. The sequence goes on along the minus strand of VXBC01004050.1, from coordinate 30,973 downwards.
CCACTTTGAGGGAAGGCAGCTGGGAATAGTGCAGCCCTTCATGGAAAGATCTCCATGCTGAGGCCAGAGCCTTGGAACTGGGAGCTGGGAAAATGGGAAGGTGCTGTTCTTTTCCTGTCCAGCAAACTGGTGCTCTCCGGGGGCTGGTCTTGGGGTTTTGGGGTTGCACCCCTTGACTGGTAGAAGTGTCTGGATAAACAGCTCCAAACTTGGCTGTGCTGCACATCCTGGATTTCACCAAGGGAGTGGAGACCAGTGGGATGTGGTCCAGACCTGCTGGATGTGTTTTGGGGTATGTGATGTGGGATGGATCATGGATGTATCCCGGGAAGCTGAAGGGAATACGTAGTATGGACACACAGGTGGGAGTGTGTGGGACAGATGACAGTGTCCTGCTGCTCAGCTGGAGTTTGTATCCTGGAAGCAAAAGAAATCAGGGAATGCATGGAATTAGGGAATGTCTTTCCATTAGGGGTCTCCCAGTATTATGTCTTAGGAGTGGTTTAGATATGGGGAAACCTGGACAGATGGATAGAAGGAAGGAAGGAATGGGGGAACATGAGCATCCCTCTGCTGTCCTGCTCTTGGCCAAGGCTCAGTACAATTCCCTGTGGGGAGTGTGTAACCCCTTACCCTCACTGGGATCAGGAAAAACCTCCTCTGATCCTGCCCTTCTGTCCTGCCTTAATCCACCCCGTCACTGGGGATGTTCGGGATCAAATAATCGATTTGACCCCAGACCTTTTATTCCTGACACTTTGCCCTTTGACCCCTGCCCTGTCCCTGGAAAAGCCAGCATGGAAAGCAGCTTCTTCCCTCTGATCAATCCCAGTGCAGGGATCCCAAATTGGGGGATGCACCAGCCACAGCCATTGGGAAAATGGGAAAATCAGTGAACCTCTGAAAGGGGATTGTGGAAGACCTGGAATTTTCAGAAGGCAGAGGAGGGGGAGCCTGCCTGTCTCCCCTCTATCAGCACACATTTAGCAGCCATCAGTTTTCTGATTTGGGAAGCATCCATGGTTTGGAAGTTCAGACAGACCCTCCCTCACCTTGGCTTTGCCAGTTAAAAAACAGCGGGAAGAGTGGTGAACACTCGGGAGCCATAAAAACAGCCGGGAATGGCTTCACTTGAATCCCCTTGGGATGAGGTTGCTTGGGTCAGCTTCAGCTGCATGTCCCAGTCAGGAATATCCCGATGGAGAATCCAGGGGTGAGGCTGGGAGGAGGTTGGGGAATTCCTCTCGTGCCTCTGGGCTAAGGTAGTGCTCTGCTCCCACCGCCTGGTTTGTGTCTGGAGCAGGGCACAGCATTCCCAACTCCCTGGGGCGTAAGGAGTGAGTAGTTCCTCGTGGCTATCCCAGAATTACTCATGGCAACCTGGAATCACCCCCAGCTCTCATCCACATTAACTCCTCAGGTGATTGCAGGGGAAGAATGGTTTTATTCCAGAAAAAAAGGAGGGATACCAGTGAAGAATCCCTGTCTCCTGCTTCCCAGAGTCTCCTGAGTTCTGCCACATTTCTTACTGTCAGTCTGTCCACCTCCCCTCCCATTGCTCCAGTCCTTCTGGAGGTGGAAGTCAGAAGTGGTTTGGTTTTGGGGGAAAAGTACTCCATAATTTTTAAGCCTGAGATCCGAGGCTGGGCTGAGCTCGCCCTTTATCTCATCCCTTGTTCCTTAATTAAAAACAATGGGATTTGGGTGTTCTGCAGGATGAGAGGCAGCTCCTTCCCCCGCTTCCGAGGGCCCACCAGCCCAGGACTGGGCTTTATGGGTAGTGAGGAGAACGGACTCACTGCAAAGGCCACATATTTCCCTGATTCCCATGGAAACCAGCCCATTAAGGAGATGTAGATTAAACCTTTCCAGCTGGTGTGTGCTCATGGAGCAGCCAGGACCCCTCCTCCTCCCTCCCTCTCCTCCTCCTCCAGACCTGTCCGCTGGGAGAGCTGGAAGCTTTTCCGCAGCAGCCAGAGCAGGTGGTTGTGATTTCAGCAGGAATTCGGGATACAAGGGTACAGCTGGTTGAAGGTAACATTGGGAATGCCACAAGGTGTGGGTCAGTCTGGCTACTCCCAGTGAGCCCCGTTAAAGGGATGCTCCAGGCTTTGGACAGACTTTGGAACTTGGGATCTCCATATTCATTCTCAGGTGAAATGGGAAGAGCTGTAGAATGATGTGGGTTGGAAGGGACCTTATAGATCATCCAATGATGATCCACAGGCAGGGACACCTTCCACTAGCCCAGGTTGCTCCAAGCCTCATCCAGCCTGGCATGGAACACTTCCAGGCTTGAGATATCCACAGTTTCTGTGGGAAATTCCTGTTCTCACCTGCTCCCTCTTCCCAGCCCGATGCTCACGTACCGCGTGGATGCTGACAAGGGCTTCAACTTCTCCGTGGGAGACGACGCCTTCGTGTGCCAGAAGAAGAACCACTTCCAGGTCACCGTGTACATCGGAATGCTCGGTGATCCCAAGTACGTGAAGACCCCTGAGGGCCTGAAACCCTTGGAATGCTTCTACCTGAAGCTGCACGGAGTGAAGGTAAGTGGGAGCTGAGGGACCGTGGTGAATCCAGCTGGGAAAAGAGGGGTTGGGAGGTGGCTGGGAACAGGTGGCAGCACCTCTTCATGTGGTAGAGGAATGTGTGGAATCACACAGTCATGGAATTGGATAGGTTGGAAAAGCCCTCTAGGATCATGGAGTCCAACCCTACCCCCAGCACTGCCAAGGCCACCACTAATCCATGTCCCTAAGTGCCACATCCACACAGCCTGTAAATCCCTCTAGGAATGGTGACTCTACCACTGCTCCTGGGCAGCTTGTTTCAATGTCTGACCACTCCTTCCATGAAGGAGTTTTCCCTGATATCCAATCTAAACACCCCCTGAAGCCACTGAAATACAAGTCCTAAGATGGGCTCAGTCTGGCTATCTTCAGGGTTGCTTCCCACTCACCTTTGACTCTGGAGGGATAAGGATAAGGATCAGGAAGATCCTTCCACCCTCAACTTTTTTGACACTTGGACAATGCCTACACTCAGGCTGGGTGTTCAGAGTCAGATGTACCCTGTCAAGGAAAAGTGGGCAAAGAGCTGGGAGGGAGGAGGTGGAAAGGGGAGGGTCTCTGTGATCTGTGCCACATTCCCAAATCCTTCTCTCCAGCTCGAGGCCTTGAACCAGTCCATCAACATCGAGCAGTCGCAGTCGGACCGCAGCAAACGGCCCTTCAACCCCGTCACGTGAGTATGTCCTTGTGGGAATGAGCATCCTGTGCTTCCAGGGAATAAGCAACAGCAGGAGAAGGTGGGGAAATGGTGGAGTTGGAGGTCTCCCACTCCACTGTGTGAGTGTCACACTCTCCAATTTTCTCCTATTTTCCTCTGTTTGTATTCCCAACCCTGCTCTGTGCCCAGGTCATAGACTGGTGGAGCAGGCCAGGAGATGGCCATTCCCAAAAAAGCTCTCCCCTCCAGGTTGTGGCTCCAGCCTCTCCATACCTGGTTCCTCAGGGCATGAAGTATGTGTGGCAGGCCCCAAGATTGGACCAGTGTCCAGTTGGGAATGAGGGAGGGGTGTTGTTGGGTTCAAGGCCTCCAGGTGCAGGAAAACTGTGTACTTCCCACGTAAGGAAGGAGGAGATAGGAGAGGAGTGGGAAAAGATAGGCACCATTCCCAAATAGCCACCATCTTCACTCATTCCTTTGTTTTCCTTTCCTTCCAGGGTGAACCTCCCCCCAGAGCAGGTCACCAAGGTCACTGTGGGGCGGCTGCACTTCAGTGAGACCACGGCCAACAACATGAGGAAAAAAGGCAAACCCAACCCAGACCAGAGGTGAGGGAGGACACGGGGGCCTCCTCCAGAACATCCTGAGAATCCTGTGGATCTGCCTGTCCCTGGGTTGGGCAGAGTGGCTGGAGTTGGATGTGGGAATAGGGCTTGAATTGCGGACACCAGAAGGGTGTCCCTGCTCTGGGAGGGGTTGGGGACACCCAGCACAAGGAGAGGGGGTGCTGAGAGCCCACTGTGGTGCTCAGTGCTCCAGAGGGGACGGAGGTCTGGCTCTTCCCAGCACAGGATGTGTCCCTGAGCTGTGTCCCTCCGCAGGTACTTCATGCTGGTGGTGGCCCTGCAGGCACACGCCCAGAACCAGAACTACACGCTGGCAGCCCACATCTCCGAGCGGATCATCGTCCGGGTAAATCCCTGTCTCCTCCCACACTTCTTTGCTGCACCATCCTGGGCTGTTTCCCACATTCCACATTCAGAAAATGTGTGAATGTGGCACCTGGTTTAGTGGTGAATGTGGTGGAGGTGCTGAGTTGGCTTTGATTTTCTTAGAGATCTTCTCCAAACTTGATTTCCCACCTTTCCCACCTCCTCCAAACTCTCCCTGCCTTGCTTGTGGCTTTTCCTGTCCACACTTGGATTCTGGCTTCAGACTTTCCATACCTGGTTGAAGAACCTGTTGCAGGATAAGGAAGGAATCACATTCTCCAAATGGGATCAGTGTCCAGTAGAATTGTTGGGAATGAGGGAAGAGTGTTGTTGGAACTCTGCAGCAGGAACAAGAAGATGCAGGAAAATTGGGCACTTTCCCAGAACATCACTTTTTCGTGTCCTAAGGCAGAGGAGCAGGAAAAGAAAGGCACCATTCCTAGGCTCTCCCAGGAGCACTCAGCTCCAAAATATGAAAGCAGGTAGTAAAACCCAAACAGGGACCTCAGACAAGAAGTCCACGGTGGATTAGGCAGCTTCCAGGATGCCCAGCGCAGAATTTCAGGGAATTGCGGGCAGTGTGGAATGCTCTGAATTTGGGACCCAGGATTATCATCCATGTCACTTGGTTTCCTGCTGTCCTGAGTGGCTGGAACACTGATAGCTGGGATAACAGCTGAAGGAAGCAAGGATATTCCTTTAGGAAGAGGAGAGGAGCAGGAAGGGCCAACCTTCCTCCTCTCCCTGCTTTTCAGTCAGTCCCTGTTGTCCCGTTTCTCCACAGGCTTCCAACCCGGGGCAGTTTGAGAGTGACAGTGACGTGCTGTGGCAGCGGGCGCAGCTCCCAGACACCGTGTTCCACCACGGCCGCGTGGGAATCAACACGGACCGCCCGGATGAAGCCCTGGTGGTCCACGGCAACGTGAAGGTCATGGGGTCCCTGATGCACCCTTCAGATGTCCGAGTGAAAGAGGACATCCAGGAGGTGAGAACCTGGAAAGCAAGGTGGGCTTGGGGTCACCAGGAGTCTGAAGAACTCCACTGATTCTTGCAGGTCCCTCCCAGCTAGGGGTATTCCATGATCCTATGGCTGTAGAGCAGATAGGAAGTGACTTAGGATTCTTTCTGTCCCAAGCACAGCCACTCCACCATGTCATAGGGAATATTGACTCTTCCAGTGTTAACCAGGAGTAGCAAACAGTGGGAAAAAGGTGGAAAATGAGTGTAAAAAAGGTCAGTGTGGCAGGTACCACACTGGGCCTTGCCAGAGCCTGGGTGAGAAGCTTGGCTCTGCTCTGAATTCCTCTCAGCTGGATTTGCCTGGATTTGCTGGATATAATCATGTCACCTGTTTTTGGGAGCTGTCTCTTCCCTGTGTCTAGTTCTGCAAGGAGACTCAGTCTCCTGATTTCCCTATCCAAGGATCTTGTCCCAGCCTGGACATTAATCCCAGTGTTTGTCCTTATGGCTGCTCAGAGCAGCGTTCAGGACTATCTCCCAAAGAATTCCCATGGGCCATAGTGGGTTGTCCTGCTTGGATGCAGAGCAGTGGGAATTTGAGAAGCAATATCCCATTGGGAATTCCGTGTGCCTGTTTTGTCCCAGGTGGACACCACGGAGCAGCTGAAGCGGATCTCCAGGATGAGGCTGGTGCACTACAACTACAAACCCGAGTTTGCAGCCACGGTGGGCATTGACAGCACCTCTGAGACAGGTACATCCCATGGGAATACACCTGTGAGAGAGGAATGTCCCATGGGAATACACCTCTGACACAGGAATGTCCCGCAGGAATTCGCTGCCTTTCCCAGGGGCTGTACCCAGCTCTGTACCAGGGCAGCCCCCCAGGTGTGGGGTGGGCAAGAGGGGCCTTCTAACCTCCCAAATTAAGGAATCTAATGAAATTCCCTCTTTAGTGAGTGGGAGAGAAGGTGGCACTTCCCACAGGGAGAAGGTTTCTCCAAGTACACTGTGGTGGGGTGATGATACCTATCCATAGAATTTGGGGAGCAAATGGATCCTGACCATCCTCTGCCCTTCAGGGTCTCCAAGGAGCCCTGCACAGCTTGGAATGAATATCCAGGGGGTGCAGGATGATCCCATCCCATCCCACTGTTCCATCTCCACATCTCCAGGTGTCATTGCTCAGGAAGTGAAGGAGATTCTGCCGGAAGCTGTGAAGGACACTGGGGACCTGGTCTTTTCCAATGGGAAAACCCTGGAGAACTTCCTGGTGGTGAACAAGGTTGGTGGCAGCCAGGAGGCTGGGGAACCTGGCTCGAGGGAATTGTGGAGCTGGGTATGGGAGAGGGAAGGTGGGATGCCTGGGAAATGCTCCTAGATGAGTTTCAGACCTGGCTGGTCTTCCAGAAGTCGGGAGCAGCCCTGGGTGGATATCGGACACCAGTAGGGAGGAACCAGCCTGATGCTGGTGAAATTTGGCAGCATCTCCCTTGGGAAGGGCTCCTTGTTGGCAGCTTCCTGCAGGGAGGCTCCCAGTCCTAATCTCCCCTTCCTAGATAAGATAAGGTGCTTATGTCAGGATAACCTGGAGCACCTGGTTCCTGACCTTTCCCAACCTGTGGCAGCCTGGTTGCTGCTCTGGGAATCGAGGGGACAGTCTCCCACGGCACACATGGAGGGCATGGATCATCCAGATCCAGGTGTGCGCCTCAGCCTGCTGGCCTGATTCCCTGGCAGGAGCGGATCTTCATGGAGAACGTGGGAGCCGTGAAGGAGCTGTGCAAGCTCACGGATAACCTGGAGACACGGATCGATGAGCTGGAAAGGTGGAGCCACAAGCTGGCCAAGCTCAAGAGGCTGGACAGCATGAAGTCAACTGTGAGCTCTGGAGCCTTCAGGTACCCATGGAGCCACAGGGAATGTCCCCTTTCATCCCAGGAAGTTCCAAGGGGCAGCTCAGATTGGGAACAGGGAGATGAGGAAGGACTGGGATGTTGGCTGGTGTTGCTTGGCCTGGAGTGGATTTAAAGAGCTGAGCTTGAGGAGGTTTGGAATTCCCACAGGACCAGCCCAGCAACACCCAGGATGAAATGGTCTCCACTTTTCCCTAAAGTCATGACTTTCTCATGGCAAAGAGTTTCCCATGCTTCCAAAAACTCCATTCTGACCTTGCTTATGCCAGTTTTGGGGCAAAGCACCAAAAGGGTTTGTGACTGTCACACCACAAAAATGTCTCTTCCCTCCCAGAAAATCCCATTTTTGCTTGGGAATGGCTTGGAAAGCTATCCCTGCCCAGCTCAGCTCCATTCCTCCTTTCTCCTTGCAGCCAAACTGGGAGCCAGTTCAGCCGGGCAGGAAGCGTGCCCCACAAAAAGAGACCCCACAAAGTCGCCAGCAAGGTAAGGGATGGATCCCAAAGGAGCAGTGCCGGGAGCAGACAAGGCTCAGCCTGGAGAAAAGGAGGATCAGGGCGAGTCTCACTGTCCACAAATCCCTGGAAGGAGGCTGGAGCCAGGAGATTGGGCTCTCCTCCCTGCCTTATCCAAGAGGAAACAGCCTCAGGTTGTGCCAGGGGAGGTCTAGCCTGGATATTAGGGAAAATTTCTTCATGGAAAGGGCTGCCAGGCACTGGAGCAGGCTCCAGAGTCCCTATTGCTGGTAGGATTTAAAAACCGTGTGGATGTGGCACCTGAGGACATGGATTAGTGGTGGCCTTGGCAGTGCTGGGGGTAGGGTTGGACTCCATGATCCCAGAGGGCTTTTCCAACCTCAGTTTTCCCATGATCTTCCTTTCTATCTCCTAATGGATGCATTAAATGACTTCTAAACTTGGGGAATTCAGGATTTTCAGGGAGGTAGGAAGAGAGCTCAGGATGGGCTGGGGGAGATCCATGCAAGGAGCAGAGCAGTGAGGGAGCTGAGCTGATCCAGGGGGTCCTGAGCTGATCCAGGATTTTTTCTGTTGCAGTCTCCGTCGGTTGTCCCGGAGCAGGCCTGCATCAGCCAGCGCTTCCTTCAGGGCACCATCATTGCCCTGGTCATCATCATGGCATTCAGGTGAGATCTCACTCCTGGGCTTCTGCATCAGCTCCCTCCAGCTCATCCGTTGGGACCGTGCCATCCATGGGGCGTGCAGCGAGGGGCTTCTTCCAGAGAATCCTGGAATGCTTTGGGTTGGAAGAGACCTTAAAGTTTATCTGGTTCCAACCCCCTGCCATGAGCTGGGAGCTTCCACTGTGCCAGGTTGCTCCAGCCTGGCCTCGAACACTTCCAGGGGTGGGGCATCCATCTCTCCTGGGCTGGAATCCCGTGGAAGCAGGTTGATCCCATGCCCTATCCTTGATCCCTGCTCCTCCTCACCCTGTCCTCTCTTTTCCAGCGTGGTGTCCATGTCCACGCTCTACGTGCTGAGCCTGCGCAGCGAGGAGGATCTCGTGGACATCGATGGGTGGGTATTTCGGGAATCGCTGGGAGGGATGAGGTCATCTGGGAGAGGCTGGAGCACAGAAACTGGGATTGCTGAGCGCAGTTCCAGAGCTGCAGACCCTGCCAAGCACAGCCACACATCCCAGTCTGATGGAGTGTTGAATTATCTGGAGCAAGAAGTGAGGAATAGAGAAGGAAAAGGGAATCTCCTGTTAGGATGTGCTGAATGTTCCTTGGATGCCTCCAGCTGGACTTAAACAGCCTCATCCCACTGGTGCAGCAGGGCTGGATCAGCTTTGGGAGCTCGTGTAACCTGATAATGAGTCTCTTTTTCTCCCTCTCTTTTCCCTCTCCCATTTTTCTCCCTCCTCTCCTCCTTACATCTCTCATCCAACCCTTTTTCCTTCCGCTTTGTCTTTGATTTCCCCATTTTTGTCTTTTCCCTCCCATTATCTTCCCTATCCTCTTTCATTCCCTGTCCTCCTGGTCATCTTCCCACTTTCCTTGTCTCCCTGCACTGTCCTGTAGCTCCTTTGCTGTACCCACTGCCTGTCTCCTGGCCCTCTTTCGGCACGGGGGTCCCGGAATTCCGGTCGCTCTGTGTCCACGGTATGTGACTGTTTCATTATTTCATTATTTAATTCCTTCGTCCCTTCTCTTAATTCCTCTTCTTTTTTTTCCCGCACCACAAAAGACCAAGAAACCGAAAACAGAGAAAGGAATGTGAGACTTCCAGTGAGATACCAGGAGGAAGGGTTATGGGTCTTGTCAGGGAAGGGAAATTAGGAGTAGGAGACGGAAAAATCAATTAATTAAAGGTTAAATAAAGAAATTGCATCCTACAGGGAGAGCGGGAGCAAGATAAAGCTGTGTAAGGAAAAGGGATGAGGCAGTGGAGGAACTTCAGGGATTAAGGGTTGGATTTAGAGCTGGGATGAAGGTGAAGCTCCAGAGGCTTGTACCCACATTCTCTTTGGAAGACTGGCATTGAGTCTCCTTTCACCTGGAAAAGAAATCCCTCTACTTAGACAAATCTTGGAGATGACAAAATGTTTTTTTAATTCCTCTAAATGAGTGAAGCTCTGTTAATCCCACAGAAGCCTGGAGCGATGCTCAGGGACAGGTAAGACATGGACACAGGTATCCAGAAGCGCTCCTTGTTCTGCAGACCTGGGAGAAAGATTCCCTCCCTTTCCCATCTCCCTTACCCTCAGGAGATGCCTGTGGTGTCCTCAGCTCAGGTCTTGGATAGCTGCAGTGAAACACCTGGAATTCCATGGGATGAATTTGTGGGGGGTGGGATTGTTTGTATTTCTGAGGAACAAGGTGAGGAACAGTCTGTCTTCAAGGGATAAGGGGCACATTCCTTAGGGAGTGGTGAGAGCTTGAAGCCTGTTGATTCCCAAGCACCTAAATCCACCCAGGAGATTCCTGATGTGAGTCAAATCCACCATGTGCACCACGTTCCAGGAGGGTTGCTGGTGTCCTCTGAACCAGCTGAGATTTTTCCCTGCCAGACATGGAACTGCCACACGATTCCCTGTGGAATTTCGGAGCTGTCCTTGCTGTCTTCATGGCTCGTGTGCCTTTCTCCTGCCTTTCCCAGATCACTCTGTTCTCCACATCTCCACCTACTCCATGTCCCTCTTCCCATCCTCCTGCTGCAGCCACTTTTCTCCCCAGCTACAAGTGACCCCATTGTCCACATCCAGGAGGTTTCCAGCATCTTTTCCTGCATTCCAGGTCAAGCCAGAACATTGACAAGACGCAGATAGTGCGATCCACGGCCGCATCCAACGGAGCCAGCAGCAGGACCCCCCCAGAGCACGGTGGGTGATGGATTGGGATGGCTCTGGTTTCATGGAAGGGCTGCAGGACACAGGTGCTGCTGCTGTTCCATCCCTTGACTTATTCCCTGTGTCCCTGCAGTCCCGGATGAGACACATGGAGTAGCCCTTGGCATTCCTGGTCGCGGTGTGCTGGCCTGTTTCAGCCCTCCCTGTTTTTCCACGTGCTGCTCCGTTGCTCCCACTGACATCTCCTCCATTATCCCCTCGGAGACCAGCCCTGCCCATGCCACCAACCGGACAGGTGAGAGCCAGCCCAGATTCCCAGAAATGCTGGGACATCTCCAAGGTTTGTGTCACCTCGTGTCCCCTCGTGTTCCTTGTGAGAAGGTCTCCTCAGTCTCCTCCAGGATGAACAATTCCAGCTCCTTCTCCCCTCCAGATCCTTCATCATCCTCATTCCACTCCTTTGGAAGCTCTCTAATAGCTGATACCCTTTCTATCCTTATCCGTGGATGTGTACTTTATATCCTTCTCTGCCCACATGGTGCAGTTTGGATCCTGTTGCCAGGGGATGTGGGGGCTGGAAAGGATCTGGAGCTTCCCTTGTTGCCAGCAAAAAGTCATGGGAAGCTACACCAGGCACAGCTCACCTGAGCAGCCCTACCTTGAGGTCTGACCTCATTGCCTCCTCATTCCATCACCAGCTCCGTCAGGCACAGAGGGAATGGAAGCATGGAATCCTGGAATGCTTTGGGTCAGAAGGGACCTTAAATCCCATCTGGTTCCACCCCTGCCATGGGCAGGGAACCTTCCACTATCTCAGGTAGCTCCAAGTCCTGGCCAACCTGGCCTGGAACACTTCCAGGAATCCAGGGGCAGCCACAGCTTCTCCAGGCAACCTGGGGAGCATCAGGAGGTGACATGGGGACAGGGCAATCCCGGTGCTCCCAGCCTTTCTCTGCCTCTCAGCACAACCTTCTCTCCCGTTTTTCTGCAGACCAAAGCCAGCCCTCCCTCCTGCCAGTGACAAATATCAAAGCCAAATCCAGGGGCATCACCGGGAAATCCACCTCCTACACCAAGTGGCCAAAGACTCCTGACAGGTCTCAGAGCTTCGGCAGCCCCAATGCCAGCCCCTCCTCCCCCTTCTCCCACATCCAGGGCAAATCCAAGTACATCTCCAACCTCTCGCTCTCCCGCAGCAACTCCCGGCAGCAGCGCAGCCTCCGGCAGCCGGTGAGCGAGCGGCCCCACACGGAGCAGCCCGGCACGGATGGTACGTGGATCCCATCTTCTTTCCCTTGCAGCCTTGGGATTTTCCACCCTTTGCTGTTCCTTAACACCCTGTTCTGTGCCTGGCAGGGCCAAGCCCGGTGCTGCAATCCATCCGGATCGTGGAGATCAACCTGGCCATCCATTCCCAGTACTGCGCTGCTGCCGATGCCTGCAGGTGAGCGGGAAGGGCTGGCTGGTGGCACCTTGGTGGCACTTTAGTGGGAGCAGCAGAGATTTTCTTGGGTGTTTCCTGCCATCACCTCATGCTGCTCCATGGGAAGAGGAGCTGGTGCTCCCAGCTTTCCCTCAGGGGTTGTGTTTGGTGGTGGGCTCATCCTTGGGATATTGGGAAGTTCTCCCCTCTGAGTTCTCAGCCTTCCAGGGATTTTGAGTCCTGCCCTGACCTTCCCACAGCCTGGTGACATCTAATGTTCTTTCTGTGTTCCCAGGACTGGGAATTTCAGCTACCGCATCCCTGTGAGCCAGCAGACAGCCGTGAACACCAACCTGACCCTGGAGATGAAGTGAGTGCCCATGGATCATGTCCTTTGGGAGCCCCTGGAGTGGCTGATGTGGCCACGGTGTGTCCATGGGAAAGGGACACTTGTTCCCCCTTCCAGGTTCTCATGGTGTCCTCTCTTCCCAGCTCCTCCTCCACTGTGTCCATCTCCCTTTGTGACCTTGTCTCCAGCGATCCCTGCCAGGATGCTGTGAGCAGGAACAGCTCCACTGACTCCACAGATGCACAGGTAGGGAGAAGGGGACAGCTCACAAAATACAAATGGAATCATTGAGGTTGGAAAAGTCCAACCATTCCCCCAGCACTGCCAAGGCCACCATGTCCCCAAGTGGGAAATCCACATGGCTTTTAAATCCCTCCAGGAGTGGGGACTCCACTGCTGTCCTGGGCAGCCCTTCCCAGGAAGGAATTTTCCCTAATACCCAACTTAAACCTCCCCTGGCACAGCTTGAGGCCGTTTCCTCTCATCCTGTCCTTTATTCCCTGGGAGCAGAGCCTGATCCCACCTGGCTGCCCTCTCCTGTCAGGGAGTTATGCAGAGCCAGAAGGTCTGTCCAGAGCCTCCGTTTCTTCAGGCTGAGCCCCCCAGATCCCAGAGCCCTTCCTCATCCTGCTTGTGCTCCAGAAAACGTCCATTGGGTCACTTGACAGCACGAGGCTGTGCATTTCCTCACAGATCTGGCCTGGAGAACATCCCCCAAGCTCATCCCTGATCTCATGCCAGCTCTTCCCCTTCCTTCCCCAGGACACCACGCACCGCTGGCCTCTGGTGATGCTGTCCTTCCGGGAGTTTTCCTACCACTTCCGAGTGGCGCAGCCGGTGAGTACCCGCAGCTTGTCCAGGGCCATGTGGAAGGAGAGAAATGTGGGATTTATGAAATGTGGGAAATGCAGGTTTAGCACCAGGAGCTTCCCACAGTCCTGTGGGTGGTAGGAGGATGATCTGTCCCTGCCCCAGCCCATAATCCAGGCAGAATTCCGCCCTTGGAGTCGCACCCCTCTCTCTCTAAGCTGCTTTTCCCCTTCCTAGGGCCGAGCCGACTGTAGCACTTCCCTGGAGCAGCTGGGACACCTCTTCACTGACTATTACTTCCAGTTCTACTGGCTCTGTGAGTGAGTCCCGGCAGCACCAGTGCCCTCTGCTCGGAGACAGGAGGGGAACTGGTGCCACTGGGAGCCTCCCGAATTCCCTGCTCCGCTGGCCCCCAGCCCCACCTCATCCCCGTGTCCTGCGGCAGCTCCGGAGCTGGAATGGTGATGGCTGGAGACACTGAAGCTCAGGACAGACAGGACCTAAAAGCCACCACCAGCCCTGTGGGGTTCTCCTGGGGGGGCCTCGCACCAATTCCCAGCATCCCACACCCTTCTCCTTCCCTCATGGGGATGTTTGTGTCCTCCATCACTTCCCCCTCCCCTTCCAACACTGGATTTGGAAGCATCACACTGGACTGAGCGTGGACAGCTCTGCCACATCTCAGAGGGATGCTCCTTCCATGGATAGGAGCCCCATGCCAGTGCTCCCAGATGTCCCACATCAGTTCTTCACAACACTGGAATTGCTTCAACACTGGAGCCCTTTCCAAGAGCCAAACGCTGGAGTTTGGCCTGGAAGGGATGGCTGTGCCTGGACCTACTGGAAGTTCTACACTGGAGTTGCTGTTCCTTCTGCTTGGCCCAGGGCCACTTCCCAGAGACTCCCGGACCTGCCAATGGACACGTTCCTCTAGGAACAACTGGAGAAGGAGCAGCTTCGACGTCATCCCCCCTCTTCTTTGTGCTCTTAAATCCCATATCCATGTGGGATATCCAGGTCTGGATGGATAAAACCCCCACTCAAGCTGCTGCTGAGGCCATGCCACACCTGAGGACACTTGTCCCCATGCCAGGGGTGACAAATGACCGGGACTTACCCACATTAAGTGTGGTAGGATCCGTTTTTATCCGCTTGGAAGCGGTGTGTGCAGAGCTGCCTGGTCGGCTCTGGAGCCAATGCCAACCTCTGCCCAGATGTGGAGCACTGGCAAAGCCCGGAGTGCCCTGTGGAGCAAGGCTAAGTCCCTGGGAACACCAGGATCTGTGTCCAGGCGGGACCTCTGCCTCAGGAGAGGGGTGGTGTTCTCCCAAAAGTTGGGATGGCAGCAGCCGCAGGCTGTCCCTGCCCTCACAGAGTTAGGCTGGGGGGATTTGGGATATTTTACTGTTACAAGTCCTTAACTTGCTAAACTACTGAATTCTTGTGGGGTTTGAGCCGTAAAAAAACCGGGAATTTCCTTCTGGCCCCGTTGAGCCACGTGTGTCCTGTGGGAAAGCCAAGTGGCTCCCTGTGCTTCCTCCTCCCCGTCCTGCTCCTCGTGCTACGGAGGAGCTGTCTGCATTCCTGGAGGCTCAGCCACCTCCAGGTTATTCCAAGATGGATTTCCCTGAGGAAACAAGTGAGAGGGGAATGCCACATGCTGATCCTAAGGACACTCTAAATCTGCTCTGGAAAAACATAGATGGGTTTTATCCAGGTAAAGTGATGGTTCCTGGGCATGTCTGGTTTTATCTCCCATCATCCCCCTCCTGAGCTTATCCCAACAAAGCAGCCCTGAAATTCCTGGTGATGTCACTTGGATTTGGCATCTGCCCCCAAGAAACTGTTTGTAGGGAGGTTTCAAGGCCTGGAAACACTGAATTATAGTTACTAAAATCCACTGAATCCTGGGAAGCAGGGAATAGTGGGCAGGCGCGGAGCATTCTGAGCAGCCAAGCAGTTGGAAAACCCAGTTTTGGGAAGCTCAGTGGGACAACAGGATGTCCCAAAGCTTGGGAATACCTGTGCACAAATAAGGGGACTCCATGCGCAGCAGGGTTCTCTAGTTTTCCGTGACATTGGGAAGGAAACATCTGGATGTAGCTGAGTGCTCTTCCCTCCACCTGCCCTGAGTGGTTTTTCCCGGTTTTAAACTGGGAAGTGACTTCCTTGGCAGGTTTGTTGTTCCCTTGGCAATCAGTGTCCCAGGCTGGCACGTCCTTCCTCAGGTGATTGATGCTGAGATATGGGATAAAAGCCCCTGGAAGAGGAAACAGGGAATGCTGGGGGGGGCAGAGCCTGCAATCACCCCCCCCCTCAGCCAAGACACCCCAGTACATTCCACCCCACTCCTGAGGGAAGGAATCAATCAGTGGTGGCCCAGGAGGAGTTGGGGTCTCTCAGGTGTCCCCAGGATGCTCAGCCATGGGATTTAGGGAGATTCCCAACAAACCAAGTGCCTGGAAACATCTCTAGTGCCTTTTTCCTTATGGAACAGCCCCAGGGAACAGTGTTTTCCCACATATATTCCCAAATGCTGCCTCAGACATGGTGCCCGGGTGGTTTAACTGGGATGTGGCAATTCCTGGAGTGCCAAAGTCAGCCCTACCCACATGGAGCTGGCAGAAATCCCTGGGATCAGGAGAGGACAGGGATTCAGGATGGAGTTTTTAGTGTCAATAGTACCTTATGTCTTAAAGTGGCAGAGGTTGCCCAGAGAACTTCTGGATGTTCCATCCCTGGAAGTGTTCCAGGACAGGTTGGATGGGTTTGGAGCTGCCTGGACTAGTGGAAGGTGTCCCTGCCCATGGCAGGGAGTGGGACTGAATGGGCTTTAAGGTCCCTTCCTACCCAAACCATTCCAGGATTCCATGATAAAAATCATCCATCAGCTGCTTCCCAGTGAGGCAGCAACGAGCTCCAAAGGGGTTCTGAATTGTAAAATGAAGGAGTCGTGGAATTGCTTCCAGGCCCGTGGAAACAGCTGTCTGCATGGATTTCCCCCCCCAAAACGCATCTCTGCCCCTTCCCTGTCCCCAATCAGTACCAAGAGAGTTCACAATCAGGCCTTTCCCTGCGTGGGACGGAGGGAATTCTGAGCCGACCTCTCCAGCTTGGGGAAATCCCTCCCTATCCAGCGGCAAAGAGACATTCCTGGCAGGAAGGAAGACAAAAGGGTGGAGAACGAGGCTGTTTGGGAGTTGTTTCAAAAGCAAATTCCCAACTCTTCTGTCCTACTGTTGGAGCTTAAAGCCTGTAAATAGAGACTATGGCACCACTGGAAGAATTAAGGAAAAAAAACACCACGTAAAGCACTAATTTTGTTGGTTTAAATGTTGCTGCCACAGCTTTAATCACTGTATTTTGCCAGCCAGTTCGTAGAGTCGCATTTGTAGCAGGTTATTATTGATTCCTGGTTTTTATTTGTGGGGAACAAGCGTGGTTTCCCTCTTCTCTTCCTGATTTATATTTATATTTTGCTGAATTTGAGGGCTGAGTTTCCGGATTCCCCGGATTTTTTTTTGTTTGTTTTGTTTTGTTTTGCTTATTTAGACTTTGTTTTATGCTGGAGGTAAATGTGCCCATATGAATAAAATATATAAATACTGCTTTGTATCCAAGGATGGCTCCTGGTGTTTTCCTCCCTTTCTAGGGAATAGCTCAGGTGAATGGCTGTAAAACTGCCCACGGGGTGGAGGAATTCCAAGTCTTTAGTCAGTGGAAGTTTCTGGATATGCCCAGTCATGGTTCTTTGGAATGGGGATAAAAAGGAGAAAGGAAGGAGGAAAAAGAAAGGAAGAAGGGGAAATAAATTAGGAAGAGAAAATGAAGGAAGTAGAAGAAAAATGAAGAAAATAAAGAGGGAAAAGAAGGGTTAAATGGGCAAGGGGAAAAGGAAAAAGAAAGCAGAAGGACAAAGAAAGGAGGAAGAAAAAAGGAGGGAAAAAAGAAGAAAGGAAGGAAAAAGAAAGGAAAACCTGCCTCTGACCTCTCATTGCTCGTGTCAAAGGGCAGACTCAGATCCAGAAGGATCCAAAAGGCCACAGAAAGAAATCTCCCTTCCCAAGTAGGAAATTGGGGCTTGAATTTGTCATTTGGAAGTGGAGTGGTTTGAAAGCTGGGCTAAAATTCCAATCTGCCTCTTGAAGACATATAAATCAATTCCTTGTTTCTAGGCCAGGCAGTTAATTCAGGAATTAATGAAGGGCACATCCAGCACCACAAAACTCCTGGTTAGGGATGAGAACAGGCACAGCATTCCCAAAAAAAAGGGTGAGAGGATGTGATGACAAAGAAAGCTGAGGGATTAGAAGCAGATTTAGGATTTATTTTGCACAGCCTGGCTGCACCAGGACAGGACACAAGGTGGCACTGGAACACCTGTGACCACACACAGCACAGAAAGGTGGGATAACACTGGGCATATATATCCCAAAGTACCTGGATCTTGTGCCAATATGGAGAAAGGGAGGCTCAGGAGGGACCTTTTCACTCTGCTCAACTCCATGACAGGAGTGTGCAGCCAGGTAAGATTGGTCTCTTCTCCCAGGGAAAGTGACAGGATGAGAGGAAACAGCCTCAAGCTGCACCAGGGGAGGTTTAGGTTGGCCATCAGGAAAAATTCCTTCATGGAAAGGGTTTTAGAGCACTGGAACAGGCTCCAGAGAACAGCTTTGAGGGAAGCTTCTTGTGTCTCCCTAACCTAGGGGATGCCCCCCAGGGTCCCCACAGTGGAGTCCCCATCCCTGGAGGGATTTAAAAGC
>VXBC01004050.1:0-12108 GCA_013399945.1 Ploceus nigricollis | reverse complement strand
CGCGGGAGCGGCGGCGCGCGAGCGGCCGGGTAATGGCTGAGGGGGAACGGGGATCGGAGGGGAAACGGGAGCTCTGAGGGGTAATGGCGGCCGAGGGGGAACAGGGATCTCAGGGGAAACGGGGGCTCTGAAGGGTAATGGCGGCTGAGAGAGAATGGGGGCTCTGAGACGGTAATGGCGGCTGAGGGGGCCCTGAGGGGGAGGGAGGAGGGGTTGATGGCAGGCCTGGGGAGCTGGGAAATACGGAGATAAGAATGGGGAGTGATGGGGTCTAGATGGTTGTAATGGTGGAGATAATCGAATTTTGGGGAAGGGGATTGGGATGGGCGGGGCAAAGGTTGGAAGGGGAGTAATGATGGGCCGAGAGGGGAGGGGTGAGGGATGAGGGTGGCCTGAGGCAGGGCTCGGGGTAACGCACCCCTTGGAGTGATGGTTTGCAGAGGAAGCACTGCCCTCTTTGCTTCCCCCTCCTTGGGTGGCCCAGCATTCCTCATGCAGAGCCCACTCTCAACATCCCCTTTTTCCCTTCCCCAGGATGGGAATCCATGGCTTGGCCAAGCTTATTGCCGACGTGGCTCCCGGGGCCATCCGGGAGAACGACATCAAGTCCTACTTCGGCCGGAAAGTGGCCATCGACGCCTCCATGAGCATCTACCAGTTCCTGATCGCCGTGCGGCAGGGAGCTGACGTGCTCCAGAACGAGGATGGGGAGACCACCAGCCACCTGATGGGAATGTTCTACCGCACCATCCGCATGGTGGAGAACGGCATCAAGCCGGTGTACGTGTTTGACGGGAAGCCCCCGCAGCTGAAATCCGGGGAGCTGGCCAAGCGCACGGAGCGCCGGGCCGAGGCGGAGAAGCACCTGCAGGAAGCGCAGGAGGCCGGGGAGGAGGAGAACATCGAGAAGTACAGCAAGAGGCTGGTCAAGGTGACCCCGCAGCACACGCAGGAGTGCAAGAAGCTGCTGACGCTGATGGGAATTCCCTTCGTGGAGGCACCCGGAGAGGCAGAGGCCAGCTGTGCCGCCCTAGTGAAGGCTGGGAAGGTGTATGCCGCCGCCACGGAGGACATGGATTGCCTCACCTTCGGCAGCCCCGTGCTGATGCGGCACCTCACGGCCAGCGAGACCAAGAAGCTGCCCATCCAGGAGTTCCACCTGAACCGGATCCTGCAGGATCTGCAGCTGACCTGGGAGCAGTTTGTGGACCTGTGCATCCTGCTGGGCTGCGACTACTGCGCCAGCATCCGCGGCATCGGGCCGAAGCGCGCCGTGGAGCTCATCCGGGAGCACAAATCCATCGAGAGGATCGTGCAGCAGCTCGACACCAAGAAGTACCCCCTGCCCGAGAACTGGCTGCACAGGGAGGCCCAGAAGCTCTTCCTGGAGCCTGATGTGATTGATCCCGACGCCGTGGAGCTGAAGTGGAGCGAGCCGGATGAGGAGCAGCTGGTGCAGTTCATGTGCGGGGAGAAGCAGTTCAACGAGGAGCGCGTCCGCAACGGCGTCAGGAGGCTGAGCAAGAGCCGCCAGGGAAGCACCCAGGGCCGGCTCGACGACTTCTTCAAGGTCACCGGATCCATCACCTCGGCCAAGCGCAAGGAGCCGGAGCTCAAGGGAGGGGCCAAGAAGAAAGCCAAGACCAACTCCAAGCCCAACGGCACCGCGGCCACAAAGACTAAAAAGGCAAAATAACGGGATTGGGTGCCCACAGACCTCTGGGACTGGGTTCCTGGGGGGCTTAATGAGGAATTTTAGACTAATGACAGTTGTGTGTCAGTGCTGCGTGTTAGTGCTGGGAGGGAATGGATGAGGCCAGCAGAGTGGAACAGCTTCTGGGCACAAACACTCCCAGATTTCAGAATTCCGAAGCTGAACAGCTCCAGAGCAGACTCAGGACAAATTAGATTTCAGCCTGATCCCATCCATCCCAGAAAAGGTAGATGCAAGCAGAAACTGGAAAGATAGGAGTGGAAGGCAAGCTGGAATTGGGAAGGAGGCTTCAAGTAATGAGGTAAAATTCTCCCTTTAACGAGAGTTCATTAAGGTTTTTCCTTCCCTTTTCATGGTCACTCCCCTTCTTCAAAACCCAGTTGTGATCTCAATTCCAGCAATGTCCTAGCCCGCTTTAGCACATAATCTAAGGAAAGCTGAGCCCAGTTTGCAGCTCTCCCAGACTGAAATTTGCTTAGAAATGCTTAAAAATAAAAATATCCATAAGCCTAGAACTGCAGCCTCTTCAGTCCAGAGGCATTTTTCTGTGTTGTACACACTTACAGGTCCCAGGATGGGAATTGAAACCTTTTATTTCTTATTTTATTCTGTATTTTCTATAGTTTTTGGCTTGTCAGAGCCACGGGATGGGTTTTGTTTTCAGAATAAAATTTGAACACAAAGACACTGTTTCTCTTTCTCTAGAGAAGTGGCTTAAACCGTGTTTTTAAATGAAAATCCCAGTTTTAGAGGGAATTCCGTAACAGCCAACAAACCAAACGCAGTCTGGAACACAAAGAATTCCAATTTTGAGCTCTTTGGATGCTTCGTAGACATCAAAAATCCGTGAGTCTGCTCTTTGCCAGTTTGGAAAATGAGAAGCTGGCTTGTTTTGTGGGGAAATGAATATTTAATATTTATTGTGCATTAATCTTGCTAAAATTGGGATTTATATTTCTTTGCTGTGGATTCTCTTACATGTTTCAATCCGTAATTGTTTTTTCCCCAGAAGCTTTTAAATTAAGTGTTCCTCTTTTATCTCCAAATATCTTCATAGGTACATGAATGGTTTTGTGGTGGAGGGATAAAAAATAATTTTAAAATAATAATATCTGGAAATAAGTGTGGGAAATTTACCAATTCTAAAAGCTGCTTTTCCACCACGCTCTCCCTAGCTGGTGCTTTGTGGTATTTCACTCTGTTTTTCCTCCATTTCTCATTCCAAACAAAGATTCCCACTGCTTCTGACACTGATATTATTATTAATGAATTCCAGTTCCACTCTTTATCCTGGGAGCAAGTGCTGTGGGAAGCTAGGGACCCAGCAGAGCCAATCAGAGAGGGTACAGGGGATTTCAGGCTCTCAGGTGTGGGCAGTCTCCCCATGGGAAGACTGGAATACTTTTCCACCTTTTCCCCTTTTCCACCTCTTGGTTCTAATTAAATGAATTTTCAACTTCTTCGTCCCAGTTTTCTGGCTGGCTGGACCATGACCCATGTGTTACCCACAGCATTCCCATCCCAAATCCAAACCCAATATGTGCCAGCTCCTGGGAAGAAAGGAACCCTGTCCCAGTGGAAAGCAGAACAGTGGGAACTCTCAGACAGCTTTTGGGGAAACCCCGCATTTATCCAGCACAAAGAACTCTACGGAGTGTGCCAGCTGCTGCCACGAGCTGCATCCTGAGCCGTGACAGCCATCTCCTGAGAGCTCCCTTGTGTTCCCGTTCCCGCTGGAGCCTCTTGTCCAGCACTGCCCAGAGGGTTTTCTCCTGTGGCACTGCTGCAGTGTCCTGGGAGCCGTGCATTGGGCACCAGCGGCTCAGGGACACTTGCTGCTTGGAATGCTTTGCTGGAGTGGCTTGGGCTCCCAGTTGTTTTTCCAGGCTTTTCCTGGCCGTGGGTATCTGGTGAGTTCTGTGGATAGGCACGGCTCTGAGGCAGCAGGGAGACCTGTCCATGTGGGCTCCTCCATCAGGAGTCCAGCAGACCTCATGGAGGCTCTGGCAGGGATGGAGACCTTTGCTATAAATATCCCAGGTGTGGGGATCTTCCTTAGCCTTGTCCTTCACAGCCAACTCCAGGGAGCCTCCCTGACGTGGGAACAGCTGCCTTTGCTGCTGGAGCCTCTTGTCCAGCAGAGTGCGGAGAGTCTGCCCAGATGGCTCCACCGCAGGATCCTGGGAGCTGTGGATTGGACACCGGCGGCTCCAGGACACTTCCACTTGCTTCTTGGCAGGAACAGGCCAGGTTCCAGTTGGAGCACAGCACAGGTCACAGAGGGTCTGGATGGGAATGGAGGAGCCTTTCCGAGGGATGGACATTCTTGGAAGGGTGGAGGATCTCAACCAGTGTTGGGCTCTACGGAGGACTGAGCCTTTTCCAGCGGCAGATGTTTTCCGACGGATCAGGGGTCTTGTTAGGCGCCGGCTCCTGGAGGGCTGGGGGCTCCCGGAGGAGCTGGAGGAGGTGCAGCAGGGCAGGTGGCCTTGCTCCAGCAGCTGCTCCAGGTCCTCCCACAACAGCTGCCACATCTCCGAGTCCCGTGGGAAGGACACCTCGGGCCACAGTGGCGTCACCAGGTCCTGCAGCTCCCGGGCCGCTGTCACACAGGGGGTGCAGCAGGGGCCGCAGCCGCAGGGGAGGTACAGGGGGCTCTCTGGGGCAGCCGGGCCGTGGGGAGGGGTCTCCTCAGCCGGGGGGGAACCGGGAGTCCCCGGGGCCGCTCGGCAGCACCGCGACCCCCTGGCCCGGCTCCCGAGGCGCTTCCGCGCCTTCCAAACGCGGGTGGCCAGCAGGACGGCCGTACTGGCCACCAGCAGGACAAGCATGGGGAGCAGGAAACTCATGGCTTCATCCGTGTCCCATCGTGGCCGCACTGGGAGCCAGGGAGTGGTGTCACATGTCCTGTAGAGACACCGTGCTGATGTCACAGAGCTGCGGGTGGGACACCTGTGTGACATCACAGCCCCGCCTCACTCCAGCCCTCATGGCCCCAGGGCACCCCAGTGCTTCCAATGGCAAAGGGCTCCATGTGGGCACTGGTGGCCCTCTGGAGCAGAACAGATGGAAAGATTCTCAGGCAAGTAGGACACAGTGATGAGGAGGAGGATGATGGTCTCACCTCCTGGCTGACAGAGCCAGGGACATGGATTGTCCCATGGGACACTGCAAAGTGCTGGAGGGGGAAAAGCTCTTCTCAGTAACCACCAAACCATCTCTGTATTATTCACAGTATTCCCATCCTGAATCCAAACCCAGGGCTGTGCCACACACTGCGAAGAAAATGAACCCTGTGAATCCTACTAAAAGCAAAAAACCAAACCACTGAGGCAGAGCAGCGTAAGTGTTTTCCATGGAGCGTGATGGTGATGGAGAACTGCATCAAGATGGGATTTAGCAGTGGGGAGAGGGGCAGACTGGGTACCTGGAACATCCTGTGTGGCACAGGGCAGGAATGTCATCTCCAATGGAGCACCTGATATCCTACACTTGCTGTGGCACTGCCACATGGTACCAGCTTATCTGTGTGGTCACGGAACGACCTGGAGGGTGGCACCATCACCATGGGTTGAGTCAGACAGGATGCTCCTGTGTCACTGGTTTGATGTCTGGGGTAAGACCACATGTACCAGAGATGATGGAAGGTGGTCGATGCTGGTTTTCAGGCTGTTGGGAAGAGTTTGGATCCCGTCCCTCCCAGCTCCTTCTGGACACAGTGGCTGTGGAACTGTAGAATGGTTTGGGTGGGAAGGGTCCAGCTGGGAGCAGGTCCACGCTGAAGGTCTGACTGGACAAGGCCCAGTGGGTTTAGGGAATGGGGCTGGCTGGGAGAGAGCAGTTGGGACCCAACTGGGAAGTGCTGGTGACTCCTGGTCAGAGGTGGAATCAGCTGCAACCCCAGGCCACCACCTGTGGATTTCTGGGGGGAAATGCAACTGGTGGCCTGAGGCTGATGCTAATTGGGATGGTAATCAAATGGAGATAATTGCATCTGATTAATGCCATGAGCGTTTGTGTGGGGATCAGAGCAGGTTGAACTGAAGCACAGCAATGTGGCTGGAGGAACAAGCCTGTGGCTGCTGGGGAAAGGCTTTGTTGATGTCCAAGAGGGAGTTGACTCCATGGAGTTTGGGTGAGGCTGTGCTTGTGTGTGGTGCTGGGGAAGAGAAGGAGCAGAGCTGAGCTCATGGAATTAAGCAGGAGGGAAGTCAAAAGAGATGTGAGCTGTGTTTTCTCCCAGGGACACACACACACACACACAGACATGCTGGAATGTCACTTTATTGCTCCATGGAGCAGTCCAGGGTGTCTTGGTGACATCAGTAGGTGCTGAAGATGGCCTGGATGTGCTCCCAGTTTTTCGGCTTGTAGGTGCCAACCCCTGCAGCAGAGGGATGTGTGAGGCTGGGACATGGAGACCCCCAAGCACAGCCCCTTGTGCCCCACACCCCTCTGGGTGCCCACCTTCCTGGAGGGGACTCCAGCAGCTGAAGAACTGCCAGTAGGTCCTTTCGGTTTTGTTGCCAGCCAGCCCGTGGATGGAGGTCACAAAGGGACCCCAGGGTGTCTGCTCTGTCTTGAAGCTGCCATCAAAGGGAGTGGGCTCAGAGCTGGGTGGAGGAATGGAAACACCTCCCCTTCTCTCCTGCCCTCTGGGTCTCACCAAAAGATGTCGGGTTTCTCATTCCTTGCCACCTCCATCACCTGGAGCAGCGTGGAGTTATCTGGGACGCACACGGAGGTGGAGTAGTGGAAGTAATTCTTCAGCGTGTTGGTGATGGAGAACTGCACCGTGATGGGAGCTGTGCATGGGGAGAGAGGCAGGGTGCGCACATGGCACACCCCACCTGGCACAGGGCACGAGTGTCATCCCCACGGGGTCAGCTCCAGGTTGGAACCCCGACTGTCCCCAGCATTGGAGACAGGGGCAGCTGTTGGCTCGGCGACATTCCATTGATGGCAGCACAGCCCCACCTACCTGCGTTCAGGTACGACTTGCCCACGAGGGGAGGCAGCACCTGGGCTATGGCCATGGGCTGTTTGTAGTCGTGGTTGTAGACCACGCGGAAGGCCTGGGCACGGTCCCACTTCCGAGGGGCGTAAAACTCACTCGAGGTCTCCAGAGCCTGCGGAGGTGGTGGAACGTGGCACAAGCAGCCTGGGAATGGAACTGTGACCCCAGAGCCCCTCTCCATACCTGCAAGGCCAGCCCCATGCTGTAGATATTCCCGATCATGCCATTCCGCCTTTCTTGCTCATCCAGAAAATCGTTGGTCACCGCCTTTATTGCGTCATGGATCAGTCCCTGCTTGCCTGTGTGGTTGTAGGCGCACACCAGCGCCAGTACCGCCATGGCCCGGGTGTCTGTGGGATCCCAGTGTCACTGCCAGCGCCCCAGAGACACCTCTGGGAGCGGAGGGGTCACAGTGGGGCTGGAGGGTTCCCTTACCCACATCGTGGGAGCTCTTATGGTTCAGCAACTCCTTGGCCGTGGCCTCAGCTGCATCTTGGTTGTCATATTCCTTCACCAGGCACAGGGCCAGGATGTCCAGGCTCTCTGTGTACCAGGTGATCACTGCAAGGCAAAGAGGGGTGAGCTGATGGTGTGCAGTGAGGGTGGCACCCCCCAGTCCCCCCAGTCCTCCCTCAGGTCCCTGTGTACCGTTTTTGCTTATCTCCTCATTCATTTTCTGCTTCAGGATGGGGATCAGGTTGATGGTCTTCCCCATGGCGTGGACACACCGGGGGTTCTGGCAGGACGAGAGGAGGGCGAGGATGTACAGAGCCACTTGTCCTGAGGTCATGTCTGTGGGGACAAGAGGACAGAGTGGTGGGATGGGATGTGGCATCCTGAGAGCTGGCGGTGCTGAGCCTGCAGGACAGGGTCTGCTGGGATCAGGTGCACCCCCTCCCCTGCCCAGGGTTCTTCTCCTCTCCCTTCCCCACCTGTCTGGGCTCTCTCCACTGCATCCTTCTTTATCTCCTGCAGCAGCCAGTTGTGGACACAGCTGTGCGTGGCTCCAGCCAGGTTCATGGCCAGCAGGATGCTGGGGTTCGGTGGCTCTTCAAACTTGACAGATTTCTCCATGCGCTGCAGCAGCTCCTGGACCAGGTGGTCCTGGGCGACTGTAGCCTGGCACCCCTCTGCCACTGAGGGCAGGTCACCAGGAGCCCTGTGCATCATCCACTCGTCCCCCTGCAGTGTCACCGGTCTGTCTGCGGTGCCGCTGCAGGAGGACTGACACTCACCACAGCCCTGTGTGACCATGGCACTTGCCAGGGCCAGCAGGACCCCGATGCTGTAAGCCATGCTGGGCATCCTCTGTCCTCAGGAGAGCTGATCCAGTCAGGGCAGCAGAGTCCCACTGGCACTCATCTCTCCAGCTGTGCCCTCTGCTTTTATCTGCTCCTGGTGCCATCCTGTGGTCACTTCCCCACCCACACTTGCTGTGGCACTGCCACATGGTGCCAGCTTATCTCTGCGGTCACGGAAGGGCCTGGAGGGTGGCACCGTCACCATGGGTTGAGTCAGACAGGATGCTCCTGTGTCACTGGTTTGATGTCTGGGGTAAGACCACATGTACCGGAGATGATGGAAGGTGGTGGATGCTGGCTTTCAGGCTGTTGGGAAGAGTTTGGATCCCATCCCTCCCAGCTCCTTCTGGACACAGTGGCTGTGGAACTGTAGAATGGTTTGGGTGGGAAGGGTCCAGCTGGGAGCAGGTCCACGCTGAAGGTCTGACTGGACAAGGCCCAGTGGGTTTAGGGAATGGGGCTGGCTGGGAGAGAGCAGTTGGGACCCAACTGGCAGGTGCTGGTGACTCCTGGCCAGAGGTGGAGTCACAGAATCAGCTGCAACCCCAGGCCACCACCTGTGGATTTCCGGGGGGAAATGCAACTGGTGGCCTGAGGCTGATGCTAATTGGGATTGTAATAATCAAATGGAGATAATTGCATCTGATTAATGCCATGAGCGTTTGTGTGGGGATCAGAGCAGGTTGAACTGAAGCACAGCAATGTGGCTGGAGGAACAAGCCTGTGGCTGCTGGGGAAAGGCTTTGTTGATGTCCAAGAGGGAGTTGACTCCATGGAGTTTGGGTGAGGCTGTGCTTGTGTGTGGTGCTGGGGAAGAGAAGGAGCGGAGCTGAGCTCATGGAATTAAGCAGGAGGGAAGTCAAAAGGGATGTGAGCTGTGTTTTTTCTCCCAGAGAGACACACACACAGAGGGGCATGCTGGAATGTCACTTTATTGCTCCATGGAGCGGTCCAGGGTGTCTTGGTGACATCAGTAGGTACTGAAGACGGCCTGGATGTGCTCCCCATCGTGTGGTTTGTAGGTGCCAACCCCTGCAGCAGAGGGATGTGTGAGGCTGGGACATGGAGATCCCCACCACAGGCTCCCCTGCACCATCCCTGGCCCCTTCCCCCACCTTCATCGAGGGCATTCCCAGCACTGAGGAACTGCCAGTAGGTCCTGTCCTCCGTGCTGCCAGCCAGCCCGTGGATGGAGGTCACATAGGGACCCCAGGATGTCTGCTCTGTCTGGAAGCTGCAGGAGAGTTGAGGAGGCTCAGGCCTGGCTGGGGAAACACCAAATCCCAGCTCCAAAGCCACCCTGGCTCTCACCTAAAGGTTTGGGGGTGCTCCTCTGCTGCCACCTCCATCACCTGGAGCAGAGTGGAGCCACCTGGGACTGTCACTAAGGTGGAGTTGTGGAAGTGTTCTCCCTGGAGCGTGTTGGTGATGGAATAATTCACCTGGATGGGGGCTGTGCAGGGAGAGAGCAGCAGGGTGGGCACCTGGCACACCCTCAGCAGGCACAGGGTGGGAACATCATCCCTGTGGGGTCTGGGCGACTCCAGGTGGGATTGGCTTACCTCTGGGAATGCTGTGTGTCCCCAGCATTGGGGACAGGGGCAGCTGTTGGCCTGGGGACATATTCTTGGTGGCAGCACAGTCCAGGCCAGCCACATCCAGGTAGGACCTGCCCACCAGGGCTGGCAGCACCTGGGCGATGGCCATGGGCTGCTGGTAGTCGTGGGCGTACACCACGGAGAAGGCCTGGGCACAGTCCCACTTCCGCGGGGCGTAAAACTCCCTTGTGGCCTCCAGCGCCTGTGGAGCGGGTGGGACATGGAATGACACATCTGGGAATGGGACCAGGTGGCCGTGATGCCACCATACTCCCCTGGCACCTCCCCTACCTGCAAGGCCAGCCCCATGCTGTAGATATTCCCAATCATGCCATTCCTGTTCTCCTGCTCATCCAGGAAGCTGTTGCTCACTGTCCAAAGTGCCTCCCAGAGCAGATCCCGCACGTCCTGGAGCTCCATGTGGTTGTAGACACAGGCCAGCGCCAGTGCCACCATGGCCTGGGTGTCTGTGGGATCCTGGAGTCACCGCCAAGGCTCGGGTTGGACCCCAGCAGTGGGACTGTGGGAGCAGAGGAGATCCTTACCCACTGAGATGTGGCTCTCGGGGCTCAGCACCTGCTTGGCCAGGGCCACCGATGGCCCCTGAGCGCCACCCGCCTCAGCCAGGCACAGGGCCAGGGTGTCCAGTCCCACGCTGTACAGGGTAGTTTTGGGAATCCCCTCGGCCTCTGAAAGCAAAGAGTGGCAAGGTGACAGGGTGTGGGGACAGTGACACCCCCAGGCCCCCAAGTCCCAACAAACCCAGTTTGGCCAGCTCCTCATCTGTTTTCTGCTGCAGGACACGGATCAGGTCTAGGGTCTGCTCCAGGGCATGGACACGCCGGGGATCCTGGCAGGAGGAGAGGAGGGCGAGGACGTGCAGAGCCACCTGTCCCGAGGTCATGTCTGTGGGGACAAGGGGGCAGCCAGGCTGTGCTGGGCTGGGCACCCCAAGAACTGGCAGAAACTTGGTCCCCCAGGAGCTGGTGCCTTCCCTCCTTTCCCTCCCTACCTTTCTGGGCTCTCCTCACTGCCTCCTCCTTGATCTCCTGGAGCAGCCACTTGTGGATGGGACCGTCGCTGTCCCCCCCGGCCAGGTTCATGGCCAGCAGGACACTGGGATTCGCCGCCTCCTCAAGATTTACAGATCCCTCCAAGCACTGGAGCAGCTGGGAGACCTTTTCCTGTGGGGCCACTGGAAGCAGAGGGGAGGTCAGTGGGATCCTGTGTCCCATCCGTGCTCTCTCCTGGTTCTCCATGGGTGGCTGACACTCACCACAGCCCTC
Organism: Ploceus nigricollis; assembly: GCA_013399945.1. NCBI lineage: Eukaryota > Metazoa > Chordata > Aves > Passeriformes > Ploceidae > Ploceus > Ploceus nigricollis. The sequence continues at coordinate 1,192 of VXBC01004050.1, read as the reverse complement.
GGTGGCTGTGCAAGCCCACCAGGGCCAGCAGGACCCCGATGCCCAAAGCCACACCAAGCATCCTTCTGGAGCCAGCTGACCCACTCAGGGTGGCAGAGTCCTGTGGGAATTGGGCTCTCTGGGCGTCCTCTCTGCTTTTAGCTGTTCCCAGTGTCCTTGTCCCGCCACCTGCCCTCCCAGAGCCAAGCACCTCCCTCTGCCAAGCACCGCTGGCTTATCTGTGTGCCCAGTGGGGGAGGAAGGGCGGTGATTTTCCATTTGAGATCACTGGGGACCACTTGGACCACTTCAGTATCCATGAGGCTGTGATGTTGTATGGGATTCATCCCAGCATGTCCCAGAAGGCACCACCTCAATCTTCCACCCAAGGTCCTGGAAGCCTGAGGAGCTCCATTGCTGGCTGGGCATTCTTCAGCTGTATCCTGCTTGGACTTTTCCAGGAAACTCCAGCCCTGATAATCTAACTTCAGTGCCAAGAAAAATGTTGGAGAAGGTCATAGTGGACCCTGCAGGTAAAGCAATTCAAGGACAGTGCCTGTGTCAGGCACAGGCAGCTCAGGATAACAGAGAGAAATTCCTGTTTAACTGGTTTCTTGTCCTGCTGCCATAAGGTCTCCTGGCTCAGAGGTGATGGGAAGGCAGAGCCTGTTCATTTTTGGGATTGAAGTAGGAGTTTTGGCCCTGTCCCTCACAGAATCCTTCTGGAGTTGTCCAGTGGGGAGATAATCAGGGACAGGGTGTGCTGGCTGCTGTGCTGGATTTAACTGGGATAGAGAACTTTTCCTTTACTGGATTTGGATTCAGAATGGTAATGGTGTGGATAACACATGGGAGTGTCATAAATGGGGTCCCATATGTCCAATTTAATAAACCACAAGATTTAAAATTTAGCAGCAATTTTAATTGAGATCTGAAACAATGATAAAATATAATTGAGATGATAATACAATATCTGATATGATAGGGTAATACAATAAAATATAACGAAATTATTACAAATAGAAATTTGGTAGGAGTTCGGATAAAGCATAAGCAAAACCGATCGGGGTGCGTGGAGGATCATTCACCCTGCCTCACGTACAAAAGGCAAAGGAATCCAAGCACAACTTTTATTCTGTACGCCAGTACATATTCACCAGTAGTGTCTGTAAATCTCCTCCCATTGTCGCTTCTTGAAATCTGCATCACTGTA
>VXBC01004048.1:452541-468793 GCA_013399945.1 Ploceus nigricollis | reverse complement strand
GATAAGATTTTATATGTGTTTACAAACATGAAATATATCAAATTTTAGGAATTGTATCATACAAATACTTTGCACCGAGATTTGAATGTTGCCCATAGTAGAAAAGAAAATTGTTTTCTTTCAATGGAAAGCCACTGTTCGCTTATAGTTCCATCTAGTTGGATGTCAAGATATTTCTTAAAAGGTTCTGGTAGCTGTCATTTCAGAAGGCAATTGCACCTAGGCTTCCAAAAGGTTATTATTCTTTTCAGAATGGTAGAGTCACTGAGTAATCCAGGAGAAGTGCTTTGAAACTGCTTTTTAAAAAAGCTGGTGGTCAGTAATCTTGCGGGGACAAAGAAAATGAAGGGTTTAATCCAAATAAAAAAGAAGACAAACTGATGAGTGTTTATCACAGTCTGTCAAATCTTCAGCTAACCTAGGGGTGCAAGTTTTACATAGGAAAGACTCATTAGCTCCATGGATGGGAAACAGCTCAACATCTGACTCATTGTGCAAAGAAGGAGATTTGCTTTAAGACTAGGAACAGTCTTAAATCTTACCTTAGTTCAGAGATGTGAGCATCTTTCTAAAATTTCTGTTAATCATTCTTTATAACTCATGGGAGTGGGGATGCTTTTATTTGGAATATTGCAAGTAAATGTTTTACTCTGAGTTGTATTTAGGCTGTTTTCAGACAGGGCAATATGTTTGTTTGTGGGCAATCCTCCTGCAGTCCCTAACACAGAACTGCTGCACTGTTCTTGCAGTGTTTGCCTTTGCAGTCCTGATCTCCAGGGATGTATGCATGAGATGAAAGTTGCTAGTGACAGTGATGGAGCTGATAAGGAGAGTTCTCTGTGGACAAACAATCCTGGTGGTTTCTCTCAGGAAAAGCGGGGAACTGTTAGGGATTTAGGCAGATAATAAGGAATATGTTTTTGCCTGTTCATAAAAATAGTTTTAAATTATCTTCTTTTAATATGAACATTTCTTTCAAGACATGGATAGGTACTTAGAAAATTTTTACTCCAGGAAATGTGTATTTCCAATAATCATTCTAAGAGATGTGAAGACATATGGGGAAAAATAGTATGGTGATAGATAACAGGTGTTTAGCAACTGCTTTTAATTTAGTCTTTTATTTTCCACTTTCCTATTCATTCAGCTGTTTTGTAAACTGCAAACAGGTATTTTTGAACTAAGGCTACCCAGTCTTATTCTTATGACTCTCCAAAAGTCATGGTAATTGATTTATAAAGCAGCATGCAGTTGTAACATAAAATGTGTAATTGAATATTAAATTAAACTTTTCATCAAGGCAAAATGAATATGATTTTTGCAATAGAAAATCTTACAAGGAGTATCCATAAAAGTAAAATGATGGTCGATGCCACAAATATATTTACCTAGAAGAATGTTAGTCAAAACCAGCATGGCTTCTTTGGATTTCTTTGTGTTTATAATCTCAAAAGATAATGCAAAGTGTATCTTCTTAATTAGAGAAAAAACGAAATTATGCTATAAAACTTATTGTGCATGCACTTCTGTCATGTATTACTGAATCTAGAAACCTTATTCAGCCTTTAATTATGCATTTAAAAGCTCTGTTAAATGTTGTAGTTTTAAACCTCATCACATGAAATTCAATAAGAATCTGTATTTAAAATTCCTGTCTCCTTAAGGTTGAATACCATGTTAGTCTGTAATTGTAATTTTTTTCCCTTCTGGTGAACTTCATCAGTGCTGTAAATGAGTAGCTATGCATTTCTTTATAGCATGATCATTTTTTGTGAGAAATAAGCCTTCATCATTCACAGAGTACAGTGTTAAAAAGAAAAGTTTTGCTGGCAGGTTTTGTATAATTTTTCATCTCAGCATATCAGTTTGTCTGAAAGTGAAATTTATTTGTCATCTCTGATATAGGGAAGTATTACTCCTTTTCACAAACGCCAAACTCAGAAGTGGAGATTTAAAGTTTGTGTGGTCAAAAACATCATATTATTTTGTTTGCTTAGAGAATGCCTGGTTTTCTAAATTCTTCATATTAGTAATGTATTTCATTTCTTCATTGATTTCTTCTTGATGACTGTAGGTGCTGAAAGGGCATGGCCATTTAGGAGTGGTTTACAGGGGGAGGCCCCTGTCAGACACCATATGTGAAAGGACTTTGCCCAGTGATTCGTAGCAAGTTGGTGGCAAGGATAGAAGTAAATGCTCCAAGGAAGCAAATTCTTCTCTCATCCAGGAGAGCTCTTCTGCATTATTTAAGTGATGTTGATTCACATTTAGCAACTTAATGTTTTAGACAAAAATAAGATGATGAAAGATCCAAATGATTGCAGTCTGCGGCATAAGCATGTAAATTTTATCTCAGGAGTTTCTTTTGAAGTGGAGTAGAGAAAGAATCTTTTTTATGCATTCAGTCTTGTAGGTAAGTAGTGGGGATTTTTAATAAGTTGGGCACAGAGCCATATAACTACAAAATAATAAATTTTTATGCATGCCTTTAGCTAGGGGTGGAATTACCATGCATTTTAGTTTAACTAAAGGGCAGTAATATTGAAATATTAATTAAAGAATATTTCAAAATAGGGAGGCAAACAAAAAGTAGCATGAAATTCTGCATTGACAACTAGATGTCACTAAGGATAAGCTTTCTTTTGTTAAGTCGACTGGATTTTCTTTTTCCTGCAAAGTAAAATCTAGATTTAATGTGGGTGATCTTCAGTCAAACAAGTAGTAATGGTAGTACATGGGAACTTAGTTAAATTTGTCAGGTGTAGGCCACTGGTCCTTATCCTGCGGCATCCCTTGGTTACAGTGTCTTTATATTAGTTAAGCACAAAACTTAAAGTTTGTATGATTGTGTTTGTATGTTTATCTTGTTGTGTAGAAAGTACTTGATTATGACACAAGTAGAAGAGGTTGGAACATTGGGAGGATGTCCTTCTAGGTCTGCATAATAATGGTGTTGTCCCATAATAATGGGACAAAAATAGCTGGAAAACACCACGGATATAGGGCAAAATATTGTGTAGAAGAGCATGAGTCTTCCTGGGCTGATGTAAAAGGTTAAGGTGTTGCAATGCACAATGCAGATTAATGTACTTGATATCTAGAAAAATGTTGCAATAAATTTCTTCTATCAACTGAAAATGGCAGAGAAGAAGAGTGTGTTTGAGAAGTGAGTAAGTGTTGATTGTGACATAATTGTAGATTGTCAGTGTGATGTGACTAAGAAAAAATAAACTTAAAAAATTAGGCTGTGATAAGCCTTTTTTTAAAGCCTTGAGAAATAGTCTGCTTCAGGTCAACACAGTTTATTTTGTCCCAGAGTCTTGGAAGGGAAAGAGCCCAACTCCAAACCTAAGATCAGACACTTGGCAATTACACTGAGCATGGTAATCAGGTCCTCCTGGATCAGTATTTCCAGATTCCTTTCCAGGATTTCTTTAGAAGATATTCACTGTGGATCAGGAGTCTACATAAGCAAATGCCAGATAAATCTGTTTCAGGAATGAAATACAGAAGACTTAGGGTAATTGGCTGTTGAAATAACTTATCTCAGGACTCTGGGAAGGTATCTACACTGAAACCCTTTGTCCTTCAGCAGCCGTAAGACCCAGACTGAGGATGCAGGAGAAAATTTTAAATTTGTTTGGTCTACATTTATCACTGCTTAAACAACTGTTCTGGAAAGAAGGCTGGGGATCAGATTCTTCAGAATAGTCAATGCATCCCTGTTGACAGCTTAATTGAATTACAGGGCCAAATGGTTCAGATTGTATCAAAAAATGGTCAACAAGATGATGAAAATTGATATAGGACCAGAAACAACACCTGACTTCAACTCTTCCTGTGCAGAATAATTTACGTTGGAAGCAGGAAAGATGACAGAATTACAGAATGTTTTGCGTTGGACAGGTCCTTAAAGGTCATCTCATGTCAACCTCCCTGCCTTGGTCAAGGACACCTTCCACCAGACCAGGTTGCTCAAGGCCCCCATCCAGCCTGGCCTTGAACACCCTCAGGGATGGGGCACCACAGCAACCTTCTCTGGGCAACCTGTTCCAGTGCCTCACCACCCTCACAGTAAAGAATTTCTTCCTAATATCTAATCTAGGCATACCCTTGCAGTTTGAAGCCATTTCCCCTTGTTCTGTCACTACACGCTCTTGTAAAAAGTCCCTCTCTGTGTCTCCCCTTTAAGTACTCGAAGGTGCTATAAATTTCTCCAAAGCCTTCTGTTCTCCAGACTGAACAACCCCAACTCTCTCAGCCTGTCATCACAGGAGAGGGGCTTCAGCCCTCTGATCATCTTCATGGCCCTCCTCTGGACTCACTCCAGCAGCTCCATGTCCTTGCTGTGCTGGGACCCCAGAGCTGATGCAGCCCTGCAGGTGGGGCCTCACCAGAGCAGAGCAGAGGGGCAGAATCCCCTCCCTGGCCCGGCTGCCCACACTGCTTTGGATGCAGCCCAGGACACCTTTGGCTCTCTGGGCTGGGAGTGCCCATGGCTGGCTCATGTCCAGCCTCTCACCCACCAGCCCCCCCAAGTCCCTCTGGGCAGGGCTGCTCTCAATCCCAGCCTATATTTCTGCTCATGTCTCAGCTAGCAGCTGAACTCAAAGCTGTATGCAGCACCTCAGTGTAGTCAGTCAGCTGCTGACCTGCTGGTTTTCCAACCTCCCCTTTCTTGTAGGGAGACTGGCAGGGGGATTGACAGCATGATTGTGTGAGGTTTCAAAGCATAATCCACTATTGTTTTCCCTTTCCTTATAGAATGATTTTGAGTGTCTTGATAGCAGCAGTGAAAAGTTTAAGCCCTCCCAAAAAAGAAGTTAATTTAGTCCATGATGTTACAAGGAAATTAGGAGTACTCTCATCCACATTAAAGTTCTCTGTTTCATCCTGAACCTCCAGGGATTCAATCAAAATTTGACAATAAAAAGAATTTAACACTGGTGACTGTGCTACAGTATGACAGACTTTTTCTGTACACTGCTTATATACTCTCAGATAACTACTTAAAACATTAGAAATGTATGTGATTTCTAAGACAACAGCTCTTATAATTAGTGGTGGTGTTGTGTTTGTCATTCTAAAAAGAGGTGATAATGTTACTCAGTACATAGAATATAATGTTTACGTACCTGTTAGATTAGTGTTATAACATTTCTGTCAAACCGTATCAATTTCTTGGACAGACCATTCTGGTACTGGCAGCCTATTCTCCATTTACTAGATTTTTAAACTTGCTAACAACCACATAGACCTGATACAGCCTGAGGGAATGCAAATAGAAGAATTCTTCATTATGGGACTCCTTGTCCTGTGAGCTGTGATAAGCTAGTAATGCTGATAAATGTTGTGTTAGGGAGGAGTTAGATCACTAGGGTTTCTCAGAGATTGGAGTTCCAAAGGAAATGTCCTGGCTGATGACCAGGCTGCCAGGGTTTTACCTTGTCTAGCAATATTCAGCATGTTAATTGCTTCATGTTCTGCTGGAAATTTTACTTATGAGAGTGAGCTTTTAAAATATTTGGCCATTATACACTTAGCTTAGAAGGAGAGCACAGTGGCAGACAGATTGATCTATGCTTGATTTTCATGTGTTCCTTTTGAATCCTGATCAGTGAATAAAGTTTGTAGTCCAAGAAAAACAGAAGATCAGTCCCCAGGCTGAAAACTGCTCATTTTCTGTTGCAGCATGGCAAAAGGATGACAGTACTAAGAGTTCTCATATAGTGTCCTAAGGTCAGTTTTGTCACATACAGTGTAAATCCCAAATAATTTTATGGGACAGTTTATGCTGTAATTATTTATTGTCTGTGTTGCAGCAGCACCTAGTGGTTCAAGTTAAGATCAGAAATGAACTTTCATGGTGAATGATCTCTGCTGGGAAAGCTTTAATTGAAAGTGGATAGAATGGAAATAGGAGGATATCAGAAGCCATGGCAGAGAACAGGGAGATGTCTTTTAAGCCACTACAGGAGAGCTGAGGTACAGCCAGCAAGAGACCTAAGTTTCCATGAAGGGTCTCATTTCTCCTTTATGTAGAGACATGTTTTTCCCTATCATCAGCTCTTGTTAGCTCATTGCCTTTGAAAAATTGATTTTTTGGATATGGACATACCTGCTTGCTTCTAATCTTGGTTAGAAGTCTATAATTGTAACACTTTGGTCAGATTTGAACAAATACTGCAGCCCAATTACCTGTTGTTAAATATCATCCTTTGAAACTTGGAGCATGGCATTAGGATTGCTCACTGCATCCCAATGATGCTTCTCTCACTTGGTTGCTCTAAAGGCTTCACAACTATCTAGTGTACATTAGTATTCCAACTGGATTGACCTTCTGAAAGGGGGTCTGTAAAGAGAGTTTAGTTGAAATTTCCAGGCATATGAAGGATAAGAAGATCATAAGGAGCAGTCAGCATGGATTCACCAAGGGGAAGTAGTGCTTGACCAGTGATAAACTTCTGTGATTTAATGACTGGGTTGAAAACTGGTAAACCAGCCAGCGATTAGTGGCACAAAGTCTAGTTGGAGGCCAGTGTATCCCAGGAGTCAATACTGGGTCCAGTCCTGTTTAATATCTTCATTAAGGACCTGGAGAAGGGAGCAGGGTATACCCTCAGCAAGTTTGCAGTAGACACAAAACTGGGAGGAGTGGCTGGTATGCCAGAGGGTTGTACTGCACACAGTGGGGCACACAGGAATGTCATGAAATTCAACATGGGGAAGTGCAAAATCCTGCAGCTGGGGAGGAACAACCATAGGTAACTGGAAAGCAGCTTTGCAGAAAGGACATGAAGGTCCTGGTAGACAGCAAGGTGAAATAAGCCAGCAGTGCACCCTTGTGACAAAGACGAGTGGTGCCTGGGTTGTACTGGGCAAAGTATTGCCAGCAGGTTGAGGGAGATCATCTATCCCTTCTGCTCGGCACTGGAGAGGCCACACTTGGTGTGCAGTTTCCACTTCTGGGCTCCCCAGTAGAAGAGAGATGTGGGGAACCTGGAGTGGATCCAGTGGAGAGAGCCCAACAAAGGGCCACAAAGATAGTTACAGATCTTGAGCATCTCTTTAGTGAGGAAAGGCTGAAAGCTGGGACTTTATAGCCTGAAGAGGAGATGGCTCAATTTTTATAAATATCTGAAGGAACTCTGCAAAGAAGTCCAAGCCTGACTTCTTGCACCGCTGCATAGTGATGGAACCAGAGGCAATTGGCACAAACTGTAACACAGGAGGTTCCCTCTGAACATCAGGAAACACTTTTTTACTGTAAGGGACACTGAGCACTGCCACAGGCTGCCCATGGAGGTTTTGGCCTCTCCATCCTTGGAGAGAATCAAAAGGTGTCTGGACATGGTCCTGGGCTGTAGGTGGTCCAGCTTGAGGCAAGGTGGATGGGCCAGGTGATGTCCAGAAGTCCCTTCCAGCCCCAGACATTCTGTGATTCTATCATATATCTGTAATTCAAACAGGAAGTTGATATGACAATTTGGATTTCCAGTCTCACAGCAAGGACTGCATTTTAAATCCAGCACATTCTCTGATGGATATCCTCAATAAAGGAAACAGAATGGCCTTTCTGTTGAAATAACCATTTTTGTGTGGTTGAGGTATGAGGAACTACTGTTGCAAGAATGTTGACAGAACCCAAATGATTTAGATTTATTATGCTACTAGGGCTTTATTGAAGGAATTACTTAGAAGCTAAGAAGGGACACAAGGTAAACTAGGACAGGACAGTATATAACTATCACTTTCTGCTTATGCTTCTCTTGTCAAGCTTCCTGCTTGCTTGTTTGTCAGCTTTTTTCAGACTCAGTTTTGCTTTCTGCTCTGCAGCATCAGTGCATGGCACAATCTAGAAGAACTTGCCTGCTTGTTCTTCCCTTCCAGACATCAGCCTTTCAGCTTGTCACCTTCACAGCTTACAGGTCAATTTTGTTGTGATACCGGTAGCAAATGTAGATGTTTAGCTTGACTTGTTAATTTTGTTTTTCCTGACTTCTGTCGATTTGCCTGCCTGTCTTCAGGATCTAAGCTCCCTGGGGCATGGGCCATCCCTTCTTGAATGTCTGGAAAATGTTAGCACATTGTGGCTACTACCATGTACACAAAAAAAATTTGTGGCAAGCAAAGACTAAGAGGATGAATGAGATGAGCAACTGGAAGATGTGAACTTCATCAGTTCTCTTAAACTGTAGGATCACTTTGTATTTTTAAGGTCAGCAAGAAGCTCTCATTTTTACTTTCCTAATATAACTCTCTTAAATGTATTCTGTATTCTGGGATGACTTCTAGTCATGTAATACATATCTGAAATAATTTTCCCTTCCTGTTATTGCTTGGAAAATCACTGCCATATATAATGAAGTAGTTTTTGTGGTAAGAGACAGAGATGTATGCAGTAATACATTTATATGTCTTGCTTTTGCAGAAGTCTTTTTCAAAATACTACAAGGGCTCCTTATGTTTTTCAAGTTAGTTCTTTAGTATAAATCAAAATATAAATTATGTCAAAGATTGGAAAACTTGTGTTAATTTAATAAAAACCAAGTTTGTTTATTGCACTGCTTCAGCACTCAGAAAACTGGATTGCTGGAAATCACAGTGATGTATATGAGCTTGTGAGTAAAGGACTTGCAGTGACAATTGTTTACTGCTACTATTGAAACAAAAAAAAATGTTTTGAACATGTGTTGCTCTTGGATTTCCTTTCTCCACAATGCATATTTATTGCTCAAAGTTTAGGATGTACCTGTGGTTATGCAGTTATGGAGTATCCTACAACAGGAACTGAAAAAGCTGTATGTTGGAGGAGAGTTGTTTGGGTCGGGGTTTTTTTGTGGTGTATTTCTGCATTGAATGTTCATTCTTATATGATCTTTGTCTACCTGTTAAAAATTTTAAGAGTCTTGTATGAAATTGTAATTTTTAAATTATTATTTATTTTTCTTTAAATCTGAGTTTTAAATTAAATTTGAAATCATCAGATACATCATTATGGATGAGGCTATGAGAAGCAGGCATGATTTTTAAAACCAGTAAACAGTGCACATAAAGTTAGCACATAAGATTGCTGTGATTGGAAATAAATCTTATCTCCATTTCATATATTAATTCTGTAAATTGAACACTGCTTCTTGCTTTTTCTCTCATTTCTACAGAGAATTTGTGCCAGTCCTTATAAACACTCCACTAGGAACAGCATCCATTTTCAATAATAAAGATGTATTGCAAATACTGAAATTGGAAACAAATTTGTATTGCAAACAGTGTTTCAAATTGGTGTATTAGAAACATGTGCTTCCTAAACTGTATTTACAATCAATCTGGAATAAATAATGAATTTTCTTTGAGCAGTAACTATGTTTTTCTTAGTTTGATTTGTAGACTGCTTGTTTTTAACCTTTGCTATCTGTTAACTTTAATAACTGTTACTCTTAAGAAACTTACCTCTTAATTGCTTATCTGCTGGTCTTATTTTTTAGGAGATGAGTATCTCTAGTCTAAAGAATGTAGTGAATTGAATCTTACTGTTCTCTTTTCAAATACAAAAATGAGGTAGACTTTGCTATAAGCATATGAATATAAAGACTGAAGGCTATAAATGGAAACATTTTCATTATGAAATGCTGAAAACTACAGTGCAGCTAAAACAATTGCACATGTACTTTCTTTGCATTCCATGTGTTGTAGAGACACTGATTTAATTGGATTTTGGACATGATGCAATGTGGGCCAATATTTGGCTCTGATAAATTGCTTTCCTGATTGATTAGTTATTGAGGCTTATATGGAAAGATAAAAAACAGTAAGACAAATACTGTATAATTTTAAATTAAATTAGCATAATAAGTTTATTAAATATTGGATTAATTTAGGGGGTTTTTTTCTGGCTGTGTTACTATCCTGAATGCTGGAGGTTGGGTATTATACTCTGTGCAATAAACTGTTGAAATACTGGAATGTTCTTCTCTAACTACCTAAGTCTGGAATTGTGTACAGGGAGATCTATAAAGTTGGAATATTCCTAGTTAGTATTATGAAGGAAAAAATGAACTTGTAAAGCCCAAAGGGCTCAAACCCTAAGAAGATGTATTTGTAATTATCAAACAAACCAAGGAGGGTGAAGAGTGGCAGGTGTGAATAATTAAGTGCTATGGGGCTGTATCACTGGCCTGGTGTGTGGCAGGATGCCTGCTGGGCTCTTGTGCTGTAGCTAATGCAAACCAGCCTGTCTCACCTGGGGGCACAAGCTGTCCTGGCGGGCACTCTGCAGAGGCAGCTTCACTGGCACAGGCAGGATTTTGACTGGTAATCTGGGGGGTGGGTCCAAATGTATTCATTCCTTTGCCCTCTTTATGATCTTTCTTAGGCAAGAAAGTACCAGAAGAGGAAGCAATTGACAGTAGGTAGGTGGGGGACAAGGAAGGAATGGAATGCCTGAAAGAGGCTTTCTCTTCTTTTTCAAAACAAACAGGCAAGATTGACTTTACCTGCAGTATTTATTGTAGTTTTTGGCTAGCATTACTGCATACCAATAACTTACTTTCTGCTCCATTCAAGTTTTACCAGATGACTGTCAATGCAGTCAGAATTCATTTTTCCTTATGATTTATCTATTATTCGGTTTTACATTTACACTTCACCTTAAATCAAGTTAGCTTCTGCTTCTGAACCAATCATGTGTTACTTTAGTCATGCTTGAAGAAAAATGTTGTGTTACTATTATTTCAGGCTCTGCCTGAATGCTCTAAAGTTGTTCTGTCATTCAGGATTTTTAGTTGAGGACAGTACTTGCTGCATGGGTGGGAGCAGGCCCAGCGGTCATGCAGTGGTGTGACTGTGATGTGTCCACTGATTGTAACCAAATGAGAGACTGGAAACATCTACCCCTTTTCCCCTGCCAAGTTCTAAGAAATAAAGACTGTAAAATTAGAAGAGAAGTACACTACAGAGTTGCAGGATGTTAATTTCTAGAGCACTGGCAAATGTGTGCCTGTGTGAATGCTTAGTCCCTTTCTGAGTAATCATAAATATAACATATAATACCAGGTTTTGTGAGTTGTCTTGAAGAGAGCAGTTACCATTGGCTTTGGTAAGATAATTCATGTAAATTAAGATTATAAATGTTGTCATTCATACACAAGTGAGAAAGCCAGCTCTGCTGTTATTTTAAGATGAGGAGCTTTAGAAGGGAAAGTTTTCTCTGCAAAAACAGCCTCTGGTGCTGGATTTACCCACTTTGTACTGCTTTTTCCTGCCTCTCCTCTATCTCCCTCTCTTCTTATTGGTGGGTTTTTTTAGAAACTAGATTACTGCCTTCTTTTTACTTTTTTTACCCTCTACTAGTTTATAAGGTATGGAACTATTCATTATTGTACTGGAAATTGTGTTTCAGTGTTTTTCATGACACAGGTTGTAATCATAGTCATGGTTGCAGATACCACTTCTGTCAGGTTTGAATTCACAGTGTTGACATTAGCAGCTTAATTTTTGAAGAGCCTGTATATCCTGAAGCCTATCTTGAACTGAGATATGTCCTTTACAATTGTTGTCCTTCTGAAATTTATTTGTCTTTTTGGTGTGTTTCACTTTTTTTGTAATAATTAAGCAAAGGTGCTGTTGTGTGGGAGGATGGATTGTGGGAGAGTGGAGATAGTGCTGGAGTCAATCTTACCCCTGAGGAGTTGCAGCTGTACTGATTACCAAAGAGTAGGAACAGCTTTGCCTTTAATAGGTCACAGCTATGTCCAATAAGGCCTGCCCTTAATAGGGCACAGCTGTCTCCAATAAGGATGGGTGTTACAAAAGAGTGGGTCAGCTAGTTGAGAGGAGAGTCAGGCAGTTGGAATCAGCTGGCTGTGCTGCTCTGAAGACCTAGGGTCAGGTGGTCGTGTCAGGGACAGTAAGGGTTAGGATGTGCTACTAGGGACAGATAGGGTCAGGCGTTCGTGTTAGGAACAGGTAGATGTCAGCCAGCTGTGCGGAAGAGAGAGAAAAGGAGTCAGTGTTGCGAGGAGCTGCCCATGAGAACTCACAGAGAGAAGGTATGGAAGTCTTACAGTGAGATAATAAACTAACGGTGACAGCCAGTTCCCATCCATCTTCTGATGAGCATTATTGAGAAAACTGAAATTGTTTGTAGTCACCAATTATCTGCAATTAGTTGCATAGGATTGAATAAACACTTTGATTTCAGAGTTTTACATATTTTTCGGATTACTCTCAAAATTTTGTTTGCATTTGATATTGAAAGTAGTTTTTGCAACATGTGACTTTACAAGAAGAGAATAGAGCGTCTGTTGGAATTTTGGCTGAAGTCTTACAATAGTGCCTTGGATTTACCCTTTTGTTCATAGTCTAGATGTCTTGGCAGAATGTATACTTTTTAAATTGTTGGGTGATGGCTTTGTACTTAGATTTAATCAGCAGTTGTATATCATTGTAAACCTCTCCTTTAGCAAAACATAATTTTATTGTGTTTTTTTTATGGTTTTAAAGAACACATAACTCAACACCCTATTATTATAGAGTGATAATACTAAGTGCTATTTTCAACTCCATTATATTTATCGTTAGAATTGTAATTTTTTTTCCGTAATACAAGAGGATCCAGACAATAATCTATTAAACTGTATATACATATATTAAACTGTATAGCTTATATAAAGATTGTATTTATATAGCATATCTAAAGTTGCATTCATAGCTGTATATAAATATGATAGCCCAAAAATTGTGAAGTGAATGCAGAGTAGGAAAAAAAGGTACTGAAAATGAAACAAATAACATGGGGGCCGTATAGCTCAGCTGTTTTCCTTTTGTTCACTTTTTGTATTAATTCTGCACTATGGGAGGGAGGGACATGGTGTAGAATTGTATGTGGATCTCGCTAAGAAAGACTGGCTAGTGAACAGCATGATATAGTAGCCTTCTTAACAGGGAAGAATAAAAAGAGAAACACAGCAATTAAATCTTGTGTCCCTTCAGAGATTTGGAACCTCTTGATCACACAGCCTCACGTGGAGCCCAGGTGGGTTTTCCCACAGCATGCTGTGCAGATGCTGTCTGCGGATAGGTTCCCCTTCCCTATCACAGTGCCTTTTATTTTGTGTAACAAGCAGTCATTTTTCCTAAGAAGCTGGCATGGCATCTCTGTCATGTCATCAACCAGTGCCACCTGGGGCATGCCAGCAGGCTCCCTGCAGCGCTGCTCGTGCCACCATATGGGCTTCTAAGTACAAGGCCCAACAGAGTGTGCATTGCCAGCTCAGGATCCCTAAATCCTCAAGCACACTGTCTTCCAGGGAGCTCCCAATACAGCGCTTTCCTTGACTTGGGCAGGAGGATAATCTCTTCTGAGGGGGAGTAAGTACAGAAAAAAGACCTGGTGATAGCTTTCCAAATGAAAATCTTGGTGCAGCTAGCCAATTCTAATGCAGTTTGAGATTTTAATTTTGCAGTGGAATAGACATTTGTTGGTAAGAGGATGAAAAAGCCTCTGTTGGCCCTTCGGTGGTAGCTTTCCCTTGCTGCTACTCAGTTACAGCTATGAACAGATGTAAAAGGCTTTGAGCCTGTCTGCCAGGTATATGCATTATTTCCAACATTGTACAGATTTAAACAAAACTCTGCAACTTTGGCAACTCAGTCCAAAACAAAGAGTACCAGGACACTGACTGTGTGATATGGCTCACTCAATTTATTTTATTGTAGTGTCTGATCCTTAGACCTGTCTGTAAATATGTAGCTTAAGGAGGGTTGTGCTGCTTTCATTACATGTACATTGATCCACACAAGCAGAAACTGTATCCCATCTTGTACTTTCTAAGCTTTTTTTGAGACCTTGCACTTCTGAAAGGTCTGATGAACTTAAAGTCCTACTGTGACTACTACTGTTCTTCAAACAGTACAGAAGCAATATTTCAATCCCTGCAAAATCATTCATTAAAGGCATTTCTGAAGCACAACTATCATATCCAAGGCCCTACTCTGGCATTTTTTTTCTGTTATGCAACAATTTTGGTGCTGTAGCAGTTTGTGTTTCCAGTTTTTTTCCCTCTTCTTTTACCTCACATTTTTAGAAAACAGCTAATTCGTTGTGGTAGAGAACAGATTAGAGAAAACCAGCAGCAGGCTAAAACAGTGAATACAAGATGATATAAAAGCTGTCAGCAGCAAAAACTTTTGGGAGCCTGCATCTGGACGTGCTATTGGTTGAATTCTACATACAGAACTCATCAAGCGTCCAAGGGTGGAAGTATTTAAATTTCTTATTAGTGATTTCTATTTTGTTATCTCATGTTAATGTTGTTTAGCATAGCAAACTGCTGAATCATGCCAACCAGTGTGCCTTTTGTGGAATTTATTGCCTTTCAGCTAAGTAATAATATTGCATTAATACTGCCTGGAAAAGTTAGACATAAGCCCTTAAGAAAGTTTACTTTAAAACATTTTAATAATGCAGTGAAGGCTGTGAGGGTCAGTCATTCTTTTCAGTCTATTCTCTGTACAAGTCTTCAAAAAAAAAAGGCTCTAACAACTTGAAGATGCAGACAAAATGAGCTCAGCATACCTAGCTTCTCACCTGAAGTTTAGAGATGATGTGTGTGTTTGGTAACTGTGCCTTTGCCACAGTGGAGTGTGTACAGCAAGGATAAAATCTATTTGCACATATAGGCTTTTCTCAGGTGCTTATCCAAGGCTGTGAAGCAGAATCTCAGATGAGAGGTGCAGATATGAACATCTGCATTCTCTGTTTCTGGTGGAAGGCTTTTTGGTTTTGTTTGGGGTTTTTTTGTTTTTTGTTTTTTTTTTTGTTTTTTTTTTTGTAATGTAGGTTAATACAAGGAACAAAGTAATCTTAAGAAATCCTTAAAACTACATAAAGTCTGGGGGAAAAAAAGAAAATGTGGATTAAAATGGGAAGAATCTAAAGCATGTTATTGAATTGGCTTTTGGAAAGTGACTAGGTATTACAGTAATCAAGATGGTCTACAAAGAGGGGTTTTTTTCAGCTTAGAATTTGTACTCACTCATCTTTTCTCCTTCTGTTTAAAGGAGTGTTTTAATGATTTCATGCTTCCCAGGGTGTCTCGCTTCACAGCATGCTGCAATCACCTTGCCTTTGGCCCTAGAGGCTGAGGAGCCCTCCAAAAATAAATGGGAAAAGCCAGAAGCTGTCTCCTCGACTTAGCATTTTCTTTTAGCTCTGCTTAATGGCAGGATTTTGTTGGGTTTGGTCTCAGAATGGTGTCTCTCCAGCGAGAGCTTCCTCTGGCAGCCGCTGCCTGCTGCTTAGGGGCATCAGCTGGGACGCTGTGCACAGCTGTCTCCCACAGAAACGCCTGCCCATGCCTGCTGTAAGAGCTTTTAACTGCTTGTCCTGTCCAGGATTGGCTTTTCAGCTCCCCATGAGCGTCAAGAACTGTCAAGACCATGGTAATTCTAAATCTCTGCTGGGGAAGTAAATCTGTTGGGTTTTTTCCTTACAGTTCTGTACTTAAAGAAAACAGGCTGGTAGATGTGAAACCTTTGAACTTCTGAAAACACACAGGATAATAATTAGGGGTGGTTCTTTCCAAGCATGGATGTGCCACTGAAATCACAAGGCTGAGATAAACGTATTGTTTGTTTCTACAATACAAAGAGAAATGCCTTGTTGCATAAGAAAATAGATGGATGGGAAAAATATAGCACTTAGTGTCCTTAAGAACTACAAAACAGGTATCTGATTAATGTCACTCTAATACTGAATATTCGTGCTGGATATATTTAGATTTTTATTTGTAGACACACCTGAATTGCTTTGTCCATCCTTCAGCCTAGGTAGCTGATGTCAGTGTTAATGTGGTAGTTCAGTTCTAGAACTGACCATGGCAGACCTGTCAGTTCAGCTCAGGCTTAGCATCACTTCAGTGGTCTGGCTGGCTTTTGGAGGAGGTCTTGGGTTGTCCATCCAGTTCAAAGTATGACTAAAGTATGTTTGTATAAGTGGTCATACAAAGTCATTAATCTTTTTTATTTGATCTATAATTATCAGCAGGAAGCTAGTTTAACCCTTTTTGCACTGCTTTAGTGTCATTACATGTGAATTTTAAAAATAATTCAACTTTAGAATCATAAGGGATAACCCTTCTCAATGAGTATATAACACTGTCAATTGTCAATGGTTTCAGATGACATCTTTCAGAAAGTTAAGTAGGTTTCACAACCACTTTCTGTGCCACACAGAGCCTTGATTTTTTTTTTT
>VXBC01004048.1:225665-452518 GCA_013399945.1 Ploceus nigricollis | reverse complement strand
TTTTTTTTTTTTTACAGATTTAAGGTTAGTTTTATTATATACTGATCATGGATTAGGATTAGTGATTATGGACTTGTGTTCCAGAAGCAGTTTTCCATTTAGTCACCTAGGGAACATTAATTTGAACAAGTTTCTTATGAACAAATATCTTTTGGCAACAGCCATTTTGTCTTGCTTTCTTAGAAAAAAAAAAGTAAGACCTTTTAGAAGATATGTGAAGGTTTTTATAATCCTCACCCAAAGTTAAAATGGAAACACAGAAAACTACTGTCCTTAGTATATGGAACTTCCTGGCTGAATGGCTGGGTGCAGAGAGTAGTGATCGGTGGCCCAAAGTCCAGTTGGAGGCTGGTGACCTAGTGGTGTACCCCAGGGGTCAATGCTAGCTCCAGCCCTGTTCAACATCTTCACTGATAATCTGGATGTTGGCAGCAGGTTTGCAGATGACACAAAGCTGGCATGAGTGGTTGATATGTTAGAGGGTCATACTTCCATCTAGAAGGACTGTAAAAGGCTGGAGAAATAAGCCAGCCAACTTGTCTCT
This sequence comes from Ploceus nigricollis, assembly GCA_013399945.1. Classification (NCBI taxonomy): domain Eukaryota; kingdom Metazoa; phylum Chordata; class Aves; order Passeriformes; family Ploceidae; genus Ploceus; species Ploceus nigricollis. The sequence goes on along the minus strand of VXBC01004048.1, from coordinate 451,974 downwards.
GAAGCCAAGATCTACTGGTTTTGGTAAGAATTTTCATAATTCTAATTAAAATACTTCATGCTTCCATTTGACAAATATGAAGAAAGAAGTTATTCTTAAGGTTACACTAATAACTAGCACAAAATAACAACAATTGTTGCCTTTCCTCAGGAAAAGTAAATTTAATTACTGGGGTTTTAAATTAAATCCATTAAATCCTGTACTCTAAGACATGGATGCATCTTGTGTTTGGGAAGAAGAGGAAATGCTGCCTTTTTCTCTGGAAATGTGAGATGAGATTACTGACATACAGGGGGTTTTGTACATTTATAATTGATATTCATAGCTTTTACAAATTTTAGAGGACTATAACTAAAGATTTGACAGCAGGGTAAAAATTAAGTGTTGTAGGGGGTGTATGCACTGTTTTGGCTTTAGCAAATTCTTTAGGAGTTTGTAATACATATATTTGTATAGAAATGTTTTAAAGCAAATAAGCCACACTTTGGACCCAGTTTTTGGTTTCCCTGATATTTTTGACATCATAGGAAAAGTATATGAAGTTTTGCAAAGCAATGAGATTTTTTAAAATGGTTGCATATGAATGTTTGTATGTATAGAGAAGAGGAACAAAAAAGCCAACACTGCTCTGCAAGTCATTAAAATACCTAAAAATTTAATTCATGTCTCCTCTGTTGTAGATTTGTAGTATCTTCAGCTTGTCAAAAAGTGGGCAATAAAATAAGAAAGGCAAGTTCTCCAGTTATACCTCATTCCAGCCCATACATTGTTCTTGATTTTAGGTCTGCTCTTCTGTAGCCATCTGTTTGCTTCCTAAAATAGCACTGCTTGTGTCTCAATTTAGAACTTTTCTCATTATCCATAATACAGTTTCACTTCCCTCTGAATGATACTCATTTTGATACTGAGTTTTTTAATGCATTACTGAATATGTATATATTAAGTAGTTGAACAGCAACTTTCAGTTCATAATTGCACCAACATGTTTTGGGTTGTCAAAGATTAAAAATAATTCCTGGTTTTCAGTGTTTTCTGGTTTTGTAATTGTTTTGCATTGTTCTGAGTATTACTTCATTTGGAATTAGTCAAATACTAAATTATAAATACATTGGCAAGCTGAAAATGGTAGCACGAAGTCACACAGTAATTCCAGACTGATCCTATGTTTGCAGTGATTCAAGGCGATGCGCATGTTGCGTGATTGTCTGCTGCTGGACTTGTGATGGACTAGAATAGATAAGAGCCCTATCTTGGTTTCCCTGATATTTCTGACATCATAGGAAAAGTATATGAAGTTTTGCAAAGCAATGAGATTTTTTAAAATGGTTGCATATGAATGTTTGTATGTACAGAGAGGAGGAACAAAATAGCCAATTTGCCTTTCCTCTCTCCAACCATTGATTCCCATGTCTATCATACTATCTTTCATGGCTCTGATTTTCTGTAATGATTTATAAGCTCTGACAGCTCTAATTTTGTAAAAGTCACTTGAAGTTGGTCATCAGGTTGGAAAAACTGTGTTAGGAAGGAAACACGAGAAGGGGAGAGGGGAATTCGGCAGAGAAATGGATGGACAGCATTTAAGCAATTTTCATAGGCAAAACCAGACATTATTACTGAAGAATTTTAAGAAAATGTTTAGTGTGTATGTTTGGATGTCAGATTTTTTCTGTCATAAAAATGCTGAAAGCTTTATACACTGTTGAAAATTATAAATGTTGACACTTTTAAAAGTTTAGTTGCTTACCTGCTCCATATTGATGGAACAGTTCTTTGGAGGAGTAAAATGGCCTTTCTCAATGAACTGGTGAAGTTGCAAATGTGGGCTTTGGTTGTTTAATAGTGATTATGTTGATAGTTTTCATTAAAACGTTTAGATTTTTTTTCAGGTACTTAGGAACATTTTCAGTATCTGTTATGATTTCTTATTATACTTGTGTAAATACACAGAAATCATTTGTGGAATTCTTGAAAACTGCATGGCAAACATGATTGTCATGCATACCTATAAATTTTAAGACCTTTTTTATTATTTTTTTTAGTGACTACTGATTTTAAGAAGAATTGCAGAATAAACTAAGAAATTGTGCAATCCATTGGGTCTCCCATTGACTCAACAGCGCATTTAAGGGGAAATTTAATAATGTTGCAGGTCTCAGAATACACTAAAAAAAAAAAAAAAAATTTGGTAGAGAAGTGTGTTCTTCTTTCCGACTTAAATTACCCTGATGTCCATTTCTATTTCTGTAATCTTTAAATGGCTGGTTTAAAACATAACAGCTCAAAGGTTTCAGTTAGGGCAAAAGTAATTATATAATGATAGAAAATGACAGCAAACTTTTCAATGGCATATACCATTTGTATCTATTTTTGTTGGCCGTTTGTGAACCATGAGGATTACTGATGGTGCAGTAAAAAATAATGACAATCCTATCATTGTAATCATCCTTCCCCTCATTGTTGATCAAGCAAGAAGAACTCAGAGCAAATAAGGAAAACCGGTATACATTTATGAGTTGGAGTTTCAGAACACCTACAAGAACATTATTCTTCATAGGGCTGTAACAGTGGCAAGAAATGAGCCCAGACAATGGATCATAACCTGTTTAGCCTTCCTACCTGTGCCAGCCACGCACGTACACGGCGTGAGACTGGATCCGAGCCTGTGATGCCGAGTGCTGCAGTGTGCCAGCAGGCAGAGGCACCAAACGCAGGGCGTCAGGCAGGAGGGCTCTGGGATTGCCTGGGAATGCTGTTCAGCAATCCTGACCCTCTCAGGATTGTTCTGCTGCTCTGCTCCTCTCATTTGCAGGGCTGCTGCCTCGGCTGAGTGTGTAGGGCAGAAACTAGTGAGGGAGAACCCTTGGCAGGGTGCTCCACGTTGCCACGTTACGAATGTGGCAACTGCTGGCTTTCTTTTGAGCTGCCAGAAATTTACATGGAGTGTTCATATGGGGTGTCATTCTCCTGCAAATGCCAGCATGGCTTGGTATGGTCCTGACAGCTGATTGATTGATTTGATTCATTGCCCAGATAAGCAAACATATGAGACATGACAGGCTGTATAGGCTTTAAAGACTTCTCCCATTTTGTTGCTTGCTGTAGGCTTAGAGTTAAATATAGTTAAAGATTTGGAATCAGCAAACAGAGGGAACTAAAAGTTAAGAATAAGAATTAAATATCAGTGTGACAAGAGTGTTTCCAGAATATATAAATTTTTTCCCTTTTCCGGAGAATAAAAAGATGATGTATTTATTCACATCTAACAAACACAGACAGCAATAAAATGACAATAATGTGTGTTGCAAAGGTGTTTAGGAACAGAAGTGACTATGAGTCCCTGAAAGACAAAGTAAAGTAAATCAGCAGCAAAATAATGTCAAAAGTTATATTTAGGTAACAAACAGGAGAAATAATGTAGGCTACCTAATGTATCAATACTTCTAATTTCATTGTAACTAATAAGGAATGCGATTTTGAGCATGGCTAAAATACAGTTACAGCTCAAAAAAGAGTCCACTACAAACAGAATGATAGGAGCAAATGTGCTTAAAGACTTGGAGGACCATTCACAGGAGGAAAAGCTGGGCTACAGTTCTCTGGGCTTATGTCAGATGAGGGTTGTATAGGGCTGGAAGGCACTCCTATTACTGCCTTACACCTGCTATTAAAGTAAGCAAATTTTAAACTAAAAAATATTTTATATGCAATCCATGATTTGCCACACAGAGTTGTTGTTTAAAATATCTGATTGTAAAAGTATAGCAAGATTCCAGAAAGAGAATCAACAGCAAACTTCACCCTGTAATCAGGACCTGCAATCAAGACTTGGTAGTCCTGAATGTTGCAACTCTGTAAGTGAGCATCAACAGAGGTACACAAATGTAAAGCTTACTCCTGGTATAATTTCTTAGCTTATTTTTAGTCTCCCTATTTTTATTTTCTGTATTTCAGGTTTGGTGGAGCATATGTTTCAAGTGGTATATGAAGCATGACTTGTAGTACTCTGGAATCATTCGAGATTGTAATTTTAATAATTAGTTGAATGAGTGAGTGATGAAAACACTTAGCTTTTAAACTGATTTCCAGGTTTTTCACAGCTCACTGAGATAATTGGCTCAGTTCCAACTATTTGCAGCTTTTTCAGGATCCTCCCAGCTGGCAGAAATGACAAGAGGATTTGGTTCCTATTTTCAAAGTTTATTCATAAGCATTAGGAACAGACATGTGGAAACAAATGAACCCTGAGAAGAAGGATTGATGATGTCATTTCTTTGAGCCAGTTGCATTACAAGTGGTCAGCTCCAGAGCTGTTAAAGTAGGCACAGTTTATAAGCATAATGTTAAAATAAACAAAACATTGCAAAGAAGTTTAAATCGAAGAAAAGGAAAGATTTTAGAGACTGGGGGTAAGGGATAAATCTCTGTTTCTTTTTGAGTTGTTTCATGAGTTTCAGGCTTTCTGGTGAGATATCCTCTCCTCCCATGACGCCTGAGTGGAACTTGTCACACTGCGACCTTCACCACTGCTACCGCTAGAGACAGCAGTGAACAAAAGTGTAAACAATATTGAAAATCCTGGTTTTTAGAATCTGCACTTTCCTGTGTAGGATTTAATATCAGCAATTTTTTGTGGATGGCAGCTCAATGTTCTGGAAAGATCTATGGTACATTTCGAGATCATTTTGTGGAAAGTTTCCCACTGCGTGTGATAATTGTGGAGCCCTGCGAAGCCAGCACAAATCTGAAACAGCATGACTAGTTCAGCTTTGTGTGAATGTGACTGTATTTCTTCCAGGAGCTTGAAGGTTCTTTAGATGCCTTTATACCACTGCAAATCTGAGCACTGCAAATAAGTGCTGTCATGGCTGAGGTGGCACCATGCGAGGTTAGCTTGGGTGTATGTGTCTTGGCATTTCCTGACCTAAGCTTATGCAATGGCATTAGAGTGTATGGAGTCAGTGAATGCTGATCAGGATTTCATATGTGTGCCTCAGTGCTAGTCCTGCTGTATCCAAGCTGATGCTGCTAATGTGGTGTCTCTGCCTTATGGTCTAGATTTAGCCAGGCTCTTCAATTCAAACAGAGCTCTGTTGCCAACCAAATGCTGCATCTGGGCACCTAAGACGTAACAGAGAGTGTTGGGTTGAACGCAGGGAAGAGAACAGGCTGTGTTGATTGATATGTTGTGCATGCTCAGTAATGACTGTCTGCAGGGCTGTTTCCCTCTACTACCTGAGGTATTGTTTTACTTCTGATAATGGAAAGTTGATTGTAAAAAGAAAACAATATGGAGGTAGATGCTTTTTAAACAAGCAGTAGGATTTATTGTAATGCCCTTTGTTTTTCTTGACCACTTCTGCTCTTGGGTGTTTGTTGCTTTTTTTCCCTAGGTAGAGTTGAAAATCGCTCCTTAAAGTCTTTCTATTTTGAAACTGTCTGTTTTGTACTGCCACTAGTTTTAAGGAGGCTTAAGAGTACTAGTACAAAAAAGATATCTTAAGAAGTACTTATGTTTTGGACAAAGAGGAACTGTCCTATTTTTAAGGATTATTGCAACCACTTTTTATAATACTGTTTTTTTCCACTTTCCTGAAGAATTTTCCCATAAACTATCAAGAATTCACATTTAATGAATTGAAAATGCTAAACATATGGATATAATTACTTCGTAATGAGATTTAGAGAAAAATAGAGTAAAACAATTGCATTGCATCTAAACAATATTTAATTATATGAAGTATATTAGTAGTTTTATAAAATTATTTTTACTCATATTCTCATGTTACATTATTAAACTATACTGACTTGCTTAAATATTTAATCTTCTTCTTGTGGAAGCTAATAATTTAAAGATCCTTTTGCATGAATGGGCATCCTTATATCCAAAAAGTAAATACATACAACTGAATTTTAATGTCATCATCTTTTTGTAATCTCTGCTACCAGTATAAAATTATGCCTTTTATACCTCAGTATGGTGTTTGTAGGGCCTCAGATCAGAGCTTTGCATATAGAGTTGTACTAAATAAATGGTTATTGTGTAATAGCTTAAAGGAGACTCTTCTGTCCCAGGTGATTCCTTCAGCAAGCAAATTGAAGGGGACAGATACACCAGACTAGGCACAGGTGCTAATTTTGTCTAAAAAAGAAAAGAGATAATGTCTTTTTTTCAAGCCCTTGCCTGTACTGGAGTTGTTTGTCTACAATACATGTTTATGTTCTGGTTTATGTATTAACTGGCATTATTTTGCTATGATTACGCCTTCAGGCTTTGAAGTCTTCTAGCTGTATATGATTTAACACCATTCAGTCTAGAGTTGCACTTGATTGTCACTGGGATTTTGCAGTTTTATTAGTTCACTAGTACATTTAGTGTTCTGCTTTCTCCTAATTTCTGTGGGTCTTTGCTTATGTCACTCCCCTGGTCCAGTACTGTTGGTGGCCTTTAGTAGCTTTTACTCAGAAGATGAACCCAAAATCCTCAGTAAGGATTTATGATCTGATCCTGGATCTCCTCCAGCTCCATACCTTAGCTATGTGTTTCCCATATGCCTTCCCGTAATCTTCCTTGGAAGTCCTGTAGTGCACAGTTGTGCGTCTGGATTCAGGGAAAGCATCTGCCAAGGCATAGATACAATGACTAGGAGAATCATGGAATCACAGAGTGGTTTGATTTGGAAGAGACCTTAAAGATCATCTCATTCCAACCTCTCTGCCATGGATACCTTCCACCAGACCAGGCGGCTCAGAGTCCCCATCCAGCCAGGCCTTGAACACTCTGTGCTTTTGAGGTGGCTTCTTTTAACAGCGTTTGACAGGCTATGTTGAACAGTGCAGAGAATACCTCAGTTTCCTTAAGGATGAAGGTTTAACTCTTCTCTTCCCCTCTCTTGGGTGTGCTTGCCTTCTATACTTTTCCCTCCCATCCTGGAATTTTTTATGGTTTTATAGTAACTTCTTCTGGAAACTTCTTATTGGAAATACATGTTGGGGGAAAAAAAATCCACACAAAACACAAACTAATTTATCTCCAATAATAAGAGCCCAAAGAAAAGAATTCATCATGTGCTTATTATTCATAGCTTTGAGGAACCTAATTTTTTTATTGGGTACAAACAATTGGAAGTATTGCTAATGCTGCATCTCCAAAGAGTTTAATATCTTCAATGGTTTGATGTTTTTCTTCTGAAGTTCACCTGATCACTGCAGTGATCACACTGACAGTGGGATGGAGTTGAAACTCAAGCTTATTAAATATTAGATTAAAACCCAGTGCAGAATTTGTGGCCTAAGGCTGCACAAATATTGTAAAATTTAAATGATAAATCATTTGAGAGAGGCATAACCCACTAGACTAATGGATACACAGAAAAAAAATGCCTCATTTAATTGCTGTTAGAAAATGGGAGAAACCCTGGGGAGGTTTAGAAGTTCATAGCCTTCAGAGAAACTCTAACATAGATTTCACAACATTAGCTACTGTGGTGCAGAATGCTTCAGGTCTTCAAGAACAATTTGTGTGTCATTTAATCTATCCTTAAATCTGTTGAGAACAAGTCTGTGTGCTTTCCTTGCCCTCACTGTTATTATAGAAGGATTATTTGTGAGGGCTCACCTCTCTAACTCTTTGAAAATTTATGCTCTGTTTCTTATGATTTCCTCACAGTTAAATTTCTTCTGCAATACTATTCTTTTCTCCCTCTGATATTTGTTTTGCTGTTGTATTTACATAAACATACCAGCGGCTACCATCTGATGTTTTTTTTTTTTGCTAAGTTAATCAAGAAAGATCTTTTCACTTCCCCTGCTATCTTACTTTTCTTTATCATTACAACAGCTCTCTTTTACATCTGGTTTACAAGTGACATTACTGCTTCTCTGTTTTCTAGAAAAAAAGTAATCACAGGTTCACATGTCTAACTTGTATTTCTGGTTTATGATCACCTGTTTTTCAGTAGTTCACCTGAATCTTTCCCTTCTGTTGTTCCAGTACCTTAGCTCCTTTTTTATAATAGTATTTGTCAATCTGTGAGGATACCATTCTGGATTTATCTGGTGATAGCAAATGGCATTTGGATCACAAGTTCTTAGGAAATCAGCCTGCCTTATTTCTGCTACTCACAGACAACATATTTTCTTGGCAACTATAAGCATTTGCAGTTTGCATGGAGACTCGTAGTTCTTTTTATTCTGCAAATACGTCAGAGATTTGTGTGCAGATATGCAAATAGTGTAAGTGCTGCTCTTAAAATTAATTTGCTGCCTTCTTTGATAGATCTGGAGAAGGTGCTACAAAATTTTTGTAATGTGCCATCTGTTTTATGTATGTTTTCTGGTTGACATGCACTCACTTGAAAAATGTGACAGCAGCAGAGAAAAAAGGCAGCATTATTTATCTCTGGTGTTACTGTCCATGGGACCCATAAAATACCTTAAAATCATTTTACTATTAAAAGAATCAATCTTCTGGTGCTTTCTCCTTCCTTTGCATTCCATAAAGTATGCCTTATGGGACATATGCAGGACATGTGTAGGACAGGAATTGTGTGTTTGCAGGAGAACAGGTTTTTAAAGAGAGATGTCTTGAGGTCTGAGAAAAAATTCTGTTACCTTGTTATATCATAAACCCTAAGACTCTAAGCTTCCCTAGCAGAAAGGAAGTTATTTCTTGAAGTCAACAATATTTATAATAGGTAAAGAAGGTGCTTGCTACCTTGTGTATAAGGCTGGGCCCATAAAAGCAAAGTACTTCAATCCGGAAACGCTTGCATGCAGTACATGAAACAGAACCACCTGAATCTGGAACAAGACTTCTGAATAATGCTTGTTGCAAGCAAAACCAGACTGGAGTACAACACTGTGCTAGACCAGTACTTTTTAGAACATCCCAAGTGCAATAAGTATTTTTATATTTTTTAAGTGCTGGATGAATCTGTTATAAAACCTAAATACATAAATGAGCCTGTAGAAAGAGGAGTAAGGTAAAGTCTTGTCAAAAATGTTATGGGTAGATGAAGAGGTCCTAAGAAAAAGAACTGACTTTAGGAGATATTATCTCTAAAAGACAAATATGTAAGAAGCTGATATATTTCAGTGCATACTGTTCAAGGTTGTAGTAGTCCATGCATTTTCAAACTAATAGTGCATCAGTGACTGTCCTCATGAGTGTAGCGTTTTTGTTGCCAAGATGATTTTTATCAACAGGCAGTCACAACTGATCTAAAAGTAGTTCTGAATTCTGGGAACCTAGAGGAAAATCTGACAGGTAATAGTAGTTTTCTGGAATCACATATTTAGATATGGGGGAGGTAAACTTAATTTTCTTTACCAAGCTATAGGTATTTGTTCATTTTTTGAGAGTGGTTATTGCATTTTTTCTAAGTCATACAAATATGAAAATCACTGTTATCAGCTGTAGATTTGGAAGTGGTTTGATTTAAAGGGGGCTCTTCTTTACTGGGAGTACTTTCTGTGGGGTAAGAGATTAAGTGACATTTTTAAAGACCTACATGGTTTTCAAATTGTAGGACATTTAAAAAATAAAATTAAAACAAGTATACATTTTGCAACAGATTATGACTTGCCACTACTTGAAGAAATCATAAATGTTAGTTTACCTTCAGGGTTACAGAACTTCTCATTTTGGAAATCAACAGGCTGATAATCTATTTCTCTTCAGTGTGGTCTCATTTAAAACCCTGCTAAAGAAAGCAAAGAAAAAAAAAATCACATGGACAAATTTAGAAGTTCACAAATGCCAAGTGGGAAGGCTTCACAACTGTTGTAAATTGGATGTTTGCACATTAGAGTGTGAATGCTGGTTTTAACCTTTCCATCGGGAATTTTGTATGCTGTGTAATTGACAGGTGAGAGCTATATTCCCTTATTAGCTTCCCACCTCTGTTACTTCCTAGGCACAAGACTAGACAGGGGTGAGAAGCAGAACATTGTAATAGAAACCAGGAGTTGGAAGTAGGATGAATGTTGGGAAAATTGGAGCTATTGCTAAATCCTGTTTGCTTTGATACACGTAACAGCTCACTTGGAAGTCAAACTGTTCAATGCATGTTTAAGGATTTTGCCTTGCTGTGATGTTTTTGAGACTATGTGTTTTGTTCAGTTGATGCCTGTGATATTTGTGCCAATATCTGGTGTATTAAGAACATTTCTGGCGCCTTACAGACTGTCACTGTATGTGCCATACTCCATGGAGCAAGTGTACTTTAGGGCGCTATTTTTGTAGTCATTTGCCGTGTCTCTAAGGAAGTACCTGTGGGGGGTGTACTGCAGACCAGAGGCTCAGCCACTTGATGTGTATGTAGAGAGGAACAGCTAACAGTTTTATCTCTCCAGAAACCATCCACTCAACAATGCTTAAAATACTAGCTTTTATAAAGTTTTGGAGGGTTAAAAAAGAAAAATTTAATTTTGGAGCAAGACAATAAAACCCTGAATGGGAATTGTGTTCATAGATGTCCTATGCAAAAGTATCCCTTGGTCGTGCTTCAAAGAGAGGTTAGGCATGGCCTAACTGTGTCTGTAGTACAATTTGTGGCTGTGATGCAAAGTTTTCGTCTACATTTTCTTCCCTCAAACCTTAAAGCACCATTGGTCACCCTGATATTTCTGCCATACCATCACAGTTTTAGTCTCCTGTTTAAAATAAATAGCTTGCATTTCAGTTAGGGTATATGTTATTTTTTTAAATATGTGCAGTGTTGATTTAAAGTTTTCTAAGCTGTGAGAAATAGACTACCTACTCTGCTTGATTGCTTCCACCTTGCCTTTATTGCTGAACATTTGTTTTATTTACTTATGGTAAGAGTTTGCAAGGATGTGAAGGGCAAGACTGTGCTTGTATGCAGGCCAAGTGCTTATTCCAGCCTATTCCAATGATTTATTTCCGCTCACTGGAAACTCTCCTGTTGCTATCCATACTAGTCATTTTATTGACAGTTATAGTCAAATGTTAGCATTAACTAAACTATTGGAATTCTTGATTGTTAAAACCAGGTTTGGAATTTTTACATTTATCTGTAGCATAAACTACATTTATCTGTAGTTTTCTAAATCCAGCTAGAACAGTACCCTAAGAAGAGACCTGCTTACCAATTTGCAGCTTTACATTGTTCCAACTCTCCTACAATCAAAGAACAAAACAAGGCAGATGTTGTTTATACATTTTTCAAAGTTTGGAGATATTTGAGTTGAGTTAGCCTTTTTAGCAAATGGTTTTATTGCTGAGGTCTGCTAAGTAGAGGGAAGGTTTGCAGTCTTAAAATTCATTCATAAAAAGAGTGTTATAATATTGGATTTATGTTGAGACAAGTAAAACAAAGGCTGTCTCTGACAAATCTAGGCATTCATGTTAAACATTTATTTGAAACACATTTTATGTTTTAAACATCATGAGTTACAGATAAATAATGGCCAGTTTTACTGGTAAGATAATGTTATATAGTAATTTTTCATTCCCCTTTAAAAAACTTTTGAAATAAAGACACTAGTTTCCTCAATTATCACTGTGATTGCTTTCCATGAGGAGATTGGAGGAGATACTAGAGAAATGCAGCATGTTTAGATTAGATATTTAATCCTTAAAAAATGTTCGGTTTGTCAGTAGTGAAAAAACAGTGTTGAGCACAATTTTCATTCATGATGTATTATGTTAGCATAGGAGATGTGTTGATACACTGCTGCTGTGGAATTTATGACAAGACTGTAGGTAAAATACTCTGTTTGCTGTTTTGTTGCCAAACTTGACAAGAAGCAAATATATTCTATCAAATATCAGTGTAAGTGGGAATTTTTTCTCCCATAAAATCTAACATGTAGTTGTTTGTCAATCTGCTGATCTTGGAATTGCTTCTTTAACTGAAGAGTTAAGAGATCCACTCAAGGGCCTTGGGTTCAGTGGAATAGGTAGAGATGGAAATGAAAAATTCCTGAAGGCCATGCTGCTCACTCAGAGCTTCCCTGGCGATGGGGGAAGTGCTTGTGAGCTCAGTACAGGTAACTTTCAGTTTGTTATACAGGCAGTGATTAAGTTGTCTTGCAAATAACAAGCTGAGAGTCTGGGCTTACTTAGCACAGGTAGTTGTTGTTTAAAATGAAGCTCTGAGACAAGTACCTCAAAGACTCCTTGTGAAAGACTGAGGGCTTTCAGGGATTGTGTGCAGCAGGCAATTGTTAGGTACTGTTTTCAGAGACAGTGGGGGAGAGAAGCTTATGATATCCTTTGGTTATTACAGTTTTCAACACTTTAAAAATACCTCTCTCGCAGTCATAAACTGTCAGGCTTTGTCTGAGGGCCAGGACTACTACCTGTTTCATCAGCTACACCAGCCTCTTCTTCTGGGATGCTTTCCTCCAATACTTGTCCTTCCCAGCAGACTTAACAGGTTTCACGCTTCTGAGATGCACTGCCAATGAGAGGTACTAGTAGAAACATTTTGCAGTTTTGTAGTATGTTAGGTAGGTCTGTCACTGTATGTGTTGTAATCTGTGAAAACAATGTATTTTGGGAATGATTTGCATTTTCTTGGTGCTGGTAATGCACATGAATACTTAGAGATGTAAATTAAAGAGAGTAATTTGCATTTACAGAGAAAGAAGTAGGAACACTTGCTTTCGCAGTGTTTTGCAGTGATTTAAACACATCCCTGTTCATCAAATGTGAGGCTGTATTCTGTGCTGAAAGATGTGCAATAATGCATTTTTTCATAAACTTTGTCTCACAGACTACCTTGCCCATTAAGGGAAATTGATCCTTACACTGATTTTTCCATATGACAACCTTTGTATCCTTCAGAAAGTTTGCTGTAGTCAGAAATAAGGAATTCCTTTAAACTGATACTATGTTGTTCTGAAAGTATTTGTACCACTACTCTTTTTCCACCTCTCAAACTGACTGTGGTGTTATTTAAGAGAAATGAGATGGCTTTTAGGATTGGGGTACATGTGCTGAGATACTTAGCCAACAAATTTGGAGTTTGAGGTTTAGATCTCTTCTGGGTTTTTTTTTTCTTTTAATTAGTGGAGAAAAATGAAAGCACCCTAATACTCTTTAAAACTTCTGTGACATTTACTGTAATTTCAGTTATTACAGGAACTATCTGCTTTACATGCACTTTATAAGTTATTTATAAGTTGCTTGAATAAATTTTGTCCCTAATTACTTGTTTTGGTTATTGCTCATATTAAACATTTTTGCTAACCCATGAATAACTATGAACTTAAATACGTAACAGCTCTCACTAAGTATATTGAAGACTATTATTATCATGAATAAAGACTCTCCTGTTAAATGTATGGATAAGTATACCTGTGCATCCATGTATTTGAGATTTCCTGTGCCTCCAGGTGGACAAGTAGTGAGGACACCACCTGAAATTTGTGCAGTTTATTTTTGCATAAGCTGTGATACAGTGTTTTTCACTTTCCATTGAGTTGACTGTTCTTTGAATTAGGTGGAACCTCAATGAAAATCAGATTTTATATATGATTGTTCAAATTCCACCCAACGTCAAAAAGTATTTTTAGTTAATCAAAAGAACTGTGTTCCGTTCTTAAATTTCCAACACTTTTTTCCTATTTTATTTTGTTTGTTTTATTTTGTTTTGTTTTAATTTTATTTCTATTTTTTTTAGTGAGTGACAGTTGCTTCAGGAACCTTGCCGAGGATCGTAGTGGGATAAACCTTAAAGATCTGGTCCAAGACCCTTCTTTGTGAGTATCTGGCTCTTATTGCTAAGCAAAGAAAAACTTCTTCCTGATATCCTTGTGAGTAGTTTTGTAATTATATAAAGAAGTAGTATGATGAAGTACACATAATGCTTTAGTGGTTTATGCCTGTCAACTTGTTAGTCTTTAATACAAGCAAGTATTATTAAAACCACCTTGTTTCTAATATAATTCTGAAGTAACATCCAGAGAGCACATACAGTAAAGGGTTGAAGAGTCATCAGAGGTAACAGATTGTGCATGCTAGTATTTCTATAGAGGACTTGTATGCACGTTGTTGCCCCTCTTTTTTTAAGGAGGAATTGCATATAAATTAGAATATTACTGGATAATTATGTTATTGTCAATTACCTTCATCTAGAATCTGTTTTCTTTGTATCTGATTTTATACAGCTGATAATGTGTTTCTTCCTCTACTACCTGTTTCAACTTAAGTATACGTGCACATGGTGTAAATTTTGCTTCATCACAAGACTGCTGGTCTTTATCTCAGTATCTCTTTATCTCTAAAATCAAATTCAATTTCATGAGCTCTGAGCCAGACTTGAAATTGTATCAGACCTTCTTTGTCATTCAGTTTTTTGTTTGTGTTTTTTTTTTTTTTTGTTCGTGGGGTTTTTTCTCATCTGTTAACTTTAGTACTAGCTGAAAATGTTTTTGCTAGTGTGTGAGTGTACCACTTGTTTTGAGGGAAGGGAAAAAGAGAAAAAAGTTTGCATCTTTTTAACATGAATGACAGTGCATTCCACAGTGAGCTCTAATGTGATGGTCCTTGCCGCTGAAAGAGCAGATTTTTCAGTATTGATTGAGAAGTAGTAAAAAATAAGGTGTATTTGGCATCTTATTTCAGTTACAGGGATTTATAGTAATTAGGTAGATGCAGAATTTATTTTGTCATGTTGCTACAGGTAAATGACATAAATGCACATTCTTGGGCAATTTTGACATAGTGTATGTAACTGATGATTTATACATCTGAAATTATAGAGACACAAGGGGCAAGTGTAATTGTTGCTTGATATGCACAGAGTGAATGCAATAGATAAATTTTTAATAGTTACTGTTTAAGTGTTGAAGTCAAGGCTATTTTAAAGGTCTTAATTTTCAACATTTTTCTGTTGAGTGGTGTTTTTTTGAGTATTTTTGGTTGGTTGGCTTTGTTGATTCTTTTTCATTTGTTTGCTTTAGAATTGTTTGTGGGTTTTGCAGCTGCAGGTAGGCTTATGTGCTGCACGTAGTTTTGGGCTTGCACCTCTTGAGTTTACTCTCAGAAAGTTGAATTGCCTTTGTCGAAGAAGGATTGTCTTTATTTTTTACCAGAAGTGATGGAAACTTTTCATTTTCTTCCTTGACCATAACTCACATGAAGAATATTGTAATAAATTATTGTAATGTTCAAAAGAAATTAAATGGATTTCTGCTTCTTGTAGCAAAAGAAGCACAAGTGACAGCAATGTAGCCATTTTTGTCGCTTTGAAAGACTGAATAAAGTCACAGTACATGTTAGGTTTCAAGGGCTGCTTGTGATACTTTGCTATATGACAGATTACAGTGCAGGAAAAGTGTCCTCTTCCTGCTGAATGATAGGAATGTATAGACTTGGCTTTGTCTTTCCAAATCTATATTCTTGCTGTTTTATGAGTGAGCACTGATTAAGAGTTCTTGCAAAATGTGTAATAGTGTGAGTGAATCTCCAAAATGAAGAAACCATCTAAGGCAATATTGTTCAACCCAGCCTTCTATAGGTGACTCTTAAGGTCCCGTGGGATCTGAATTCTTTGTTATGCAAAGGACAGCATTGGGATGAAGCATGGGAGTGCCAGACAAAGACATGTTTTAATCTTTTCTTGAAATAAAGAATAAAGTTTAATTAAAATCTTTTGCCTATTTGGCTATGATTGGTGCCTGTAATAATACCTGGAATCGTAAAACAGCATTTGATTAATCCTCTCACCTGCTTAATATTTACACTTTAGGATTTCTTTAATGCTCATTTGTGCTGACTGTAGAAGCACTGCCTCTTTTTCTTTATAATCTCAGATGCAAACATTAGATTTACATAAAAAATTGTCATGCTTTCTCTGCAAATGACTCTGTCCCTCTTAGTTTGCCACTCTTGGCTCTGCAACAGACAGCTTCTCTGTTTTTATTGCAGAAGGCCTTTTTTTTGGACAGCTGAAAGTGTGTCTTTACATTGAACTGAAGCTCTATAAAATAGACAGCACTGTTGATTTTTTTTCATTAATGTTTGATTTATTTCAAGTATGCCTAATTGTCAGAGTAGCCTTTTTTCCCCAGGTGATTTCCCAGCTGGAGCAGGACTGTAAACTCAATCTGCTTTCAGTTCTCTCAGCAATGCTAATAAAAGCTCTGCTGTTTAAATCAGTAGTTTGATCACCTATACTTGTATGTGATTAACTCACAATTTACTGTGTGTCAATAAAAATGAAAATTCTGCTAAAGGAAAAAAACCCAAAACACCAAGCATATCGAATAAACCTGAAGTGAGGAGTTACACATTGTGGGAGAAGGAAGCATGCAACAACTTTAAAATTAAATTTCATTTAGTGGTTAATTAGAGGAAAATTTAATTTCTGCAAAAAGTTGATCATAGTTCAACTGTAAAGGTGGTTTGAGAGTTAAGTGCTGTTTTTTATTCATTGCAGTTTGGGTTGGAAAGGTCCTTTAGAGGTCACCTCCTACAGTGAGCAGGGATGTCTTCAGCTAGATTGGGTTCCCTGGAGCTCAAGGATATGTCTGCTATATACAGTGTCCTGTTTTGGACACCAAACTCAGAGATCCAGAGGTGTGTAGAAGAAAAGAAAGAGGAGAAGACAGAAAATGCAATGCATGGCAGGTTAATTAATTGAGGAAACAGTGTCAAGAGAGGAAGTATGAATGTTCTACAGTATATAAAGATTATTAAAGAGTTTATTCAGTTTGCCTGGTGAGAAAGAATTAGTTCAGTTTATAGTAGACAACATCGATTGGATAGTTTGAAAAAATTCTAAATGTCATTTGGTGAAGAAACTGGAATCTATAGCTAAGAATGTCAGGGGGAGTTCTGCAGATTATAGTCTACATATTTGATCCAGTGTAAGTGTAGAGAGCTGGAAGGGCAAACCTGTTTTTTTATTTCCTCCTTTTCTTCTATGAAAATGTATGCTTTCTGGTTTGTCTTCTGTGTAATTAATATGACCAAAAACCAGATGGAACTTAATTTGGTTCCTATAAAGGTAACTTAATGTGGCTATGAATATTCAAATCCCATGATTTGGTTTAGATTATGCCCTGCCTACCATTCCAGTAACTCATAACAGATATTTAAAATGTTTCATTCTGCAGAGTAGATTATTCTCCATGAGAAGACTATAGGTATTTTTCCATTCATTGTCCTTAACCAGCCGAGCTGCAGAGAGCAGGTGCAATTGAAGGAACTAGGCTGCTGGTTCTTAGATGATGGTTCAGACTTTATTCAGATGAAGTAAAATGCAGTGAAACACCTTAAGATGCTAGCAAAGTCCTGCTTTTGTGGGGAGATCTTTGAGGCTGTCTAGCAAGGCAAAAGCCTGGTGCTCAGGGAAAGTTAAACATATTGATCAGTTCGTTTGATCCCTTGCTCATGAGCAGACTGAATGGTCTGCGCTCCTCTGTCTTCCTGGCCTTTTCCACCCTCAGCAGCCAATCTGTGCTCAGGAGAGAAATGGGTTAGATACAATGCAATGTGTCTATGACCTGACACTTCTCCTGAGATTTTTACTACTGCTTTTCTTGTCTCACTAGAAGTTACTTAAATACACCTGAAGAGTGAACCATCAGAGCATTAGAATGTTAGGTATATAGGTCCACCTACTTCAAGCAGAAGTTCTATGTATGGAGATTCCGAAGTTTTAGTTCTTAGCATCACTTTAAAGGATGTTCCTTTCATCTGTAGCCTGTATATAGACATAAAGTTCATAAAATACTTGTCTAAACAGAAAAGAGGGTCCTTTTAATCTTTCTGTGCAGTTCAGTAGGTGCAGCTGCAGATAATCACTGATGCATTTGTTTTGGAAACATCTTCAGAGCTTCTTTGAGATGAACAATATCCAAGAGATTCTGAATAACTTCTTTCTAGGCAAAATCACATCTAAACTGTGTTTCATGTCTCCTTCAGACTGATTATGAGAGTAGATAAATATAAAATGTAAGAACAGGTAACTTTTGACAGGAAATTAGAACTTGTTTTAATGAGTGTGTACTACAGAGAAGAAAACATTGTGAGAAGAAAATGTTATTTACCCTCCAAGTAATCCCATTAGAAAGACATCCAAAATGGTAATAGACCTATTAGTAAGAAACTTGTGGATTAATTCTGAGTTCCATTTTTCCATGACAGGAGATAGAAATCTCACAGAAGTCATCTTCATCCCTTATTGTATTTTACAGCCTTAGAAGGAGGAGCTAGGTAATTCTTCTTGGAAGAAGTTGTGAGATCCTTGGAATTTGTCACTTAAGGACTGAAGATGATAAAGGAATTCTTGAGGAGCTCTATTTTTTTTAAATCTTACTGGGTACATAAGATATACCGTAGGATGAAACAAATACCTGGATGGATGAGGGAGCAGCAGTGGATATTGTCTGCTTTGAGTTCAGCAAGGCTTTTGGCACTGTCTCTCACAGCATCCTCATGGGCAGAGTCAGGAAATGCAGGCTGGGTGAGTGGACATTGAGGTGAATTGAGAACTGCCTGAACGGCAGATCCCAGAGGGTTGTAATCAGTGGCACAGGGTCTAGGTGAAGGCTTTCGCTGGTGATGTCTTCTAAGGGTCAGTGCTGGGCCCATAATGCTTTACCTTAATTCATTGATTTCTTGGGTGAAGGGGAGATCCCTCCTCAGCAAGGTCACTGAGCACACAAAGCTGGGAGCAGTGGCCAATACCCCAGAGGGCTGTGCAGCCCTTCAGAAGGACTTCAACAGGCTGGAGAGATGGGCAGAGAAGAAATGCCTGAGATTCAACAAAGGCAAGTGCAGGGTCCTGCACCTGGGCAGGAATGACCCCATGGCCCAGCACAGACTGAGGGCTGAGGTGCTGGGAAGCAGCTCTGTGGAGAAGGACCTGGAGGTCCTGGTGGACAACAAACTGTCCCTGAGCCAGCAGTGTGTCCTTGTGGCCAAGAGGGCCAGTGGGATCCTGAGCTGCATTAGGAAGAGCACAGCCAGCAGGTCAAGGGAGGGGATCCTGCCCCTCTGCTCAGCCCTGGTGAGCCTCACCTGGAGTGCTGTGTTGAATTCTGGATGCAATCCCGTGCAATGTGCTCTTAAGATGACCCACTGTGGTCCCTTCCAGCCTTAGCTATTCTGTGATTGAAAACTTGAGAAATGCACTGTTAAGTCTGTGGATGTAAAACTTAAGTTTCCATCTTCACATAGAGGAACCTGTCTAGCACTTTTTGAGGAAAACTGGAAGTATTGTAGCTTATACTTTCTGTGTTTTGCTCATCATTTGAAAGCCAGTTTCATATTCTGCCTTGCTGAAGGTTACAAATTCAATGTTGTGAGGATACCAGTTCACACCCTCTCCCCTTTGTGCAGCCTTTCTAGTTTTTCAATGCCTGTTACAATATATGAATGTCATGCCTGTTTCTTTTATTTAACTACTGGTCTCAGTAATGCTGTATAGAGAGGAAACATTTATTTGGTAATTCTATCCACAGTTATCTTGTTGTGCAGCAACCTTTTAGTGGGAGTTCATGCTTGGTTGTTTGTCCATTAGTTGACTGTATTAGCATGTTTTCCCTAATAGGCTTACAAAAATACTTCTCTGCTTCTCTTGCCTCCTGAGCTCATCTATAAGCATGGAGTGATTTTATCAGGTTATCTTCATGAGGACGGCTGGAGAGCTGTCTGTGGTAGCCCAGACTATTTTGCAGAAAAGCAATGCTGGGCATTACAGAAATGATGCCTATTTTAAGCATTGAATCTAGTGAAAAAGTTGTACTTGACAAACTTCCAAAGATCTGAGACCTGCATAAAGGAATTAATGAGGATGAGTCTAATCTAATAAGTACTTCTTAAAAGTTGATATACATAAAATTGGCTTCATGCTATTCTTGTGGTTTCTCATTGATCTAGGAGATAGAGACAAACCTTTATCTGCTTCAACTGCAAGCAGAGTTTTCGTGTGCCTTAAAAAATTGTATTTGCCCTTCCATCAAGATAATTAAAACATGCTTAAGACCTTAAGTGGCCAGGGTTTCTTCTCCAGCCAGTTTCCCCGCTTGGCTTCTCCGTAGTCCAACCAGCCTCCATCAAATGTATCACAGAGGATGTTCTTGTTGTTCATTTGCCAAATCTTTTTTTCCTGCAGTCATCTGAACTCAAGTCCCTAAATGTTTTCTCTGGTTTTGCACTTCAAGAAAAAGAATTTCAACCTATGAGATTCCTTGGCAATTTCTAGCAAAAATGGCTAATATTGCATGTGTCCTTTGGCTGTTTAAGCTAAATGACTCATAAACCTCTAAGAACAACTTCATCTGTCTGAAGCAAACCTATAGCAACAGACTGTGCAAAGCAAAATATAAGAAAATGTCTTTTTTAAGCACTTAGTAACTTTCGACTCAAATGATTTTTACATCTTGGCCCAAAGCAGTCTCCTGTAACCTCTCTAAAGCTCCGTGTCAGCTTTATCTACCAATAGTAGTTTCATTTAGAACAGACATGTCTTCTCTTATCATACAGTATCACCAAATTCTTAGAAGGAAATTTCTTCTTCTTGCTCTTGGAATGCCCTGTGGTAGCCTGCAATTAAGAAGTTTATGAGCTAATCAAGAAACTGCGTAAGTTGTTCCAAAACTAGAGGCTGTGCAGCCCCAGAGCTATGTCTGTGCTGATAAGTATTGTTGAGGGGAGAGGGTTGGTTGTTTGCGTGGCAGCTGCATCCTGGGTGTTCCATCTCTCTTCAGTGCCAGTACTAGTTTCAGAATTAAGTATTGTACTTCTGTGTTGCAGGGATTCACTGCTTCAAGCTTGTTAGCCAGGAACCTCTATCTAAACAAGTTTAGGTATTTTCTCTACATATGGGATCTGTAACATGGGTATATGATGTTTCTCTATCTAAACAAGTTTAGGTATTTTCTCTACTTATAGGATCTGTAAGGATATATCACGTTTGTTGAGATAAGAAACTTCATCACTGGTCATGGAGATTTACCAGATCCTTCATTTTCAGATTTAAGGTTTGTTGTTGTTATTATTAAATGTACTTAAAGTTTCATTTAGGAAAATAAATGAAAATGTTACAAAATTTTTTAAGGGTTCAAAAGAAAAGCTATGCCCTTCCTGCTCTGTTTCATTATGTTTGCTCTCTGATGTCTGAAAAGAAATACACAGGACACAGTTAAGAAATCTTGATCTTCAGTCTAGCCATCTAGACTATCACAGTTGATTAAAAGCTATTTCTATGTTTGTTTTAAACCTTCACTTTAAAATTGCCTACTCTGCTTCTAACTTCAAATTCATGCTTCTGACTTCCAATTAAAAATTTTTTTTTTTACAAATGCAGTTTTTAAATCCTGTTGTCTTAATAACTTCTATTCTCCAGTTGTACAAGAAAGAGCCTTAATACTTCCCGTCAGCAGTCAGATACTTTGCCAATTTCTGGGAAGCCAGGCCTCAGCACACACAAGAATTGCCTGGGGAGACAAATACTGCAATGTCTAATGTTACTCCTCTTCCTCCTCCTTTCCTTGAGCATTTATTGCTGAGCACAATGTTAAGGTATGGAGTATCCCTTTGGTCAGCAGTGCTGGCTGTGCTCCCTCCAGCTCTTTCCTATCCCCAGCCTTACTTGCTGGGGTGGCAGAGCAGGGAAAGAAAAGGTCTTGATGTTTTACAAGCACTGTTCAACCACAGTGAAAACATTGGTGTATTATCAGCACTGTTCAGTCACAAATCCAAAACACAGCAATTCTGGTGCAGCCACCTGCTGTGAACAAAGACAACTCCATCCCAATCAGATTTAGGTCACATATGAGTAATACTATAAGTGTAATAATTTTTGTAATTTAAAAAAAATGTAAATAATTTTTGTAGTTACTTTTTTTCCTTTTGCATTTAGAAGGAGTATAGACAAACTTACTGTGTGTTTGGGTATACTCAGGACCAGACCAGAATGACTTTTACAGAAGAAGTAGGAAAATTGAGAATGTACCAATACTATCACAGTCTCAGAATTAAGTACCAGAAGACTTCTTTCTGTAATCATTTGCACTAATAATTAATAAGAATAGATGGGAGTAGAATGTAAAATGTTCATTTGATTGAATATAATTTTACAGCCTGTCATTTGCTTTGGAATATAATGGCATAGCAGCTCAGCTTCCTGGTCAATATTCTATTTTTTAAAACCACAGTCCAAATTATTTTTAAAAGCCTAATGTGTAATCATAGGGATTTCCTTGAGGGATTGTGCTGTACACCTCTCTGGCATTTTGTCTTCTCGTCCAACCCAAATCCACCACAGCTTCTAGTTGCATTCTCTAGTCTTCTCTTGGTGACCTAATCTTGCCTTAGTTGATCTTTTAACTTCAGGCTTCTTTTGGAGGGGTCTTTTCATGGCATTTGCTATTTTCGTCAGCTTTCCACTCTCTGAGGATCTATGACTCTCAAAACTCAAACAGCTTCTTCTAGCCTATTTGCCACCTCCAGACTTCATCCAAGTCTCAGCTAACCTGACTCTTCACCTGACTTCCTTCTTTCAAATTTTAGTTATTTCTATTTATATTCTGTTGTTCTCTGGGTATTTAAATGGGGTTGTCTTCTTATAGTGTCTACACTATGAAAAATACTTTTTTTTGTGTATCTACAGGTAAGAAATGGTCCAGTGCTGATCTTAGCTTAAACTGCATTTCTTAAGATAATGCTCTGAAAGGATTCTCTTAACACTTCATAGTGCATTAAGTGTGTTTCTGTATACTCAGAAAAGAAAATTAAAAAAAAAAGTACTTACTAAAAAAATCAAGTACCAAACAGAAGACCTATTTATATGACTATAAACCTCAGATGTGCTTAAATCCTGACTACTTTATTAACTTCTCGTGGGGGTATGGTATGTATGATAAGATTAAGCAGAGATTTGGAACAGCTTCCACACAAAGAAATTTAATAGACTAGAATTTTTCACTTCAATGAAGAAACAACATATGGTGGAGGTATACAGAATGAATAGCATTAATAAAAAAAGTTAGAGGCAATTATTCACTGTTTTTCACAGATCAGAAATTGTGACAGGGAAAAAATCGAGCAGCAGGTTTAAAATTAATAAAAGTACATACTTGTACAAGTGTGGCAGAACTGGATGTTTCATAATTGATGTAACATCATATGGAAGCCTGGAGTATAAATGATAGATACAAATATAGGAATTAGACTGATAGACCTACTGTGGCTGTTAAAGCAAATTAGTTGCATGCAGCATCTACATCAGGAAAGCTCCTGAACTGAAGGCAGCAAGAGGTGATAAGTGTGTACCAGGAAACAAATCATGTTCTGTGTCATGTGTTTATTCCCTAAGCATTTGTTTCTTAGCACCAGAAACATCATACTGACTTGTGTGCACATTTAGACTGAGCTATTATGGCAATTTTTATATACTTCTTTCAGGAGTAGTACTTTCATACAAAGAGTGGAGCACCCACAAACTTGAAAATTTTTCCATTGCATGAGCAAACACTTGTCCTTCAAAGTAGAGTGGGCTTCCCTGACATGGCTAAACTGAAATTTGGAACTCCCGGAAATGAAGGAACAAAACCATCTCAACGTGGCTTTTGGTAATTGACTACATGATAGAAAATTGCTCTCCTCTAATCTCACTATTAAAAATTACTAATGGATCTTCTGAACTGCTCTGAAAAGCGATTGTGAGCTGACCCCTGGACATGATTCTCTTTGTATAAGAGGCTAATTTTTGTCTAAGCTATAACTGCTTGAAGGAATGCCTTATTTAGAGAAGGCCTCTCTGAAATTTGTGTGCCTATTTGCAGTATAGATTAGGTTAGCACGGGGATTGCATAAACTCCTACTGAAATATTTTAATAGAATAGAGGTGTAAAGGAAGCCATTGCTGCAAATCTTAGGAATGATTCTGACACTGATATACAGAAAATTGCTGTGCACAGATCTGTTCATGCTTTTATGCAATATTATTCACTGCATTTCAGTTCTAGATTGCTTTCTTGATTAGAATTGTCCCACCGTAACTTTTCTGGGGGACTCCTATAAAATCACTTTTTAGCAGTGTACAACAGAAATCTCTACAGATGGTGGCTTAAGAAAGAAAAGTATAGCTATCCTACAGTAAATCTTGTGGGTTTTTAATGTATGCTTTTCTCACTTTCACTACAGCTTGAATTTTACCATGGATTGTTCACTTACTCTTTTTCCCTTTATCCATGCTACCATATAAACATCACAAGAGTATAACCAAGGCTTAAGTATTTTTTTATGGATGAAGATAGCATTGAGCTCAAAACTGACATATTAAGGGTTGAAAAATTACCTCAAGTGATTTTCCACAGACTATGTCAAAGAAACATACTACTGTATGTAGTATAACTACTATGTAGTTACACTGCAGCAGTAAATGCTTCCCTTTATCCCCTTACTAATTATGTTCTAAGCTTTTTGGTCCTTCTTTACTACAGCATCTTCCTTCTTAGCTCCATTTTCATCCCCTTCCTTATATTCTAATAAGGAGAAATTCTTACTCTATTAAAATTCTATTTTTAATTTATTATTTGGTTTTAGATACAAGAATGTATCTTGTCTATATTTGTGTTTGGAATATACAGTGCATCCTTTTGAAATTTGTTATTGGTGTCATTTTCAGATAGATGATTGATTTAGGAAATACAGGTTGCTCTGGAGCGAGTGTCATTTGACTGACATGATTGTAACACCTATTCTGAAAATGCACATTCAGGTTCTTGTTTTTCCTCAACCCCTCTTCATTCAGTATTTTTCTCATTGTCACAAGCATTCTACATGGTTAATGTGTTCTATAGCTTAGTGTGTGGAAATGTTCAGTGGCAAGTGTTCAAAACCAGAATAGGTCATGGAGAAAGTATTAAATGTGGGAATGCATGATTGGAACCTCTTCTCCATTTTAACAAAGGATGTTATTATTACTGATGAGGTGGTGATTTTTAGTCTATTGTGTTCCATTTTTCCAAAAGGTGCAATAAAGATACCTTTAATGTATTCTTTCCTTTTTTTGCTAACATAAAAAACCACTGTTCTAACAGAGCCAGGAAAGCCATTCACTACACAGATTGCAAATAACTCAGGAAATACACTAATATGTAATTTTGTTTTAGTTTTCACATCCAGGAAAATAGAATAGAGGGCAATGTGGCTGAGAGATTTTTGCCACTCTAGTTCTGGGATGGCTGCAGGATTCAGGACTGAGAAGCAGCGTGTGGTACCATGCGCAGCTGTTGTGTCCATTTTGTGCCTGGAGCTCTAGTTGTACCCACACCGTTGGCATTTTGTTCAGAAAAATCTGTATTGTGCCTAATCTACTGCATCTGCAATGCTATGAAAATTAGGGAACAAGATTTGAAAAAGTTTTAATTCAACCTATTATAACAGTTTGATACAGTTTAGAACCTCATTTTCATCTAAACAAGCATGAATCTCAGGGGAAGATCAGAGGCTTCAGGAGTATTATCCTATTCAGGTTTCTTTTGCAAAGTCCAAACCATAAAGAAAAATTCCAGAAGGCATTTGAGTTTTGAATATTCTTGAAACATTAAAACTCTTAAGATCAGTTTTCATAGAATAAGCAACAAAACCCGGATAATGCTCCTCCCAAATGGGGTGATGCTTATCCAGTCTTCCCCATACCCAGGTGGATCATCTTGATTTCGTGTGTCTAAGTGCAAAATTTGCTTTCCACCAAGCTAGAATACCTTACCCAAAATCCATCTAAAATAGCTCTCAGAATCTTTACTTTCAAAGCTGACATAAGTAGAGTTACAATAAAGTATTTTAAGTCTATAAGAATGTTACTGTATTCAGACAGTATTCTTTTAGTACAGTTTACTTTAAAATGCATTTTTTCAGAATCTTTCAGCATTGAATCCCTTCTAAAAACAGGAATTTGCTAGAAAAATGAACAGAAATCTAGTTATTTTAGTTTCTTTACTACTTCTCCCTGGCTTAAGAAGGAATGCTGCCTGCCATGAGCCTTAGGCAAATAGCTTTTCAAGGGCAATTCTGCCTATGATGAAGCAACACACTTCACAGACTGATTCATATTTTTAACAGTATCCTCTGTATTGTTCTTTTAAAAGCTAGCAACCTTAAAAATACATCGTCAAGGAATGATTTTGTGACCAAAAGCTGAGTAAGATTTAAAGATAATCTTTGTGTTTCTGTGTACTTCATTATTTGCTAATGACTATACAGGCATTAGTAATCGACGAACTTGTAAAGAGTTGGAGATTTTAGAACAATTTTATATTTTTAATTCTAATATTTTGCATTTATGCAAAAAATTCAGTTTTATATTGTTAAAGTATTTTGGGAAGAGTGTTTTTAAGATGTCAGAATTGAGAAAACTTCTCCTTTTTGCTAGTGTTTCAAACCTTTGAGAAGTGTGTCTGCTTCAGCCTGCATGGTTGAGCAGAACATTTTGGAGATATATATGTGAAACAAAAATGCCCCCAGATCTAGTAGAAAAAGAGATTGTCAGCTCAAGGTTTTATTCAGAAATACCAGTGAGAGCAGTGAGTTCTACATTTAGGAAGGTGTTTTTTTCTTTCTTGAAGAGTTTCTCTTGTCCTGCCATCTGCACTCCTAAGCCTTTAATCTCTTTAGCTAATTTACTATATATGCTAAACTAAAGGGTTTGCTTTTTTTTTTTTACAGTTTATGAATGTTTATGATGCTCAAGATCTCTAATATAAGATAAAATTTTCATTGGATTGAAACTCTTTTTTCCTCAGTCACGTGTTTTATCATCTTTGATTTGCTACTATTATTTTCATTGTGTACATGAGGAAATAAACATTATGAGCAGTGTGATGACTGCAGCTTGTATATACACAAGCTATTTTTGATAGTCAGATAGTATTCTTATATTACAAACTATGACCTTTCCAGGAAGGTTTTATCATAACTTTTGATTTCAGTCACACACTGTTACCATTATCTAAGCTTTTCATTAGCTTGCCTGCTTGGGTATTTCTGCACAGCTTAATACACTGACTTACTGTGAAGGGATAGCAATAATCTGTGCAAAGTTAGCAGTACTTAGAAATGCTTTCTTCTTATTATTTCTCTAATGCAGCAATAACTTGTCTTAAAATTTATTTTAGTGTCATCTTAGCAATCACTTTCATTCCCCAACAAAGAACTGATTTAAGCCTCCATTTTTAACAAGGTCTTAATACCCTTTAACTTCAAACTATTAGAACTGTTCCTGTCCAAAACCTTATGTTATGTGGAAAAACAGCTCTCAAATGAGAGTTTATTAATAAAGAGTTCCTTTTTTTATCAGAGGGATCTTCATTCTTCACATCTTTTCTTTCTGTCAGTCTCTCCCACAATTTTCCTCTTCATTTAAGGCAGTGGTCTGTATATACAGAGCCTTCTCAAGACCATGAATTTTTGGTGCTACCTTGGCATATGAAATGATGGTTTCTTTGTACTATTTCTGTTCTTCTGCACAGGACAGGATACTAGCTGAATATTTTTAACAGAAATTAGATTCCCAGATTATTAGCTACCCTAATAGCAAACTTTTGTGTTGCCCTGTCCTCTGTAATTCTATTCAATTTACAGAAGGATTATGTTGGAATCATCACTGGAGAAGAAAAAAGAGATAAATGAAACATCAGTAATCATTATTAAGAAATTATTCAGGCTCATTAGGACAAGTTTTGAAACTTAATGTATTTGGACAAGAACCGTGACTGTAAGTATATCCACAAAGAGGTAGGCATCTGTAGGTTCTACAAGTACAGTGGCACAAAGCAAAGTTTATTTCTTAAGACACAGGAATACTGAGTAATGCAAAGGATCAGACCACTTGTCAGTGTCATAACCTTGCCTTATGAAAAGGAGGTTTGTACATATTTGACTACTTCCAGAAATTATGTCCCTTCCTTCAGCAAAGTTGGACTCCATGCTGGTTTATGTCCTTTCTGTCTCAGCAGAAGCTACTCTTGAGGAGAGACTTTATCAGAAAATGTTTTGACATTCTATTATTCTGGAACAGGAGTGAATGATGAAATAAGACATTCAAATATATCTGCACTGTTCAGATTTTACAGCTGTTTCTGTTGCTGCTTCATTTTAAAACCCATGGAAGAAAATGCTAACTGAAGTTATTGATCATTAGCCTGTGTTGATCCTGTGTTCAGTTCAGCAGCAGGTCAGCCTCTTTTCCTTCTTTTGAGAATGCCCTTGTAACAATCTTACAGGATAAAATAAGCCATCTTCTGCAGTAGCTAGTTACAGGAGGAAAATCTAACAATACTGCAGGAAAGTGATGTACTGTATGTTACTCAGCCTTGAGAAAAGGAAAATTAAGATTTGAAGGGTTTTGTGCTGAGCAGAGGCAAGACTAGTCTTGGTAAAATTGCTAAAAATGAGTTATTCTTACCAGAATCTAATAATCAAGACCCTTTCTAAATAGTCTGTTTCACAGCTATAGGTCATGTTTTTAGGCAGTAGAAAATAAAACTTTTTCTGATGGAACTGTTGGTTAATTTGTAAAAGGAAAGCTATGTCATGAAATAAGACAAGTTTTTACAACTGCAATTAATAAAAAGTCTAATAGTGGGATGGGTTGGGGGATGTGGGAGTGAATTAAGGGAGGAATACTGAATGGATAACTTAAGTTAAATTTGATATGCCCTGTGATCAAGTGGAGCTAAAAATACTGAGAAAACACAAGCAAGTCCATGAGGAAGAGGAAAGCAGATGAACTAAGCAATAAATATTTTGTACTTGGTCAGTAAAATGAGTGAAATGTTGAACATGAAATGAAACTGGCAAACGAAAAAAATGAATATTTGATTTCATGTCGAAGTGTTTATAAAACCTTTCACTGAGGAATTTTGATAAAATTTTGTGATGCACAAGTATTTTAGTTTTAATTGCATTACGTATTTAAGTGAAAAAAGTCACTGAAAATTTGTCAAGTAGCTCTTTACCAGTTTTAATTTGAAAGATCTCAAATGGGTGTAAATGAGTTATATTTGCTACTAAGAACTATTCCTTTGCATCATTCTCATGGAGCAACACACTGTTTCTGATTACACTGTTATAACATGCAACATATTTTATACGTTTTATATTTAAATTATGTAATGAGTGTAATTTACCTATTCCCTTGTTAATAGCTTTTGACAAATCGGGACAAGTGAGTACTCAGCTGGCTGGTTGTAAGAGAGATGTCTGTAGCACAGTGCTGAGTACAAGCCAACATGCTCTTCCTCTCAGCATGGTTTATTAGTTGTGGCTCAGTGCCACTCTCACTGTGGTACAGAGTTGGCTGTGATCTTATGTGGGATGCTGGTATAGCTCCCTGAAAATAACAAATAGATCCAAGGTTTTGGTTGTTTTTGTTGTTTTTTTTTTTTTCTTCCTTCATCTCTTACATTTAGTAGTTTAGTTGTTAATAAAAGCTCTGAGAATTCTGCCAGAAGAGGTAGTAAATATTTTAAAAAACAAATAGCAAGCTTGCATTATGATGCATCATTCATCTGTCACTAACAACTGTTCAGAGTTAGGGCTATTATTTTAATTTATTGTAAAATCAGAAGACTTTTAGTGCCTTATACTTTGTTTAATGCAATTTAGTGCAAAACTGTGTCACAGATTGAATTGCTCTGTGAAAGGGAATTCTCCAATAATATGAAAGCTCTCCCTGAAGTATTTCTGTATTATAGCTACTTAGCTAATTTTGGAAGGGGGAAGGACTGGGGGGAAGGAAATGCTTAGAAAACTTTTGTTCTGTGTTTTGCTCATGTATGGATCAGTGTAGTTGTGAGGATGAAACTGAGCTGGGGCAAGAGTAGAAATGCCAGTAATGCTACAATACTGTATGAATTTATCAATGTAAACTCGAAGAGAAATTTAAGAATCTACCTGTAGAGTTTTTTGCTGTAATGGCATATGTGGCGCAAGTGGAGTCATTCACCGTGCTTCACTGTAAAGATCTGGCCACTGTGGAGTAAAGATCAGCTGAACTCTGAGCTTATCAATAGTTGTGACAGAAAGGTAACCTTGGAATGGACATGTTTAGGTATTAGATACTCAACTTTGACTTTCCTTTATTTGTAAAAGGCTTCTCCCACATTTTATTTATTCATTAAATATGGTTTTGAATTCAGTGCGAATTCAAAATGTCCAAAATCCAAATTTGATTTTGGACAAATTATTATATAACACTTGCAAAGGTGAATCAATGAGGGAATGCTTCTACTGTGTATTTATTTTCCTTAAGTAAGATGAAAGAGGATATTCTGGTTTTCATACTAAAACATCTTCAGAGCATGAAAAGTCTATTTTTTTTTAAAAAGCCATTTATTACAATTATTGTCTGATTTATGAAGTCAGCTAAATGTGCACTGGGTAATCATCTTTCTCAGCTTTGAAGAACGCTGCTGAATTTGGAGAAGCATGCCTTCTTAGCAGCTTAAGGTATAGAGGCACTGCAGCTATGAAATGTATCTTGACACTTATCTAGGGTAACATTATGCATCAGTGAGCATTTAAAGTCAGGTGATGTGGCTGGAGGAAATAGGAGCTAAAGCATTGACTGCTGTTGTGGAGGGATAGCATCACTATTTGTCCTGACATGTTTTAGATGAAAATATAGCTGACAATATAGTTTATGTTAAAATAACCTAGTAAAATCTACCCATGATATTCTGCTGGAGGGAGGGGAGGGGGAATATTTCTAAGATACAAAATCTGGAGTTTTCTTTTAATTTGTAAATGGTCTTTGTACCACTAGCTTTCTAGATCCACCTTTTATGTTTTAAATGAAAGAGATTCTTCCATTGCTTGACCTGATGGCACTACCCACCTACCTCTAAGCTCTTTGATCACAAAGGCAATTCCAAAATAGAATAAAACTATGTAAAGCAATTATAGCATGGCATTGTCAGCATAATATGATCTTGCAGTTTAACCAGAGGTTAAGGTCCTAAAATATATTGTACTGGCATTATCTATAGTGTTTTTTCTATCAGTTCTTTAAATGTTTTTTCTTAATGCAATGCTGCAGTTTAGCTTGGTTCCTAAGTTTGGGTATCACTTAAACTCATTTCAGTATGGACTGGGATTATTTCTGGGCTTTTGTAACTAGCTTTTTTGGATATTACTGTTACTGTCTAAAGAGTAAGGGTGTTTATTTTTAGTTCTGGAAGGAAAAGGCAGGTTTCATAATAATAATTGCTTGTTTGGAGTAAAATAGTAAATTGTGATTGGGCAAGAAACATTGCAGTTTCTTACAGTGGTTTATTCATAAAGCCCAGCTATCTCTGAACACAAATCTCTTGTATTTGTTTTTTATATCATGAGAGTCGTGCATACACTGTGCTGTCCTCACTCCCAGCTTGCAGGTAGACTTGCCCTCACCATCTTTGATTTCCTTTCTGCACCATGGCTTGGCAAGTACTATGGGAAGCATTAGCAATGTTAGTGTTGGTCACCTTAGTCATTTGCCTATTGCTAGTCAGGAATTCAACCTTTCATTTAATATAATGTGGTTCTGTGTGTGTATTCTAAGCAAAACCCATAGTGCTTCATCTTTTCCAATGTGATTCTGTGATCATAGTTTACATAGTGGCTATTTCAGATGCCCAGGAGCACATCTAAGCTGTCTGTGGTACTTGCTGGTAGGATTGCAGTCGAGCATTTTTCAAGACTTTTCTCCAGATAGATGAAATTGATAGTGAGAAAAGAGATACCAACGTAGACATGCTGGCAAGTGAAAGATCCCTACTGCTTTAATTTTTTGTGTTTAAGCCTCTGTGGGATTATAGTTTTCAAATACACTGATAAGTGGCAGAGACTTCTAGACCAAATTTCTGCTTTGGATAAGATACCCACCTCCTGTCGCGTTTGCTATATTTATCTAGATAAATTTACTAGGCCTCCCTGACATGGAATAAACATGCCTGTGCTCAAGGAAGTTACTTATTTTACAGAAATGTAAGCTCCAGGATTCACCTTATGTGTTTTCACTCCTGTGTTGGGGCAGAAGCTGAGGAAGAGATAAGTCTCTGCCTTATCCGTGTTCTTCAGCTCGGGAATTGCTGGAGGCATGTTGAAGTTATGGGGCATGTTATGGTCACTGTCACCCACAGGAATGTGATAGTAAGTGCTGTGGTGTACTCAGTAACCTTGCAGTCTCTCCTTGAAGTCATATTTATAGGGGGAGCAATAAAAAGAGAGAAGGGCTTCAGAAGATGGAACCAGAGGGGATTGTTCTATCTAACTATTATTTTTGCTTGTAAGAGAACATCATACAGAATAGATGGAAGGAGAACATAGCTGTTAAGTACTTACAGGGTAAATTCAAGCTGCAAGTAAGAAGGAGTAAAATTTTGCCAATGGATTATGTTTGTGCAAGCTATTTAAAAATTAAAAGTAGAAATTATTTTTGGGACCTGAATGGAACAAAATGCATGAATGCATTTAATCAAAGCCTTCTTAAGTTGTCCATGACCCACATGTCCCCAGCCTCCCATGTTTCTGAATAATTAAAGAGTCAGGTGTAATGTGTTGTGGCATGAATAGCAGAGACAATATATCAAGTGGTTTTTAAATTAATCTAGAAACTTTTTGTTGACATTTAAATGATCAGATGCAGAGAAAAAGGGAATGACAGCTACAGAAAACAAAAATTAGTTCTAAAAACCCACAGCCAATAATATATGAATAACAACGAAGTGCTTTTCAGTATCTTGAGTTTGAACAGATGCATACAGATATTTTATAAGCAACTGTAAAATATGGATGATGATGACATCAAAAGTAACTGTAAGTTATCTTATAAGATAACTATGTGAGACATGAAATAAAATCTCACTTGCAGCATTGTCAGTAATACTATTTGTCTGTAGAAAGTTCCTTCTAGGTATGAAGACAGATCAAATGTGGTGGTTTTTTATTCCTGTGACTCCATTCTGTGGCTAAACAGATTTTTCTTTTTCCTTTTCACATTCCCAGCACAGAGCATACACTAAGAAAACTCCCCTTGAGTCAGATTCCTATTTTAAACAGAATTTAATTCACTCATTTAGGCCACACAGGGCAATATATGTATATATATGCGAATGCACCAATGTATGAAGAAGAAAGAAAACGAGCAAATTCTACTTCTGAATTTAACTGTCTGGAGAAATATAGATATAAAAAGACTGCCACTAGTTGTATGCTGGATCATACTCATACTTAATGTCTCTCTGAAATGTGGTGGAGCAAAGTAAGGTGTTAGAGCTTCCAGAAGGGGAAGTATTGTGTAAACAAGTTTATTAGCCTTTCTGGATGCTGCTTGTCTCTGAGACTCCTCTTGCATTCTTGTAATTTCAGTATTGTAGGATTAAGGTTTTTTGTTTTTCAAACAAGTTATTTAAAAGTTCTGGTGGTTGTCCATAAGCCCCGTGATTTAAACTGTAAAGAAAAAATTTGGTCTAGACTCTAGAATGATCAGACCATTCCCATGTATCCTCCACATTTTATTCTTTCCAAATTTAAATCATCCTGCTCTCACCTTCAATTATTACTCTTTTTTTTTTTTTTTTGAATGCAGATATTTTTTGGATGTCTTTTTGCCTAATCATAGAAAATACTGTGACTACACTTTTCAGCCTGTGGTCTGCAATTCATTCCAGCCTGTTGTCCAACATCAAGTGTTCCTCTGTTGCTGGTCCCACTTCTTGCTTTTACGTATCTCAGTCAAACTTCCTTTCTTTAAAATAAACACTTAATTTTTTTAACCTTGGCATAAACTGGCACATGGACTTTGTGTGTCTAACCATGCTTCACAAGCGTGCTCACATTCTCAAGTGTCTAAAAATGGAAGAGAAAATATACACTAGAGTTACTGGAAAGAAAATTATAATATTGTAGTGGAATGTGAGCAGCATATAAATGGAAAAAGCCTGAGGGGTTCATGGGAAAGTGCCATATTTTTAAAATTCGTTTCTTGTTGGATAAGTCTGTAGGGGAGGTAGACAATGTTCATTTCTACAAAAATTTACTTTTTCGTTTCTACTAGTTGTGGGCCAACTTATTCTCATAGGAAGAATCTTCTTAATATTTGATTCAGATGGTCTCTCTTTTACATTTGGGTAGGATCAAATAGAGCTCAACTGCAATGATAGGAGTGTCAGCAAAAATAGCTTTATCTTTTTTCCTGCATAGGTTTCTACAAGCTGCTATGGTAATTTACCAGTGAAATCTTTCATTTCCATGCGGATCATTGCAATCCTTATCATATCGCCTAAATCTTTTAATTTGCAGTGCCTTCTAAGGTAGGCAAAAGGTCGCTCTCCAGCACCCAAAATTTTTGCTTTCAGTTGAGGTAGGTGGGGATTTTCTGGCAGGTAATTGCCAGCAATATATGTGCAAATGCTCTGTATCTCTCTTAGGTATCTACTTGCTGGAAAAAAATGCAAATACATACTTTGCCCTACAGTGGTATTTCCTACAGGACAAAGTAAAATCAACATATATTATTGTCTTGGCATTTACTATAAATATCTCTTTTTATACAGTGTTTTAGAGTCCTCAGTTCTACTGACTAAATCCCAACATGGATATTAAATATATATTTCTTTGTCTAAATGGTGAGAGTTTTACTGGTTTTGTGATAATGATTTTTGTCTGCTTCTGCATATTTTTTCTCTCAGGAAATTTCAAATCTTGCTCATGTTGTTTAATGAGCTGGCTGGTCAAGCATCTGATGCCCCGGTGGGAACTTTCAAAGTCACTGAACACATTTTTACTTAAATCTAGCTGACATTTCTGTCTGTTTGATTTAATGTATGATTTCCATATTTAGATTACCAATCAGATGGAGCATAGTATAGTCATTCCTTTGCACTATAAACACGCATGCATCCTGCATGGAAGTGGGCTCTTTTACTGTTGGTCCACATGGCAAGAGTGGTTTTAGATTCTGCTGGCATTTGGGAAGACTTTGTAAGTCAGTTTTAATTATAAATAAAATTTTGAATCTCTAATGAAAATCCTAAGTGCACAGTTAGTCTTCAGTACATTATTCTCAGACCATTTCAGTTGCTATAATCTGGTGGAACTAGTCTATTACAAATGATGAAGTATTTATTTACTAGTTAAATGCTAAAATCCTAAATAAATAAGCCTGATGTTGTAAATATCCATATTGTTTATACTTAATTCCATTTTATTCAAAAGTATTAAAATCTTTGCTATTTGTGTGCTTCAAATTCTTGCCACGGAGCATGTAAGTATTGATGATAGGACTTTTGAGCAATTATTAATTAATTTGTTTAGTAAAAATCAAAACTTAATTAGTTTTTTCTTCCCATGGAAGCTCGGCAGTCCTTCTGATTTTGCACAGAGTGCACCTCCACATGCTGAGATTAAAAAAAAAAAAATAAAACTGCACCACTGAAAAGTATGTATTCTGAGTGTATTCTCAGTGTTCTCTTCGTCCAATTTGTTTGTTTTGGGTGATAATGCCTGCAAGCCCAAAACTCCTTGGTGACGGTGCCTTCCCACTCCCCTGGTGTGTCTTTAACAGGCAGTAAGCAAACTGATAAATGTTTTCAAGAGGAGGCAGTCCATCTATAGATCTGTCTCAGCCTGACAGCAGTGTTACCCCAAACTGTCATACAAGGATGTGCCCCATGTGCTGTAAATGTATGTTTATGTAACGTAAATGATGTAAAGCAAAGTTGCCCCCTAGAAAACTACACTAAGTTCTGAACTCATGTGGGCCTGGATAGCTACAGAGAGGTGTGTATTTTAGATTCATATACTTTATAATAGTTTCAACTTTCCTCCGGAAAATTAAATCAAGTCAGATTAATTCTGCTAGAAGGGAAGGGTGGTTCCTGGTCCTGTGATTGCCAAATGACCTACATACGACCTCATCCCTAGTTTCTGACATATGTTGAGGACAAAGACTCTTGTTCTATTCTTTTCCAATATTACTGTTGAGGTGACAATATTTTCCTGCCAGAAGTGTCTGAAAAATTAGCCTCTTCTGACTTAGTCTTGCTTTTCCTATAGTAAAAAAAGAAAAAACAAAACAACAAACCAACTTGGAAGGGTGGAAGAGAAAAATAATATGGCTTTCCTCCTTAAAAATAATATTTTCATGTTATTTGTCACTTTTCTTGGAGAAAAAAAAAAGCCTGAAAGCAGCAGAAAATGTAGTATACTTGTTACCCTTGAAACAGTGATATGGTAGGGAATAAAAACTTTTGGGTTAATCCCTTCCCCCTTCTTTGTTTTTGTGTGGGTAAGGAATCTTTGGGACATGATGAGGCAGAGGGAAAATCCTGTAAATTGATGTCTTAATCTCAGAGCTGTTGTTCATGAGAGACATGAACTGACAGAGGGCATGTCTGCAATAATTTGATTTCTGTGATGTTTTTCTGTACAGCATGTTGAAGTTAGCCTAAGACTGGGGGAGGAAGGGAAGTAAGTTTTCAAGGATCTAAATAATGAATCCATTAAAATAATAATAATAATAACGATATACTACTACCCCAAAAAGAAACAATAAACCTGGGGTGGATCTTCGTCACATAATTTAATACCTTCGAGTAAGTAAAGCTGTCATCAGGATCCTCTTCGGAAGCTGTTTTGCACGGTTTGTTGCTGGCGAGCAGCCAGCGACAGGAGCTGCTGCCCAGCTTGCTGTAGCTGCCAGTGTTGTGTTCTGTTGTGTAGGAAGGGAGCCCAGAATAGCAGCCTTCTTACTACCTCCCTCAGGGTGCTTTAGCAATTTCTTAAAGGTCAGTAGAAACTAGTTATCAATTAAAGGAGCTCTCTCTCTGCTTTTAATGTATCTTACAGGTAGTGGAAAAAAAAGCTTTCAAATGCTTTCAAATCCTACTACCTCTTTCCTTGGAATACTTTGTGAGGTGTGAGGATCCAAGGCCAGTTGATTTGTTGATATCGTGGGGGTCAACATCAAGCTAGTCCAGATGAGGAGGGTAAGAATGCTGACTTGGTCAGTTTGCTCTGGCAGGAGAAGTATTGTAGCAAGTATTCATCCGGTAGCCTGCGATAAAATGAGCATGCCCGTAGAATTAGAAATAGCCAGTCTGGCTCCCAGGCATTTGATCTGCTCCCAGGAACAGTCTCTCTTGAAAAATCTGCTTAGTTTATAAATCAGTCAAAAGACAGAATATCCTGATGGCAGGTAACAAATATATTTGTGAGATGAATCTGGGAAAAAAATGCCAAGTGGAGGATTTTGAGTTTTGCTTTCATTAAAAGATGGAGAGTTTCACTAGGAGACTTAGTGACAACTTGATATTGTTTAGACAGTGATCTATCTGAAGAAAGATTAATGTTAATTAAAGTGGCGTTGGAGAAATTCAGCAGATGACAGCAGCCAAGCTGGCTACAAGCTATTTTTAGAAAATTTACTTCATTGCATTCAATATGACTCATTTATTAAGTTAACAGATGAATCAATAGCTCAGCTTCTTATGGCAGTCCCTTAATGTGGAACTGTATATAAAGATTGTGTTCATAACTTTGGTCAGAATTCAAATTATAAAAGCTGACCCGTATGGATTCAGTCCAAGTGCACAAGTGTCTTGCACAAAATGGAATAATGCTCCAGTATTACTCTGCAATAATACTCCAGTGAGACCGTCTGAGCATGGATATATAGAGGGGCACAGGGAAAAAATCAGCCAGAAGTCCATCTTGCACTATTTGGGAAGTAACTCAAGTAGATAGCAAACAGGTCAGCTTGTTAAAATAATGTAACAGAGTAAATTTATTAATGTAACAATGTAAATTTCTCTTTTAGTTTTGTCATGAATTTACTTATCGTTTGAGCTGTGGTTCATGGTTTCTTGCCTCCATTTGAGCACAGTTCTTCCTGGTTTTCAACTTTCCTTAATTTGGATGTAGTTTTCTCTCTTCTGTGATGTTCAACTTTAATTTGTGAAATAGTAAAGCATCCATCTGTTGCAATACAACTGTGTTGGCCTTAGTTCGGTTTATTTCCTGTATTTTGCTAATTTCTTAGGTTGCTATAGAAACCTTGTTGTTCTCCCAAATCCTTTTTGTGAACTTTTGCAAACCCAGTCTGAAAAGATAAAAAAGACACTACATTTCTGTTAGTTTAAAAACCTTTGTTAAAATATATTTATTATTTCCTGATTATTTTTATGGAATTTCTATCTTATCTTTTCTGATCCTTGCCTCAAAGGCCTTTTCCAGTTTAGCCCAGTGTAAGATATGATTTTTCATTATTATTGTGTCAGCTCTTATTTCTACATCTAGGAATAGTTTCATTTCTCTTTTGCAAAGAGATTAGAGAATTGGGCTGCCTGTATTACATTCCAGGTATGATACAGAGCTGATAAGACTAATGTCTGTCAAAATTTGAATGTAAATTCTGCTATGTTTGGGATTATCTCTTGCATATA
This sequence comes from Ploceus nigricollis, assembly GCA_013399945.1. Taxonomy (NCBI): domain Eukaryota; kingdom Metazoa; phylum Chordata; class Aves; order Passeriformes; family Ploceidae; genus Ploceus; species Ploceus nigricollis. The sequence continues at coordinate 413,559 of VXBC01004048.1, read as the reverse complement.
CAAATGAAACATTAAAGGTAACTAGTATTTAAAATAATTTCACTGTTAAATAGTGTGTCTTGCTATAGTGTGAAAATACTGCAGTTTGGGAGAGAAAGATTTTGCACATTAGGTTTCTCTGGGTGAAGTTTGGGACCATCCCAAACATTCTCCATTCCCAGTTTGGGAAGTAGCTGGCTGTGTATTTAGCTTTGCTCTTGGTTGGGTGTGTATTATCAGAGAGAAAATGCCATTTCTATTGGATGATGCTGGATGTTGAGTCGTTCAAATGGAGAACAGTGTAATAAAATCTGTAAATAAGGTAAAATATGTGACAGATGAAGAGTGACTTCACACAAAATTTGCATTCCCAGTGATCTGAATTTTGGCCATTCTAACCTGCTCTTTGCTGCATTATATTTAGCATACAAAGCTCTTTGTAGTTAATGTATACTCACTCAGGCTAGCTGGTCCTTTGCTCTTCTGATCACAGTTACTTCTTGAAATATTGTGATTAAGAGTGGTACTGTAAAATATTCTTTAAAAAGCAACCTGCAGAGAGAGGTTTTTCACAACAAAGTGAAAAAATACGCCATGTGCAAGCCCTCTGTCATGGTCTCTGTATCATCCTATAGCTGAAATCTCCTGTGTATAATTGTCTGGTCTCTGTTCTCTCAGATGTCAGTAATCAAATCAAGGAATTGCACAGTGACAAGCAAGCTTCCAGACAGGCCACAATTGATGGTTACATTTAAATGTAATTCAGAGAAATACTTGAAATAGAAAGTTTTCTTCAAGCTGGACATATCCATTATTGCATTGATTTTCAATTTACCTTGATTTTGCTGTTTTTTCTTAGCAATCATCACAGTATTTTTGTTTTTCTCTGTTACTTGTGTGTGCAATATTGTCCAGTCCCTTACACTTCAGACTTAACTGACTGTTGGAGATTTGTGATAGCGATGTGGCTGTGTTAGCTGCATCCTCCCACTACGTGTGATGCCTTTAAACTTCTGTGACACTCTCAGACAAACTTTATATACAAAGTGAAATGTCTTCATGTCTTTCGCCAGTTAAATCTGGTACTATAATCTGCTATGGTGAATCTCTTTCAGAAGTTATAAGATTGACTGAAATCTAATGTTCTGAAGTGAAGAAAGTATAGACTTCCTTAAAAATTTCATTTCAAATCTGAGACATTGATAAAATTGTATGTTAATGTTCTCTGATTCTCTTTCACCTTCAAATTTGTTATTGTTTATGTTTGTAGACTGGATTTTTAAGATAAAGATGTCATTGTAGGATTGTAAATGGACTAAGAGATACGTGAGCTGGAGCTATCAGTGAGAGATTGTTTATTTAAACAGTAACATAATTTTTAATATGTCTTTCTCTTTCAAAAATGTGGAATTGTGGTAGCTGACATTTTACTTTTTAAGAGTGGTACCATTTGAGCTGCAACCTGGCAGATTCAGAGTGTGTTAAACTCTTAACACAAAACTTTGCAGAACTATTTGCATAGTGATGCTAATTAATGGTGTAAGCAAGTCAGATGAGTTTACTGAGTCAATTATTTTGATTTTTTTTTCCTAATATTCCAAGAAAGTTCTAAATAGTTGTGCCAAGGGTGGCCAATAAAGAAATCTGCCAGGTGGAATTCCATGTTGCTGGAGTGCTGGCAGTAGAGGTTCTGTATTCTCCTTCTGCTAGAAGGTAGAAAGTCAGTGATTTTTGGGGTACTCCAAAGTGCAGTCAGGAATGGATCTCAAAGAAGCACATAAAAGTTTCTTTCTTATGTTCCTCATTCCAGTAGCCGTGGGACTGGTCAGATGCACTGTTAACATGCCACCTGAGCCACTGCTTGTCACCGTTTGATGAAGCAATCCTTCGTCGTGATGCTAAAGCAAATTTCTTGTAGCTATCCCTAGAAACACCAGTTGAACAAAAGTCATGAAACATAAAAGTTGATGTTTGTACTTGCACTGGCAAAAAAATTTCAGTTTTCTCCCACTTTAAGCTCACTTAATGAATGGCAGCAATGGAAGTTACAGAGGAAATAGGAGAGAGCAATTGCTACACTCTTTATCCATGGTGAATTTGGATGTAGCCCTGTCTCTACCTTGGAAATCACAGCTGATGCTACCTGGAACAGTGATGGACTTCAGACTTTTCCTACGCACACTTCATCCTCTGTGTCAAACCTTCAAACATACAAGAGAAGTAGGGAAAGGCAGGATTTAGGTGGAAAATCTTACTGTATTTTCTGTGTTATTCTCTTCTTCCCTTTTTCACTTGACTAAACAATATTTATAATAATTTCAAGATATAAGAAAATACATCTGTTTAGAAATGCTGATAATTAGAAAGAAAAGTTCCAATAATAGGGAGATAATTCAAATATACATTTGAGGTTGTGTCTACTGGTTTACAAAAATAGTTTCTTATGTAACTTCCATTTTGTAGGATCCAGAAAATGAATAATATTGCTGTGTAGAGCCAGCAGGAGGTCATTAGTGCACTTATATTTTTAGGTCTGAATTGTCACCATCAATGAGACTGCTTCATGAAATAAAAGAAGCCATGTCTGCATGTCTCTGGGGAAAATGTAATATTAACCACCATTTATAGTACATGCTACTCATGCATCTTCAGTATGTGAGCTCTTCTTTACCAGGATTTTTGCAGGATTTCAAAAAGTAATTTCAGTGAGTTCCATGTAGGACAAAACCCTCTATTTCTTCTGTGTCAATGCCTGCTATTACCCATCACCCACTTTTTATTACCAATCATTAACTGTAGAGATTTTTCAAACATGGAGGTTATAGAGTCTGTGTGATTTGTGATGTCTCTACATGCACATTTAATTTTAAAAATTCAATTTCTAGAATTGTATTTGGATGCATTTCAGACTGTGTAGCAGCATAGTGAAATAGCACAAAGCACATGAGTCTTCAAACACTTAAACTCACCCATAGGCCTTAGACAATCAACAGGAAATCATAGAATATGATGATTGCCATTAATTGTGACATTCACATTCTCTGGACAGAGAGACATAATTCTGTCTCTCAGGATTTCTTGGAGAAGCACAGAGAGAAGAAGAGAAAACAATCTTTATCTCTGCTCCTCTGTTTTCCCCATGTGGAATGTGGTATGGAGATTGTTTACCTGCGGTGATTGCTTGGTTGGATTCTGGTGAAGGTTGTTGGGGTTCAGTGACCAATTGGATCCAGCTGTGTCTGGACTCTGAGCAGAGAGAGTCACGAGTTTGTTAGTTAGATATGGTAAGTTAAGAAGTAAGTATGTAGTATAGTATAGTATCTCTTTAAATAGTATATTAATATAATATAGTATAGTTTAAATAAAGTAAGTGTTCAACATTCCAAAGCCTTCTGATCTGAAACAGACATCATCATTTCTTCCCATTGGGGTTCACTTGTACAATCTATAATTAATATAAAAAATACCATCCTGATGATGGTAATTTTGCTTGGCTGACTTAATTGTTAAGGTGATGGACACCTTGTTTCTAGTATTTATGTTAATCACATACAGATTTTTTTGTTGGGTAAAGAAAGGGGGTTTTTTGCTTTTGATTTGGGACTTACTGGGTTTTACCTCTAAATTGGTAGAAGGAATATTGTGTTTTGGAGCAAGTCATAAGACTATTAACATACTATATTTTCTGTTACTGATTTTGAGAACATTTTTTTTTCCTGATTTCAGGTTGGGTGGGACTATATCTGCATACAAGATAGTGCCAGACGAAATAGAAGAAATCAAGGTACAGTATTATTGCTTTTCAACACTGAATTTCTTTCTTTGGAAAATTACAGACATGTTACATTATAAAGCCATGTTTATTTCTTGCTTTGAGGTGTATCATAGGGGAGAGAGGAAAGTGTCTTAAGTAAAATTATTAGATCTATATTTATGCATCTAAAATAGAATTTTAGTTAGTTTACAAATGCAGTTTACCTTCAGCTTAAGCTGACTTCAGCAGGATTTGTTTGATGCCAGAAACCTGTGTAATTCAACCTATTTCTGTTTTGCTACCTGAAGACAGATGGAGGACTATGGTGAACACTGAGTTATAGTTTCATAATAAAAAATATATAAAAGTGTCCTTCTGCTTTTGAGATCTAAAGCACATCCATATTTTTCAGTATTGTCTGTCTTAAGGAGATAGTATGAAGTCAAAAAATTGTTATAAGCTCAAAAAATTGTTATAAACTCTTTCATTTTGAGTAGTGATAGCAATAAATACTTTGAAGTTTACCTTCAAAGTAATGTGCATTGTAACAAAACTCACTTTAGCCAAGTCCACTCCTGAAACACGCTTCAACAATTTGTGTCAGGCTTTTTTTTTCAGTGGAATGAAAGATGGGTACTGAGAGGGATTTTGGCCTGGATCTGATAGCACAGTTTGTGTAGCTGATTCCTTATTTGATTGTTAGTGGGTCAGTCTGACATATTGCTTGCTCATTGTGATTGCTTAACCCGCTTTGCTGTTTCACATACTCATTTTCAGCTGTGCAAAGAGCATTAAGAATACTTGTAAAATCTTGTGAAGGGAAGTGACTGTATAATATCTGATGTAGATGTGACTTTGCAGTGTGCAAATGGTGAGAATTTATTCCTCTTCAATTAGTATCAAGCCCACTACAAGCAAGTCACTGCACAGTGATTGCCTGTACCTGCAGCAGTCAAAGTTATCACGTCATCATGATCAAACTTTATTTTTGTCATCTAAGATTCATGGACTCTATTCTGAATTTTATCAAGGGGAGCATGATTTATTACTGGATAGATCGACTATTCAGACTTTGGTCTTGAAATAAAAGAAAGAAATAAGGCTTTCAGAATTAAATAGTGGTATTTTCATGATGCTCAGAGAACTGCTCCAAAACTATTTTAAAAATTACAAAAACCCTAAACCACAATCTTTTTACTTTAATATAAGAAAACCAATACCACAGATATTTTGTTAATGTTGAAGACAAAGAAAGCCGATGTTTCTGGCTTCATCATACTAAACTGAGTTCAGTGAACAAAGAAAAATGAAATGTTGGGAGATAATAAATAATTTTACTTTTAGGAAGTGACTGCAAGATTAGTAGTCATAGGAATCTTCACCTGCTTAGGAGAACTGTTCTGAATTTTCAGCTTTTTCTTATTTAGCTGGTGTTTTAAGTGCTTGAGATCCTAGGAAACATCAAAGGATGGGTTACTCATTAGTCTCAGTTGTGCCAGGATGTAAGTGTGGAAAAGGATTTCATTGTTGAAAGTCAGAGCTATTTAAAGTGTTGGGGAAGAATCCTTCCCTTTACTTATTTCTCGTAGCTGTCCTGTCTTGTTCAGGTAGTGGGGTTTTGAGGTCGTATTGGAAGTCAGGCCACTTCTCACACCTTAAATGGTTGAATTTCTCAAGCTGCAATACATGTTATTTATATTAAACAAGGTACTACTGGAACATGCCAAGACAGACAAATATATATTGGATATCAAAAAGTATTATTCCATCCATCCATATGTATTCTGAATAACAGCTGGTAAACAGCAAGATGGAGTGTCCTTGCAATACATGTAGGGGGTAGTTTTAACATCTGAAAGGCTCTCCTAGCTGATTTGAGTAGAAAAAGGAGAGAGGAGAAAATAGAAGGCAAATAAGCTTACTGGAATATTGCTTCTACAGAGAACAGAATCTTCTTCCATGTACCTTAATTCAGTTTTTTTGTCTCACAACTATCTCTCTCCTATTTAAACATGAAATATTAAGGAAGTTAATTTGATGAAATGTGCAAAAATAATAGCTTCACTTTTAAAATCTGATTTAACTTGATGGATTGTTGACTTATATTTATGCGAGTTGTATTTTCATGTTTTCTGATAGTCCTTAAAAAGTAAACTGCTTTCTTAAATGGCAAAGGAGATACCTCATAAGACAGAGAGCAATAGTTACTATGACAAATAAATAAGTCTCGTAGCATTTGCATGTGGTCTAGAAAAGGTGGTAGATTAGCCTCTTTTGAAGCCCAAAATAACTTATGAGGAAAACCAGTGTATTGATTTTGTTAATTCATGTAATTACATCTTAGGTAGAACACCATTGCAGGCATGTGAATGAGGAGTACTTATGGCAGAAGTGATAGGATGTATCCTAACTAGTCTCATGCACCTTACTAAGTTTAGGAAGAATTGTGTGGAACCAATCACCACTACAGTTCCACATCATCAGTATCAGTCTGAAACAAAGTGTCCTGAAACCTACATTCCCTTGATTTTTGTCTCAGGTGCTTAGGTTCCCAGAGTGAGAACACTCAACAGGTAGCCTTACCATCTCAGGCTTCCCCCCTAAAAACTCTTCTACAAGGTAGATATGTCCTCTATCACATGATCTTCTACTTCAATAAAAGAAGCTTTCAGAGAATGCATAAATGAGTGTACTACCATCTGCATTCCTGTCATTCCTCCACACCAGTTAAAGCAATGTCACTTCATTTTCAGTACCTGCTGGTTTTAAAATACTTCCAGAACTGATAAAGACAGTAAATATAGAAATTGCAGCACATTTCTGAGAAAGTGTCATTGTTTCAACTTCCTCTAAACTTCTATTCTCATCAGAATATTCATCCTGTAAGCAAGAAGCTTTTCAAACTAACAGAAAAGAACTGTCAGATTTCAGCCTTGTTCCTCACCTACTGTAACTGTATGTGCCTAAAGGAGAGGTCTTCCAAGCCAAATGATTTCATGTACGTGGGGCCTGGTGAGCCTGTCAGGCAACACTGGTTTTGATGAACAACATGGAGAATGTCTCAAGAATAAAGAGCAATTTATGACTGTTACAGATTAGGGAAAGTTTACATGATGTGCCTATAGATTTATGTCAACAGTATCATCTTATGGTTTATAGTACCATGGGACATGGTCTTCTTGATTTCCACATTCTGCTATTAAAAGGAAATATATGATGTGGTGAAGGGTGGGTATTATAGAAGAAGACTCAGTGAATGAGAAAACCACTCCATAACAGATTCCTAAAAAAAAGTACTTGATTTGGTAGGATTTGCACGTCAACAACAGAAAGGAATTTAATTATTTTGTGTTGAGTTTATGTGCTTTCATATATATTTTTCATGTAGACATATGCATGCATCTCATCTTAAGACCAGAAATGGATTTTGTAGCAGGTCCTTAATTCATGAAAGTAATATGCACAAGAAAGACATTGCCAGAACATTTCATTCCTATAATATTTGTGGCATGAAACAGCTATTCCAGTGTAGAGAATAAAGTTAAGTGGTTGCCTCCTGTGGTAGTTAGTTTTAAGAAATCTTGTTAGAAATATTTTGTTAGTGCTGGTTATAAATTGTAAATTTAGATGTAAAGCAGTTCTGGAGCAAGATGGGAGGGGGTTTTTAATTCCATTAACCACCCTTTCACACCGAGACACGCTTTATGCTCCTCAAGGAACACTCGTAATTCATCTATAGATACTCTTTAAATGAAAACATATGTGCATAAAGTACTAAAGGTTGCATTTAGGGCTACAGATATTTTTTCCCTGAATAATGGTAGGATAGCGCTCTTTTTTTTTTCTTTAGGAGTATGTGTTAACTTAATAGTTTAAGATATGAAAATTTTTATGCACAGCTGAAACACATTCTTCTCAGATTGTCTTCAGTCTTTGAGAAGGTAGACTCCAGTGATAATGATCCAAGAGTAGAAAATGATAAAAACTATGAAGGAGAGCAAAGTAGCCAGAAAGGAAATGAGTGCTGTGTCTTCTTAAGAGGTCAGTTGCCCTAGATGACTCAGAAATTCAGAAGATTTAACTTTTCCACACAGTCATTTTTAGGAACATCTTAGAAACAAAGGAGGTTGATTTCAGTGTCAGCGAGATGTATTTCAGAGCAAAGCTGTACTCCCTGCCATTAAAAATACACAGCTTTGATATGATTGCAATTAAAATCAGTCCATTCTGAGACTTTCTCGGAAATCATTTGGTTTGCTGACTTTGTAGTGTCATATACCTACATAATGCTGTATCCCAGAATCTGGTTTTTCTGCTGATAAGAGTAGCTGATGAAACTTATACAAACTTCGTGTGCAGCCAGGAGATGCTGGTCTTGATCATTATCAAAGCATTTTCATCATTATCAACGTGTGGCAAAAATAAATAGCAATTTGTCAGTAAGTGCCAGTTTGTAGTTCCATATTTTAAAAAAGGCACAAAGAAAGGTAGTTGTAGCTACTGTGGTGGATAGTCCACAAGAACAGAGTTGTGGCTGAAGATATTTAGACATCACAAAACTGGTTTTGTGTCTCCGTACTGGAGAATGAGGCAGTATTTAAATATCTCCTGCATCTTCTGCAGAATCAGCTTTGCTTTACATGAACAAAGAGGTGTGCTGTCATCCCAGTTTTGCATAGGAGGTTAAGTCCTGGATCTGGTTTCCTTCATCACTGTATGGATATTCATCTGCCAAATGTATCAGCACTGGCCAAGTGCTTCACAAAAAGTTTCTCCAAAGTTTATGATTGGAGGCATCAGAATTTGATGATAATACTGAGATGATTGCTCCTTTATCTGTTTGGATCCAGCACAAACGAAAAGGTTTGCCCACTCAGAATAAATTTTTTGAAGAGGCTCAAGCTGTTTGAAGTGTGTACTCCCACTAATCCGAAAGCACCAAGAAACTTTGCTATTTACCTTGAAGGAATGAAAATTCTGGTTCTTAGTTTTTCTGCCCATGTTTTCCTTCTTCTGCATCTCAAATTATAATTACTAAATCACAGCACAGGAATTCTTACTAAGCATGACATAAAAGAGTATTATCCATTGAATGTCTAGTGAGTATTTACAAGTAGCATCTCTGTAGACTCTAAAGCTTACGGATAAAAGTTTAAAAAGATTTAAAGGACATATGTGATGGTCATGTCACGTGTCATTCCATTAGATTGCTAGTTGTGTGTGTTGACTGAAACTGAGGGCTTGTCTTTTACCTCTCTTAACATGCACTCAGTCTGACCATCCAGTAGACAGTTTAATTATACTCTTGCATCTAGGTAAAGGAAGTTTCTAAAACCTTTTGCAAATGTCCTAACCAGTAAGAAAAAATTGACACTGAGATGTCAACTTAGTGTATGAAATCCCCAATAAACTTGCAGATTTGGTTTTTCTACTTACTTCTTGGATTTTCATGAAGGAGACTTTCTTATGGATATGAATCCAATTAGGACAATTGAAAAGTGGGATGTGTTAAGCTAAAACAACTTTGTCTCATCGTATTTCCCTGTAATCAAAGTTCACCTGATGTACACACAGATTTCTTCCTGACTTAATTTCCAAATCCTGAATTAGCAGAGTCAATCACTTACTAGTGTTCTTTTTCAAGCTACATGTGTCATTGTTTAGCTGAGTTTTTATTTGCTGTATTAATCCTTAATAATTAATTTGCTGCTACAGATGTTGTTGGTTCCATGCTGGAGAGAACTAAAGTTTTGTATTTGGGATTGTGTGACAAAATTGTCCAAAACTTTATATAAAACAAAAAATTACTTTCCTTTAATTTTTCGTCCACATATATGCATTTGTGCTACAAGCTAGAGATTTGCAACCCCTGCAGTCATTCATTTGTGCTTCACTCTTGTAGTTCTTGTCCACAGTTGATTATTTATATTATATTGAATCATATTATATTGCTCCTGGACTGTGATTTCCTTATCTGTTGTATTATGTCATTTTTTCTTCTCATGAGTCCGTTGTTGATCTAAGTTTTGTTTCTTCCCAATCTGATTTTGCCCCTTTTTCTGGAAAGTGTGGTCTGTATTACATTGGGTTCTACCCTAGGCTTTTGGTGCCAAGCATGGCTGTGCAAGCCTGACTAGTCGAGGCACAGTCTCACACCAGTGAAATATGAATGTTTCATAAGAATTACTTTTCTGTTGTGGGATTTTTTTTCCCCCATGAAGCCATTAGTAGTTGTGAATATCAGTTTTGACTCTTGGATTGTTTCTGCTCTGATAGGTTTGAGACTGCTTTTGCTTGGAGGACACGACTGTTCTCCATGGTATAACTTTTGCTGTCTCAAGTTTCTGTATAGAAACTCCCTAGGGAGTACTCACTGAAGGGGCTTTTCATCTGTTTCTCTCATCTTCTGTGGATGATAGATACTCACTGCAATCACAGACTCTCAACCAAAAAAACCACTTTTACAAAAAGAATGTAAAATGAGAGGTGGCTGAAGTGTCTGTCAAACTCTGATCTAGGACTGCTAAACATGTCAAAAACATTCCTCTGCTTTCCTGGCAAGGGCATCAAATGCCCAGACACTCTGGATGAAAGAGTATACTCACTAACTTTCCACGTGAAAATAGGAATTGTTACTTTTTGTTTTCCTGCTGTCTGCCATCTTATGTTGCATAGGCTTTGTGGCTTCAGAGACTTCATGTCTCTAGAAAGGGCAGATGAGACTACCTCACCAAGTTACCTTCCTCTTCCAGGCTGTCTTGAATATAGAAAATGCTGAAGCATTGTTATAAATTCCTGTCCCCTAATGTGAGTAGAATTTAAGTGAATGCATTTTATATTGTATTGTGCAATTTAGTCTTACGAGCATACAAAAGTTTAGCCTGTGATTTGCAGATCATGGAATATTGCCACATGGGGAAGGGCAGGAAGACCATGCATCCATTTAAGTTGAAATGCAATGCTAACAAGACAAAATCATTTTAGAAATATTATTATTTACTTTCTAGAGCAAACAAAATAGTTTTGTATTTCTCCTGCAAAGAGAGAACAAAAATAGCTGAAAGTTAATTTACAAGACAAACCTATTGTTCATCCTTTAAGCATTTCTGGTTGCCCAGCATTTAAGCTGTTGCCCTTAAGAGGGGACATTAATGTGTATCAGATTTTTCATTACCACAGACCTGTTTGTCTATTCAGTCTTTGTTAATTAAATATTTTACAAACAGGATTTGAAATCTCTTGTTTTCCAACATGAAAAAATATCTCTGCCTCTCTCTGTGGCTGTAGTAACCAATTTTGTCTAAATTCCTCCTGGCTTTCTGTCATTTTCCATTTTTGCTAAATACTTATCTTTGCACCAGCCATCACCTGAAACCTAGTTGGCTCCTAGGGCACCTTCTGACCAGCTCTAACACAATCTCTTGTACTTTTCATCTGACTCCTTATACTGGGCACCGTCTTCAGTGCCTTCTGTTCTCACTGGAAAAGTAATTTCTTAAATGGGATGTCATTTAGCATGAATGAGAGGAGAAAACATGCTCAGCTTCATTAAGCAGCAAAGAGCTTTTGGCAAGTGTATAAGTAAATCAAGTTTATATAAAAGCCCTAATAATTTTCCACGTGACCTGTTACATTAAGTTTTGGTTGGTTTTATGTACCCTGTAAGAATGCATTCTGATGATTCTTATTTGAGGTCTGTGAAGGAAACTTAATGTTATCCTATGAGAACGGAAAATGTCAAAAGTAATTAAGGGCTTGACTGAGTTTGAGGGAGATCAATATTATGTTCAGTTCTTGTGGTAAGTTTATTTCTGAAATATATTCTTTTTATGATTGTCACAAGAGGTGAATGCTGGACGTGTATATATAAGAGAAAAGGCCATCAAGATTGGTTTAGTTTGCTTTTAAAAAAAAAAAAACCCAAATCTTCAGGTTCTATATTTATATAGGGAAAAAGAGATCAGGAGTGTTGTTTAGGATTTTTTGGTTTGGTGTTTGTATTTTATTTTTAAAGAACCCTCGCTTGTGCAGCTATTTACAGGTTGTATCTTAGTGAATTATGAAAATTATTATTTGTAGAGAAATGAAATGTTACTGCAAATAAGGACATAAATACTGAGTGGTTGGGTGACAAACCGTCTGATAAAATTCAGCAGAGATTAATGTTAAATGATGTGTATAGGAGATGTGAAAAAATCCCCAATTCCAATTTGCATATAAAATGGAAGTCTCTAATTAGACTACTATGATCCAAGAATGAGGGCTGAGCAGTGTGCTGAGGTGGTTACTGTTAGCTCAGTGTTCAAGAGCAGCTGGAGGGGCAGAGGCATAGGAGCCATGGGGGTGGGCTGAGGAGGGAACCAAGACCAGAACACTGAACTTTTTCTCTTGTGCATGAGCCTCTGGTGCTCATGTACACACACAAACCATGTACAATGGCATGTGAAGGGCCATTGTGATTCCCTTAATCACAAAAATGGCACAGTACCACTGAAAAATATTTAGTCAGATTATAAAAATAATCTAATTTATAGAAGCACTTTCATGTGAGGAAGAGATAAAGAGACTGGGCCAGAAATGTTCACAAGTGGCACATTTGGTTGCATTTCAGCAACATTCTTCCTTATTTATACTGCAGTCTTAAAATTAACTCTCATTCTTAATTTATGCAGATTTTAAGACTGCCTGAAAGCAGATGCCAAAGTTTTGATTATGTGTTTTCTGTTGGTTGATAATGCACTGATTGTATGGAAAAAAAAAAGAAAGAACACACACAGCACATCAGAAATCAGTTTAACACACCATGTTTTCCTGGAAAAGATTTGCAACTGGTAGGCTGCAAATAATTCTGCTAGGATAGTGTAGTTTATTTTGCTTTCATAGTATGTTTTTAGATGATTGTTAAGGTTGTGTTTTAAGACATGATTGGAAACCACAGTAGGAAGACACCAAAAACTACACAGGCCTCCCTGTGATGTGCAAGTTTGTAAACTATGAATAGAGTGATGCTTAGTACTTCACTGTGTGATTGCACCTCATTCAACTTCTCTGAAAATTAATTGGGTTTTTTGTGAGGTCCTATTCCTGTTAGTGACCCTGTCATATGTAAGGTCCACTGTCTAAAACAGAATATGAAACATGAAATGTTTTTAACAGAAAACCAAACAAAAACTTCCTTCAAGGAGATATCGTAAGGGAATAAAATGGCATAAAAGTATTGACATGTTGAACTGTGGCTAGAGGCATTTTATTTGCCCAAATACTTTCTGTTATCAGTTGCACAAGATTGGTCTAGATGAGATTTTGTGCTGATGAACTGTGTCTGAGCACCAATGTAAAATGAAAAATTACAAGTGGATTCTATATTTTTTTTAGTATGTTGGGTAAGTGGCTCTTCTCATCTCTGATAGTGCACAGAGCTGGAGTGTTGGCTTAACTGATATCCTAAAGGCTTCAAGAAATGGATGTCTTCCAGCAAAATAAAATCATAGCCAAGTATGTAGAGACAAATTTAAAAATGCCTGCTTTAGCCACCCTGTCCTTGGTGCCAAGAACTGAACATCTGTCTTGAGTCATGTCTGTGTTACCAAGTCACGCAAACCAATAAACTGCAGTTATCTGTAAAGTAAAGCATGTGGTGCTGGAGATCCAGCATACATCATATGTTCTTTGATATGTTTTATTTCAAACTACTTATAGTATTAATCTGTGTGCCTGTTAACAGCTGGAGTGGATTACACATGCTGCTGAAGCCTGTCTTCCAAATAAGTTTTATCTGAAAGGATTCCAGTTCATATGATCAAAGGCTACTCTGCAATATGAACCAAAGTCTGTTAAGCAGAGAGGTTTTAAAAGTGCTGTTTTGTACTAACAGGCTGTGGTAGATGTGTCCCAAGCCTTCAGCCAGCACATGTATCCCCATAACACAGCATGTCAAGTTGCAAATGTGAAATTCATAATACAGTACCCTTGTTACTAGTGAAACTCTATTGTCTGAGCTAAGTACTTAGAGAGTGCCCAGACCTTCTGGCAGACTATTCAGAGAAAAAAACAAACGATGGTCTAGACCAGTGGTCTCCAAATGGTTTGATCATCTACCTCATCAGTAAAGAATATTTTAACATTTAGCCTCCAATAATGTATATTCTAATACATTCTAATAATCCCTGCACTACAGTGGATCATAGAATCATTTGGTTGGAAAAGACTTCAAAGATCATCCAATTCAAACATCAACGCCAGCACTGCCAAGTCCTCTGCTAAACCATGTCCCCAAGGCCCCATGTATATGTCTTTAAAATACCTCCAGAGATGGTGATTCCACTGCTTCTCTGGGGAGTCTGCTCCAATGCTTGATAACCCATCTAAATCTTCCCTGGTGCAATTTGATGCCTTTTTATCTTGTCCTCTCACTTGTTACCTGAGAGAAGAGACTTGTCCCCACCTTGCTACAATCCCCTTTCAGGCAGCTGTAGAGAACAGTAAGATTCCACTTGAGACTCCTTTTCTCCAGGCTAAACAATCCCAGCTCCCTCAGACATTGGTCTACTTCATGTGAAAAATATCGCAACGATTTTAAGGAGGGAAGTCCAGCAGATATGTTATCAGGCTGAAAGAAATTCTCCCCCTGAAGTTTGCTTCTGTATCATGATAAAAATGCTTTCCCAAGAACTTCCTCTGGGGTTTTTTTTTTGGTTTTCTTCCAAGACAAAAAGCCTTATTGTATCCATTAATAATGATAACCACTATATTTTATCTGGTGTTTCATTTGTGTGGTCAATAGTTTGTGGAACTATTTATTTTCATGGTTTTTACCTAAAGGAACTAATAAGCGATGCCACCATGTAAGAAGAGGACAGACACAAGAGCAGGGTGCATCTTGATTGGAGATTCTTAAGGAAGTGGGATTGATATGGACAAATTATCTCAGAGAGCTGCGGTTCTAACAAAAGCCAATTAGTTTTGCCATGGTGTGTGTAGAAAATGCTGAATAAGTATTTGACTGGACAACAGTAGTAGTATATATTTGGGTGCAAGATTTTGTGCTTTACCAAACAGAATATTTTGATATTACAGGACAAATGATGTAATTATCTCTTATTTATCACCTGCTTTGTTACTGTTATGCTCTATCAAAATACCCTTGATTTTAAAATTCAAATATGGTAACATTTTCTCTGAGTAGCTTCAGTAGCATGATGACATAAATCTCTCTTTTAACAAATAGGCTGATCCCCTATGGAAATTTGTACTGCTCAGTTCTGTCATTTTAAAGGGTTCTTCTGTGTTCTTGGTAGTTGAACATAATTCAACATAAGTGAGCACTACCCAAGATGTATCACTCTGAAAAATGAAACTATGTATCTGAGGATACCTTATGAAGATAAGAGCTTAACATCAAGATGTTTTAAAATTCTTGTCCCCTTTAACAAAGCAGAAAATAACCCTTCTTTATTTATTTGGAGTGTCTTCTGTATTTTAATAAGTATTTCTAGGGAATAGTGCTACATAAAACAGGCAATGTGTAAAAATAAAGCTGGCTGTCATTTGGGACACTGAAGCTAACACTTGAGTTTTACAGAGTATCTTGAGGCTTTAAATGACAGCACACAATTATGGTCAGGCTATTTTGAAGGAAAGATGACCAAATTTAAAATCAGAGACCTATAAAGAACTGCTTTACATACAAAAGCTCCAAATGCCTCTTAGTATTGTTACAGACTGTGAATGCTTCTGTTGGTGAAAAATCTAAAGGGATTGTTATGTTTTGAAAATTAAAAAAAAGAATACTTGTGAAGTAGTATGCCTCAGTATAATTAAAGCTTTTGCAAACATTATACCCACTACAGAGTTGACTTCTGAGACACCCAGCAAAGGAGCTAAGAAATCGAATCTCACAGATAATGAAAAATTCTGAGTTTTCTGGGGATTAAATATTTTCTGCAGACCTGATTATTAAAAGTGCTTAGTACAAACATTTTGACCATTTAGCCAATAGCTGGTATACAGCCATGAAGCTTTCATCATAATGACACAGTTCTCTACGTTTGCCATTTTGCTTTAATTAAATCAACTGAGCTACACCTCTTGTATTTGGGTACCCAGGCATTTTTACAATGTGTTATTACATTTAAATGTTTTATACGAAACATATAAAATTTTATATATGTGTGCACATTCAGAATATTTTGAATTTCAGTATTTTGTTGCACAATTTCAGTATCTTAAACTCTTTAAAAATCAATCCTATATTTGGAGAAATAGTATTTTAACAGTCCTAGTTTTGCAACAGGAAAAACAGCTGATTATGTTGCAGTTCATCTAATACCATGGCAATTTCATAATGTACAAATTGAAAAAAAAAAAAAAAGGCTATTCCTGGTAGAATAAATAGCTAATTTCAGAATAGCTTTTGTTGAAAAGCTTTTTAAATTCACTCTGCTGCATCTCTACCAATGAAAAGATTATTGGATATGTTTGAGCACTTATATTGCCTTCTGAGAATGGCTAAATAAGAGGGAAAGAAAACCAAAGCCAATATTCTTACTGTCCTTATAATTATGTATTTTGAATATGTATGAAACATTAAATTAACCTGTGATCAGCTATTTTCAAATTTTATCCTTTCTTGTGGTTTTAATTAAGAATTTGTTCTGTCATAGAATCATTTAGGTTGTAAAAGACCTTTAAGACCATCAAGTCCAACTGTAAAACTTAACACTGCAAAGTTCACCATTAAGTCATATTCCCAAGTGCTCATCCACTCTTGTCTTTTAAATACCTCCAGAGAGAATAACTCCACCACTCCCATGAGTAGCCTATTCCAATGCTTGGTAACCCTTCTGGTGAAGACATTTTTTCATAAGATGCCATCTAACCCCCCTGGCACAAGTTGAAATGGCTGTCATTCTTCTTATGTAACATTTTATGATATGGCATAAATATGTAATTTATTTATTAATTATTCCTTGTTATTTGTGAAAGGAGACCAAGCCCCACCTCTCTACAGCCTCCTATCAGGTGGTTGCAGAGAAGGATAAGGTCTCCCTGAGCCTCCTTTTCTCCAGGCTAAATACCTCCAGCTCCCTCAGCAGCTCGTTATCAAAAACTTGTGCTCCAGATCCTTTACCAACTTCATTGCCTGTCTTTGGATACATCATCAGTAGTCACAACACAGTTCTTCAAATTAATACATGGGGCACAAGTTTTTCTCTGACTGCATATTTAATGTCACACTTAAATCACTTTAACATGTAGGTTTCAAAATCAGGAATAAGATGCAGTGCATCAAGCCCACTGACAACAAGATTCTTTTAAAAATAGGGCAGATAATAGCTTAGTTAGCTTTAAAAAAAAAAACAAAAACAAAATAAATTTAAAATTGAAACTTTGGTATAAACAGTTAATTTAAAATGGTTTTCTAGATCACTGGTATTTCTCTCATGCAAACTCTCCATGGAAACCTGATTTTTTTTTGCTCTTTGCCATTGTAGGTTATCTGCGGGGAACTGAAGGTAACATCCAAAGTACAGCGTTTGCAAAAGAATTAAACATTTTCTTATCAGACCTCAGTCAGACACCGAAATCTATCCAAAGAACAGAGATTACTAATGAAATTTTTTGTACAAGTAGGTCAGTGAGAAATTTAGTATGTCCCTACAAAAACATTATTATAATAAAAGGAGCCTAAAGGTGTGAAGTCTGTTTATTCTTTTAGCCTGCAATTATTTCCTGAGCAAAATAGTATTCTCTTGTCACTACTGTAAATTAGGATGGCCAGATGTTAACTTGCTAGTTAAGAACTTCAACTGAGTATATTTAATTGAAGTGGTAGTCTGTTTTCCTGTGCCTCAGTTTTGTCATGGATTTTATTAGAGTTTTTTTTCCTAAGGGTCAAAAAATACAGGAAATTCAAATTTCCCAAAATCAAAAAATTTTGTAGATAGGTTGCTGTCTGAAAAAAAAAGTCTTATCGCTGTTGGTTTTTAGTGTAGGAAGCTGTATGCTGTTCATTCAAATAAAATATATTTAGTGTAGCCAATGGTCTTACGTTTTGAAATTTGGGTGACAGACAAAAATTGCTTAGAGTTTCCTGCTAAATATATCTGCTTTTGGAGTTAGACAGAAGTGAAAGCTGGAACAGGAGACAAAGACTTGAGGGACTACTAAATGATCTGTGACATTTAGGAAGGAATCGCTATGGTGGCTTGAAAATTGGCTAAATTTTTTCAAGTTGATCAGGATGGATGCTTACAGCTGCAAAACCAACATACGGTGCTTAGATTCATTGGTACAAATGTAAAGGCTCTTGAAAGATTGCTGCTATAGAATTATTGGATTCCTGATAGACCTGATATTTAACCACAGATTTATAAGTCTTAGCAGAAGAAAAAAAAAATCTTTGATTTCTTTTTAATGTTTTCAAATATCATAGTGTTAGTGGGCCTGGAGAGAGAACTTTTACAGGACAGAAAAGACTTGAATAGTAATTGCAAGAAAAAAGCAAATGCCTCTCCTGTAGTTACAAGTGATGGGTCTTGAAATGAAAAGGTAATTCTCTGTGTGTGTGTGTGTGTTTTCTGTACTGGGGCAGAAAGCAAGAGAGAGGGAAATGCCAGGTTCTTTCTGGATCTCAGTAAGAAAGGCCTGACAAGAAATACCTGAATGAAATACCTGCTTTCATAAAGTAAAGGAAGAGGAGGAATATAGGTAGCAAATAAATCTTACTCTCTTCAGATGCTGGGACCTGTATGTTCATGCAGCATCAGATGTGGATGGATTTCTCCACTTGTGAGAAATTTCTGCTACTCTTTTAGATAAAGGAAAGCCATGCTGGTGGTGTAATCACCAGAACTGAATTGGAGCTGCCTATAGGCTCCTCTGTTACAGTGAGGTGGATGAGTCTGTCCTTTGGCCAAAGAGGTTTGTGCAGCATGACACGTTCCTGAAAACTATGCTGAACGTAGAGCTCAGGGCTGCCTTCTGTAGGAACTTCAAGGGAACTGTTATGTGAATTGCTAATTCCTTGATGTGCAATGGCCTCCTGGTCAGGAGCACTACGATATAAGAAATGTTATAAACAAAACAGTGTGTGGTCTTTGATTTCCAGAGGGTGTTGCCCACAGATGCTCACAGATGAAATTTATTGCCTATCTCCCTCATCCACTAATGCCACCTACTCTCTCTTACTGAAAATACTATCTGTATGACTGTGCTGCCTGTGTAGGCTCTTCATCACTCTCCAGCACTAAAGTGGCAATTGTCTCTACAAGGGAAAGCAGCAGTCCAGAGATAACATATACTGTGTGCATCATAATCCCCAAAGTAGGATGTGTGGGAGATGGTACAACTCTTTGAAAGGGGCAATATGCTATTTTTAGTTATTGCTATGAAGCCTTTATTCTAAGTTGTATTGAGCAGTTGACTGTAATGTGATTTGACCTTGCCCAGAAAGGTAAGTTTTGCAATTAAATAACCAAAAATCACTTATATAAACATTTTCATATAGCAGAGCATATGTTAGAATAATGGTATATAAAGCAGGTGATACACAGTTGAAAAGACTCATTATTTCTTATGCAACTCTTCTTTGAACTATATAAATAACTCTGGATTCTGGTAAAGGTTACTGTGTATGTCTTCTTAAATCTTTAAAATAACAAACAAGTACTTGTAGTCCAGAGGGCTTTCCATGAGTCTTGGAAATTACTTCTAGAAATTACTCCTACTTTAGCAAGGAGGGTTCTGATAAGTGGTACAGGATCTGTTTGGAGGCTTGTCGCTAGTGGAGTCTTCCAAGGTTCAATACTGGGCTCAGTGGTCAATAACTTACTCATCAATTACTTGGATGAAGGGCAGATCCCTCCTCAGCCAGGTCACTGAGCACACAAAGCTGGGAGCAGTGGCCAATACCCCAGAGGGCTGTGCAGCCCTTCAGAAGAACCTGAACAGGCTGGAGAGAAGAACTGCCTGAGATTCAACAAAGGCAAGTGCAGGGTCCTGCATCTGGGCAGGAATAACCCCATGGGCCAGCACAGACTGAGGGCTGAGCTGCTGGGAAGCAGCTCTGTGGAGAAGGGCCTGGAGGTCCTGGTGGACAACAAACTGTCCCTGAGCCAGCAGTGTGTCCTTGTGGCCAAGAGGGCCAGTGGGATCCTGAGCAGCATTAGGAAGAGCACAGCCAGCAGGTCAAGGGAGGGGATCCTGCCCCTCTGCTCAGCCCTGGTGAGCCTCACCTGGAGTGCTGTGAGCCCAGTTCTGGGCTTCTCAGGACAAGAGAGACATGCAGCTCCTGGAGCAGGTCCAGTGAAGGACTCTGAAGATGATGAGGGGACTGGAGCATCCCTCTTACAAGGAAAGGCTGAGGGAGCTGGGCCAGTTCAGCCTTGAGAGGAGGTGACTGAAAGGGGATGTCATCAATGTCTATCTGAAGGAAGGGTGTCAGAGGATGGAGCCTTGGATGGGAATGGTGCCAAACATCTGGCATCCTTACCAAGATTAGAACAAGAGAATGTTAAGCCTAAAGGCCCAGGTAATTTGTGTGTTTGCTGAGGATGCTGTGAATCTGGGTGGAAAACCACTGTATGAGTATATCACTTATGGTGATTGAAAACAATCACATGCATGGAACGCTTGAGATGTGTTTTGTGTGTTACAAAATTAGCAAGAAGCCTTAAGGATCAATTAGAAGGCATTGGTGTATCTGTAAAGAAATTCAATAAAAGGGAGCTCACATGGGAGAGAGAATAGGAAGAGAAAAACAACACCTGTTGAACTAAAAGCTACTGCAGTGCATCAGTGTGTTTTTTCTTTGCCAACATCTTGCTATTAGTACCAACATTTTGATATTTTGTATTTAGATTATTTATTACATTTAGATTTTTCTTTGCATTTGATCCCATCACCAACAGCCAGGCTTTTCTTGGTCATGCCAAGCAATAGAACAAGAGGCAATGGGCAGAAACTGATGCACAGGAAGTTCCACCTGAACATGAGGAAGAACTTCCTTACTGTGCGGGTGATCAAGCACTGGAAGGGATTGCCCAAAGGGGTGTTGGAGACTCCCTCCTTTGCACAAGATTCTGTCCAGATGATTCTTGAATACCTCTGCAGCAGTCAAGAGACTTGAGATGATCGCTGCAAGCATTTGTAAGGAGAAAGTATTCTATGCTTCTCTCATTCTGATACCAGTGATTAGTATTTCTTTTATGATTTAATCAGTAAAGTTTGGCATATGTCTTTAGAAAAACAAGAGATGACAAGTGATTCTGCTTAGAATTGTTCTTTCCAACTCTTTTCATGTATTTCTTTGAACTTTCTTCATGTCTTAGTCAACCTTTGTGGCTTTGCTAACATTATGAGACCAGGTTGAGCTAGATCTTTTCTCTGAAGCATTTGCTTTATTAAGCTTCTGTTTACTCCAGATGCAGCAACTTTATCAAATTAGGAAGTCGTCTTACAAACTTGTCTCATGTTTAGTTGGCTCAGAAGAATATGCATGTTTTATTTTTATATACGTATAGTCTTTAATATATAACAAAGTGACAACATATCTTTCTTTATAGCACAAAATAATTTCCAAGAATTTAGGACCTTAGAAACAATGAGGATTAGCATACAACTTTTTTTTTCAGGAGTGCTGTAAGTTGTTTGGAGTTCTGTATATTATTTTGCCTCTTTTGGAGAGATTTCCAACGCCGTAAAGGCATGCTTGAACAACCTTAGTACCCTAGCAGATTTTAGTTTCATTTATACCAGCTGCAGAAACAGTTCAAAGGTGATTTTTAAATCTCTTTAGTATTCTGAATGCTTTTATTGCCTCCTGATTCTAAGCAATTTTGTTGTTAGGATGTATCAAGAAAAAATGAGCATTTTTAAAAAATGTTCCAGAAGAGAAATGACCCAAAAGTTTCAGCTTTTAGGGAAAGAAATCTTTCTGATATTAATTGTTCTGCATTAGTTTTCTCCTGAGTATAAAAGTTGAAATCTTTGATTGCAGTGGGATTGGCTGATGCTAAGACACCTCTGCAAGCTGAAATGGAAGCAGATGATGGCTCATCAAATTCTATGGTAACAGCTTTCACCCAGTATTATGTAATAGCTAAAATCCTTTGGGCCTGTGAGAGATTCTGCATGGACTCAATTCTGAAAACGTCTTTCCTTTGAAGAGAATGGCCTTTCCAGTTCAGTAATTCAGTCACTCTTATAAGTTTGGTTCAGTCTTATAAGTGCAAAAAGGTTCTTTCTCTACATTTTACTCTTTGGATGCTTACATTCACTTAGGAATAAGCAATAACCTAATCAGCAAGGCAACCTATTACTAGTTCATTCTATTATTCTTTTATTGTGCTCTGTCTTTATAGATAAAAACAACTAGGGCATATAGGGAAAAATCTTTTTATTCTGTAATGATTATAGTTACTCATTTTTCATTGCCTTCAACAGCTGTTAACACGTTTTTTGCATTAATAACTGTCAATGAATTTCAATTGATTTTTATACTTTCCTTATCACTTTTCAATAATTTTCAGGGTCTTCAGGATTACTCCTACTCAACAGAAACTGGAGAAGTGCAGACAATCTAATCAGATCCAGAATACTCCAGTCTTCTTTCTTTTGTTGTGTATCCCTATCACAAGAATATATCAGTGCAGGAAGCACATATCTTCCTTATATTTAGAGAACTAAAGGACATTGCTTTGTATTGAATGAGGGGGCTTCTTTACTGATGCTTTATCATTTTCTGGAAGCTAAATCTAACGTTGATTATTTGACCTGGGAGGTCATTCACCATCTAAAACTGACACTATCATAGATCACAGTAAGATCATAGCTTTAGTTATGCCACATGGCCTATACATACACTGGTTGACTGAAAACATCTTATGCACAGTAAACAGATGTTGGAGAATTAATATAGGTGATAGACAGTAACCTTTAAATCTCTCACCTGGTAGCAGAATCCACTACAAATATGTAGAGATGTCAGCTAGTCTGGCTTCTTTATTGCACTAGAGGAGCATCTTTAGGATATTCTATGATTCTAATAAAAGTTACCAGGCAATATCAGAATGCTGTTCTGGATCCATACACTGATGCTCAGAACAATGATTTTTTTAGTGAATGGCACCATCATAGTGCACTGTAGGAGCAAGCATGGAGGTGCTGAATACATCCATTATGTAATTACTCCATCTATGGAACTGTTGTGCTTGACATAAAATAATTGTTACAGATTTTCAGGATCTTCAAAATATATTGGCACATCTTCTTAACAGTAATTTCTCTGCATGTTTAAATAGGCAATTGTATTGACAATGTTATTTGCCAAAGACTAATTGATCTATCATAACATTCAGAAATTAAAATGTCCTCTCTAGTGGGCAAGAGCATCTGAGTTGGTAGGGAGATATCTTTTGATTGCCATGCATTCCAGATTGGTGCCTATCTACCAATACCCTTAATTCTGTTGTGGTTAGGAAAAAGCAGTGTCTGTGTCACCACAGTCATTCCATTCTGGCTTGAACAGTATCAGTAGTTGGAATTCAGGAGCTTGTAAGCACCTATTATAGTCATCCTGCCTTTTTTTCCCCACACTGATCATTTGGACTAATAGACTCAGGCATTATTGAGGCCTCATTTTTGATACAGTGAAGCGTAATACTATATTTGACTATTTAAACATAGAGAACATTTTGGGTAGGAAGGAGACCATAACCTTTACACGTGCTACAAAACAGCAATGGTTTCACCTCAGGAGGAACCTATTATCTGTTAGGGCCTTGTTTCTCAGTACTCTAGAATGTTAGAGTTTTTGCCATGTGGTTGTGCTAAAATATTGTTTTGGCATGTCATACAGATGCCTGGTTTAATAGAGCCATACAGCAATTGTATTTGGATTAGGCTTGTAAGATGGTTCTCCTTTTATGGTGCATTGATTGTAAGTTACCACTATTGGCAAACATAAAGAGAAATACTCAGTAAAGACAAAACTGTGGGGTTTTTGTTTTGTGATTTCACCATGTTCTGGCGGTGGGTGTAGTCATGAACAGCTATGTGAGAAACTTCTTTTGTAGTCTTCATAGACATTGTATTTTAGCTCTTCCCTCGCTCTTCAGTCTGTGGCAATCTTGGAACTCCCAAGACAAAACATTAATCAATCTCCAGGGCAGTCCGTTTTTGCTTCTCTCCAGAGTAATGATAGCTAGTAGCATGAAAGTATAATCTAGACGTGCATACTCTATGAGAAAATGATATTGGTTGTATTACATGTTTGTTGCTGCTTTGATCTCAGCTCTCTGAATATTTGTGATGTGTAGTTCTTTTGATTTCTCTCTGTATTTTGGTGAGGGTACCAGGTTGCTCTCTCTGATTGAGTACACTGATATTCACACATTTCACAACTCACATCTTCCTAACAGATGATCAGGATGTATTGAATTTTCATGATTGATGACCATTTCCCACTGTTCGTGCAGTGGAAAACCACTGTATTACAGGGTTACTTCTTCCCTTTTGAGCTCTTTAATTCTTACTTCTGCTTACTCCTTCTGCTTGTGTCTAGGAAAGTGGTACATTTGGAGATAGTTTTCTCAGCCAGCTAGTGAAGTATATGGGTCCTTATAGCTGCTATTTTACATATAACCTATATATGGGCAGAATATATATATATATATATATATGTTCTTCAGTCATCCAGGAGTCCTTCTTGAAGTGGTGCTGACGATCCAGAGTAGCAAGTAAATTAGTCTTTCAATACTTATTTCCAGATCCTATGCTTCTTTGATTGAATTTTATATTTTGATTTCATAAGGCCTTTATAATTTCTCTTCAAAGATCCAAGTTTTCTAGTTTGCTTCTTTTCTTGTTGCACTGTGGGAATATCAAAAAGTTTGGCTGACTTCACACAATGATTGTTTAGGTGGCTTTCTGTCTCTGAGTAGATTCAAGGAATTTCATATGGCCAAATCAAATTCTGTTAGATCTCTGGACAAACTTAGTATCTAATATTGTATGGTATTTAGACATGTGCTGTAAGGTCACCTGGAGTTCTCTCTTTGCTTTCACCCAGCATTGTCTTAGTCTAATAGGATCCAGGTCTGTTTCAGCCTTCAGTGGAGTGAAGTGCTGTTTGTGGGAGTCCTCAGGCCTTCTCCTGGATGGGAAAAGGCAAAGGTAACTGATCAGAGTGAGTCATTGTGGGAATGTACATGCAGACTCAAAGAAGAAAGGTTACTCATCAGTAACTGGTGTTCTTTGAGAGATATAGTCTGCATGTACATTAGTCTCCTACCTGCTTTTCCCCTCTTTCTGAATCTCTTTCAGGTTTGATTGTGCATTTAAGAGGAACTGCAGTGGTGGCGGATGCACTCTGCCCTGTGTGTCAATGCCTCAAGCAGGACGAGGGGAGGAGTGGGAGTGCCCCTCCCGGGACACTCCAGGGCAGGCCACAAGCCCACCCACTCTTAGAGTATATGTATGGACTAAGTGTCTCAAAGTACTGCAGCTGTTCATTGGTAGGTAAATTTTCTTTACTGTATTCTCACAGGTAAAGCAGTAGATTTTATTTTTAAAACCAATTTAATTCATTGGCTCTATGGATGATATGCATGAACGATACGGGGGGGGAAATTTACACCACAAACTGCATTACACTGAGTAGCTCCCTGTCTCTCTAATGGTTTCATCTCTTGTCTTTTCCCCCATCCTAACCTTATTTGCATATTTAAATATCTTCATTCTATTCGTCATTTCCATTGAGAGCTACACAAAAACTTGAGATCATATAAGTTGTAACATAATTTTAAAAATAAAACAAAATAATGTCGTTCACAATTGTAGCTAAGTGTGTGAACTAACATGTAAGATTGTATTTACTATTAGAAAATGAGGCTATAAGTGGAACTGGATTCTATAAGAATCAGTTACATTTATACTAGTATATTGATCTTTAAAACTTCTTAGTTGCAGGAAAGCCAACATTTGAGTTTAAACATTTTTTCTGTAGCTGACCTCATGTGTTTTTTCTTTTCAATCATAGAAGCCTTGTAGCAATTTTCTAATTCACTACACTTCCTGCCAATTAAACAAGTAGACATGGAGTATAACCTAGCTTAAAGTGGAGATATACTTGTCCCTGCATGCGAGTATGCACATGCAAATTCTGCAAATGGTTATTTTCAAGTGAGTTGAAGGCTATTACAGAAATATGATTCTGAGGTGTTTGTACTGGGAGTTCTCTGAGACCTGTCACCTTTCCAACTATGGTGGACATGCTTTTACCAGTTCTTTAAGGTTGTAGCAGTTAATATTGCCTTGGCAGCTCAAAGAAATTTGCAGTTGGTTTTCTGTCACTTTGCCTTTTTGGTAAGATTAAGGTGTAGTTTATCTGGGCTTAGTTACAGGCTGCAAACTTTGCTGAAGCTTCTGATCTGTAGTACATGAGATACATGTGCTGTAGATATTGGTACACGTACATAAAATATTATGTAGTTTTAGAAAGTTACTGACTTGTGTGTAATATCAAGCTCCCTTTGCACATTCTGAGAAGAAAACCCAAAGCATACAGTTTTCTAAACAACCTTAGATGAACGCTATATGTATGCAAAGGGGAAGAAAATGTGGGGAAAGCCATCTTGTTGTGCCCAATAATCTGAAGTTTATGGCTCCAAAACCAAGCATGTATTCTTGTGATAACAGGTCTTTGAAGTGCTGTTTTAATTTAAGAAAATTTTAAAAATGAAGAGAGAAAGTTTCTGTCTATCTCCTGTTAGTAAATAGTATTGGATTCATTTACTTGATTTTATGCTTTCTTTTTCCTTTTCATTCCAGTTGCTATTTAGCTTGTATTGTTGTTAGCTTGTGTAATCAAAAAAAAAAAATATTAGATCTCAAGACTCTCACTAGGAAAAGTGATACTGGCAAGGAGGCATTATGTCTTTCTTAAATTTTTAATTGTTCTCAATTCTTAAGAAAACTAGAATTTTTATAACTCTGCAATATTTATTTTAGTGAGTAAATATTATATTTTAGAGAGACGCCTTTTATGCATAGCAGAAATGAGACACATTGAACTTTGGTGCTTTTGCTAGTACATTTTTATTAGATAAAAATGAGCACGTGCACACATAGGCCCACACTTATGTATATATCTGCCAAATACAGAGTCAACAGTAAAGGTCTTTGTAGACACAGACACATTTGGGAAGTCTCTAATTCTAAATTCCATCTCTTCTGGAGGAAGAAGAAGAGTTCCATCTCTTCTGAAGCAACTGAAGAAAGCTATTATGCTAGGTGCCCAATCCTTTCCTGTGAGTAGCTATGAGTAACCTTAGCCTGACTCTAGGAGGATACCAGTGGCACCAGCATTAGATGGGAGAAGATTTTTGTACAGAAGGAAAAGGGTCTTTGTGCCTTTGTGTGCATGTAGGTGCATGGTTTGTTCTGACCTAAATCTGCTTGTAGGTTTTAATGCAATTTATTGAATCATACAATAAATTCACTGTTTTTCTTGATTATAGTATAGACATACAAAGACTAGTATGTCAAGGTAGGTAGCTTGAAATAAAAATCTTTCCTGTGTTTTTCTGAGAGGAAGTCAACCTTGTACATGGCCTCTACTGTCTTTACCTCTCTCCGTCAAAATAATTAGAAATTCTTTTGCCAGTCTCAGCTCTTAAAAGTGTTGGCACTTCCAGTCATGATGGTTTGACCAAACACTTCAGTATTTGCACGTCTCTCTGCTAGAACTCTCTTACTTGTTTGCATAGATGAACTCTGTTGATGATTGCACTTCAGTGCCTACTTTTTTTTTTTTCTCTGTTTTAGGGCTAATTACCATGAATAGTACGTTTTAGAAGACATTAAGTACTTTTTAAAAAAGACTATGTTACAGACTGCATTGGTATGTTGAACCTTGAAATACTTGATAGCTGCAATTTACTTTAAATGGAAAATGCCTGTAATTAAATTTCCATTTAAAAAGTAAGCCATTTATAGAGTATTTTTTTATTCCATTCCTCCTTTAGTTTTGCATTTCAATAAAATAGTTACATTTTTATGACGTCTTTTAATACATTAGCTTAGTATTTAAAAAAAACAACTGCAACATGACTGTGATGCTGGAAACTGCAAATTTACCTGTAGAATATTTGAAAGACGACTTACTGTGTTCTATAAAATCTCAAATTTTGAAAAGCTCTATTTAGATGCATTGAGATACATAGTTGCACTTCATCCAAGTATTTTGACTACAGTGATTGCACTGAACATATTCCTAACATTTCTATTACTTTCTGCCTTCTGCTGGTGGGGAAAGGATAAAAGGAATGGAGGTAATAGAAAACATCATGCATGTTTTCATGGTGTTTTAATGTTTAATTTTCTGAAATTCTTAAATCATCTGGAGATTGATTTCTTGGAAAGTTGTTGCTCCACACATGAGTATCTTCAGGCCTTCACATTTCATGGAAGCTTTTGAACAACAAGTAAAGTATTGTGAGGATAAGAAATGAAACCTTCATAAGAAGAAGGGCAAAAATGTATTCAGTTAATTCCAAGAATACACTAACATCTCTAAGACCTTCCCTCCTTTTCAAACTTAATGTTGTACTCTGCTCTTTACTTCATTGCCTTTCTTGATGGGTATTCATGTTCTTCCATGGTCCCCAGTATATGATTTTCCTTTTTAAATAATGTACAAACCATGATCCACTGAATAGAGAACATTCAAACTCCTGAATAAAACAATGAGAAACAAATGGGTTACTTTCACCTTTTGTTCTTCTTTTCTCCTGCTTTATGTGCTGTGACATGAATTTCTGATTCATGTATGCTCTCTCCTGTCATAAAATCAGGCTTAATCTTTAGTGAGCTGGGCTCTGGAGCTGGGCTCATGAGCTGGGCTCATGTAGTCCAAGCTACATGACAAAGTAAAGGTTGTAATGAGATCTTAACATGCTAATTCCTATATTCCTGGAACTCAGTGGTTGAAACTACATCCAATTTTCTTAGCAAATCTGTGTCTATGCAGAATTTCTCTTCTTTGATCTGTCTTGCCATATTGTCATTCATTATAGTTTCTTCATTGTGATGATGTTAAATCATCATACATGAAATTTGTCTTGTACACTCTTTAAGCTTGAGCACAAAAAGTGTGAAAGAAAATTAGATTGATATTTATTATGGCTTTTTATGTACGAATTTTTTTTTTATTTAACTTGGATTGCTAAGGAAAGTTATCATTATACATTTAAAAACATACTGTTCTATGGTTCTCCTTGCATTTAAAAATGTATTTTCCTAGAGTAACCAGGATTTGCTTGCAAATACAAAATTTACATAATTTTATAAAGCTTGTAGTTTTGAGATCTGTTCTGGAGAGCACAGACTTCTGCATCTCTGAACACTATCAGTAGTTTGTCCTGGAAGGCATAGTGATCTTTTAAGTCACATGAAGTTGTTTTGAGAATACTTCTGGATAGTATGCATGTCTGTAAACCGGCTTATACTGACTTACCAATGTTTCAAAGTCCAATGTAAATAAATGTATATTTTTTCATAATTAAATTTCATATTTAACATTTATATTTGTTTGGCATTTTAAATTAAATTTTTACATATTTTACTTATTGTGCAATTAGTGATGCATATAAGGTGAAATAACTTCATGATTGCACTGTGCTGGAAAAATCTAGCATGTGCCAAAATGCTAAACATCTTTGTTAACTATAGAATTAAGAATTGTTTAACTAGTTTCAATACTGAATATAGAATTAAGGAATTCTGTATGGATTCATTATGGAAACCTGCCCTGTTTATACCCTGTTTAGCATTTCCCTGTTCTTTCTGGATGTCTTAAATTATAACAGTGTACATGTCATGTTCTAGTAGCTATGGTGTATGAAAATATGTATGTGTATTAAGAATTATTTTTACAGACCTTGTATTGTGAAGTAAATTATGTATAGATCAGAAAAATGTATACATGTTTATCTAAGTGGTAAGAACCAGAATATTGACTTGAAGGAGGTTATTCTGGTAATTTTGGAAGCATAAACATGTGGGAGTGTTATCACACTCTCATAGCAGTGATGGCAAAAATAGGACAATAAAAAAAAGGCAAGACATGCCATAGACTGTAGCATCATAGAAAAGGAAAAGTCATCAGGACTTCAGCTCTTCTGTGTAGGCTTTTAATCTGATGCACAACAACCATTTTCGTGTGCTTTGTTGTACTTCTGCTCCAGTTAAGGGTCATAGTCTCAATGTCTGTGTGGAAAATCACCATGGAGTAGCACTAAGAGGACTGGAGGAGACTTGCAACCTGTCTCAAGTTTAAATTTCTGGCTAAGATAAGTAATCCACAAGCCTTAGTTACCTTCAAAGATCCATTATCTTCAAGGATCAGTTCCTCTCATTCCAGAAAGGAGTCCCTAGTTGTTTTTCTGGTTCACTTACATAGAGATTGAAGGATGGTACGTTAGTGGAGGTACAAAATAGCCCACTTTCCTATCCATTGTAATTCTGTATTCTGTGATCAGGTTTCTTATGGATCATGGTGGGGCATTATCCCACAGAAATTATTAGTAAAGAAGAGTTATCAGAAATACAACAATACCTAATGATAATCATGAAGAGTTGCTGGATGACCCTACCAAATTAAAGCATGATGTATTTTCTCTCTCTTGAGCCCTGTAGATCAAGGCAGGGTGGTGTAGGGAAGAGCCTGAGCCCTGGAACTAGTTTTAAATAGAAAAGGAAATTACCAAAATTTTGTGGCTTGCTCACTGCAGCTTAGACTAATGACAGGTTCGCATCTTGGACATGAAGATGCTTAAGTTACCTCCACAGAAGGAAATATGTCTGTGAGTGTTCAAGCTGTTCCCTGACTGAAATGTCAGGTAGCACTAGATTAGGTGTGGTGCCACCAAAATGCATCTGTACAGCTTTTGAACTTAGTGTATCCTAATGTGATGGTGCCTTTATGAATTTGCGAGCATGTACCTGCCATATGCATGGGGTTTCTGCACTGTGCCACACCTGTAGGCATTTTGCATCTTTATTGCAGGTGATCTTTATTTCCATTAGATGAGCTTTATTGGTCTTTAAATCAATAAATTTGCATGTGAAAGACCAAGAACTCAGAGAAAAATGAGCCAAGATTTTTTTCTGCACTGGTCATGAGAAAGTTCAAGCATCATAAACACAGTTTTTGATGAGTAGTGTTATAATTGAAGTAATTTCAATATTGGGCAGTGCATAGGAAATCCAATGAGTAGTTCCAGGTTGTGGGAGAGAGGGAGCTGACAGAAGCAAGAGCTCTTTGGAGCAAGAGATGGAAAGAGGTTGTTTGTTATACCTAAGAATTTCTTACTCATTTGAATGAGGGATATTTAAATGTATTTAAGAGAGAAAATAAGAGAAATTAGGTAAAGAGGACAGGGAACTAGATCTAATCTAAAGCTTAAGGAGACAACTGGCCTGACATTTTACTTCTGTGCATCAGAAAGACATAATTAATATAATTATTTTAGGACTTCAGTGAAATCTGAAATGGTTGCATCCTTTTGAAATAAAATTATTTGTGGAGGAACTGACTGTAATGACTTCATTTCTGTTACACTTTGACCCTGGAAAATAACTGAGAAAGCCTAATTTAGGATACTAATTGTTAAAAGTATTAAGCTATTTATTGGTTGGGAGTTTTTTTCCCCCTGGAGTTCTGTACTTTGTTCTGGCTTTTAAAAACTTGGTGGCAATTTTACTGGACTGTTTTCAGAGCCAGCTACTGTATTTTGTATCCATCAGCATCATTCCATTGGCTTGAGCGAAATAATAGTGCTTTACATAATCTGTTGACCTAGCCATTTTCTCTTGAAAGCTTATCATCAATGAAACAGTAGAAGAGGAGAAATATGCATAAAAAAATATTAAATGAAATTTTTTTTGTTGAAATGTTATATAATAATTTTGCTTATGTAGCATCAGTAAATCCAAATATCAGGTCACTTGCCTAGAGAAATCTTCATTTGAAGACAGAGAAAATTCAGTTCCCTGCAAAGCCAGTACAGAATCTACCTGTTCTGAGTCCACAATTTTTTCATAATTGATGAATATGGGGCTTCCTTTTTTAGATACTTTTACAGCAATGAGAATATTTCATGGGACACAATTTTTTGGGTTAGAGAGAAAATAAATAAGCTGAATATAACCCTTGGGTATTTTTCCATTATTTTAAAATATCTAAGTGACAAATTTGCACTTCTAAAGTACAGTGAAACCCAAACTTACTGCCTCATAGTTAAAGCTCTTCTATTTGAAAGCTCGAAAGTTTCTTTACTATAACTAGAACTTGATGGAGAATTCTATCTAGGAGTCTGCCTAGGTGCACTGATTCAGTAGCAGGAGTAGACACTTAATTATTGCTCGGTTTAATTGAAGAGTTAGGATATTGATTTCTTTAGTTTTTTGTAGGATATCACATGACTTTTCTCTCCTCATTAATGGAAGTATTACTGAATTGTAGCAAAATGAGAACAGAGGAAGGATCTGTTTTCTTGTTAAAAGGAGTTTGGCAGATTTTATTTTATCTAAAGATAAATTCTGCTTTTAAAAAAACAAACCAAACCCCAAAAATCTATTCATCCTCTTTAACATAGGAAGTATTTTCCCTGGCTATATTAATTTTTAAAATAAATGCAGTATTAAGGTCTAACTTTGCCAAACACTGAACTTCTCCAAAGTGTTCTCTGAAATTTGTACCTGTTTAAGTCCAGACAAATATGTTTCTAGATGATAGAGATGCCACCTATTTGAAATAAATTTCCTAATGCGTAACTATGTTATTGAAGCAAAGAATTTTAAGACCTAAAATCCTTTAACTACCATAATTCACATTTTTTTCAAAATGTAATGCAAGAGCTACAGTTACTAGTTCATTTATTTATGTACAAGTTTGAGGCATTGTCCCTGTTCCTTTCCCAAGCTTATTTGAAATGTTCATATAACAAACGTCTGGCATGTTCACTTATAACCTAGCGAATTAGAGAGTTATTCTCCAAAGGGGTAGAGTAAAAAGATGAATGTGATTTTAATAAAGACAAGAGAGAATACAAAAGAGAAAGTGGAAGCAATGAGTAAAGAAAGGAGAAACAAAGACAGAACCTTTGGTTTTCCCACTTCTTCAAGTAATTCTTGGATGTATTGGTGTGGTGGGGCTTGCAGTCAGACACAGGTTTATTCTAGTTGCAATTTTTAAGTGTCTGTATATCATCTTCTGTTAAATGGAAGTTGCATAGCAGTACTAGGCCTGCAAAAATACAGCTGAGGATTACCTAAATTGGTTGTACTTTTTCAAATGTTACAGACAGTTTTATTTTAAGCTTTTTAAATCAGATTTCTCAGAGCTAATTTGCTGATAAATAATAAGCTTTAAGTCAACAATCTCCAAAACTGTTCCTTCCTTCCCAGTATAATACTCCCAAAACTTAAATTTGCCCTAGACATTTTCAAATAATGTTGTTTCTTTGCTAGAATACGGATAGCTGTCTCAATAATTGATATGATCTATGTAGATGGATACTTTATTATGTAATGAGTGTACTTAAGGTAACACAGTGAATTTTGCACTCCGAGCAAACATGCTCCTGCTGTGCTGGCCCACAGTCGAGTATGAAGTATAGGTGAGATAATCACATTGAGATTAATTAACTCTTTTGATTAGGTCAAATTTTTACCATAGTTTGAAAACTAGTTTAAAAAGTCATTCTTAAAATGAATGCAAATCAAATTAAACACTTCTCTAGTATCATGAGTTATCCAGTATTGTAAGTCATTGAATTTACATGACAGATTTCTTAGTCCAGCTTTGGAATGGATATACACAGTCCTATTGAGATATTAGGGGAATGTAGGAAAGAAGATTATAGATCATCATCAGCTGCATCAAGTCCATTATTGCATCTTTTGGTAGTTAGGCTTACAGATACATGGTTCTTGCTTTTTTCAGGCGATCAAAAAGTGCAGCATGGAAACCGAAGTTGCTGTAACAGGAATCAATGATGTAATCCAAATTAAATGTACATACACTATTAATGTGTATCAAAGAATATTATATTTATATATAAAAATAAACAGTGGTAGAAATTAATAACTACGAATTCTTGTTTTCCAATTCAGGTCAAGAGATGAAGAACTGAATTTCAGTTTCCATATGCAAAATAATATTATGTGGATACTTGCATTATTCTGTCTTATCTTGGTTATAAATAGTGGTTTAAAATCTTTGTATAAAAAGCCATGAGTGGTCTATAATTCCCCATATTGTGTGTGTCTCTGTTTTTAAGACATTTCAAGTCTTCAGGTATTATCTGAAATAACCATTTCTTGCTAGATCTGACAGGATTCATGTTCTCTTTCAGGAGACGCTGATTGATTGGTGTGATGAAAAGGAACTTAATTTGATTTTAACAACTGGAGGAACAGGGTTCGCGCCACGAGATGTCACTCCAGAGGTGAGATAGTCCTGGAACAGAAAAATCTGCCCTTTGATGTAAAAATGCATGAGTCTGAAGGAGGCAGGGGTGATTTTTTTTTTTTTTCACATTTCTTCTGTAAATTTACTTTGCAGTATCTGTGGACGGGTCAAGTGCTACACAACTTGGAATCAGAAAAAAGTAATAGAAAATATAGCACAAGAGAATTACTCTGACCTTGGGTTCTGACCCAAAACAATTTTCAAACTAAAATTTGGTATAGTGTAATGGTTTTCCAGTCTTCTCACAAAACAAAATTCCAATGGCGTTGTGGCGTAATTTTCCTTAGCACCGCAGTACAACACTGCTAAGCAAAATCTTGTGTGGCTTTTGTTGTGTCTTGTGCAAGGAAGAGTTGGGATAAGAGAGCTGGATCTGCATGTCAGAAAAATCTAAACAGGCATAGAGGTGGAGGTAATCTGCACCAGTAAATGTTGCTCAGGAAATTTGCTTGCATTACACTTATATGAAGCTTAAGTAAGGGGAGATAAATGAGAAGCTTAACCTAATGACCTCATGGCCATGAGTTGTCATGTGAAATGACTGTGTGATTGTTCTTGAAGTATTTTGTTATTTATGGTTCCAAATTAGATTAACATGAACTTTTAAAATCACATATTTTATTTGGTGTCATTATGTTCACTAAAGGGCAGAATTAAGATTAAGTGAGTTGTATTTATTTGCGTCATTAAATGTACCTATATTTCTCTTAAGTACTCATGTATGTTTTCAATTTCTTAGACTCTTAAGTTCATTTGAGTTCTTTATAGCATATCTACAATGCTTTTTACTTACAAATGTGTTTTGTCACATGCCTGAAGTTCAAAATTTTTTTTCCATTAGGAATCTAAAAACATTTTTAAATTTATTGTATAACATTTGTGTAAGAGAAATATGTACACTAAATGTACGTGTAGAGAAACATGTAAACTAAATGCTCCTGTTCATTACTTCTGATGGAACTAGGAACCTTGAGTAACTAAAACCTGGGGGGGGCAGTCTGTGTATCAGGAAATGGGAACAATGTTAAGATGAACACAGTGTGGTACCTAGTGAAAGTGAGTTTGCAGATTATTCACTTTGCTAAAGCCACCACAAGGGAAAAGTGAGTTGGTTAAATTTGTCTCTTGCTTGCAAACTAACATAATGCTTTTGAAGGTTGTGTAACCAGGACTGTGTAGAAGGAGGGATGAATTTCTGCTTCAATTTTCCTTTGTGCAGGGTCAAGCCTAGGCAGCAGTTCCAGACTGCTGGAACTGCAGAAGCATTGTAGCCAGTGCAAAAAATTAGCTACAGATTCTCAAGCAGCATTTGGGACAAAAAATAAACAAATGAGAACTCTGCACACAAACACCTAGTGTTTTCTTTACACTGCATTGCTGTTACTCAAACTAATTAACACAGGTAGGGATGATTTTTTTCATGGGTTTTGTTGAGTAAGCCATTCCGAAAGTTATCTGAGTTGTTGCTGTGTCTCTGTATAATAAAAACACATTGATATAAAAATCATTAATAACTTGTACTGACGAAAAACTGCATTGTTTTTAAACATAATAGATGTGCAAGACTTGGACTGATCATAACAGAAACAAGTGTTCTAACTGTCAAATTATTCCCATATTTAAAAAGAACTTACATAGGAGAGTCTTTACTCACTTTTTACTTAATTAAGTTGGATTAACTTTAATCACAGTAGAGATATAGAATCCCAGGTTTATTAAAAAGTGATGATGACAAGCATTGTTCCTATTATAGGATTTATTACATCATTCAGTCAAACAAATGATTTTAAGGGAAGAAAATCAGTTTGCGAGTATGTGTCATACCAAAAACATACTAAGAAGCCTAAGTTTTGTCCCCATATTTTATGTCTTTTGGGTCAATAAGAAAACCCAAAATGGAAAATTCATTATGTCAACATGAAATGTGCAATAGCAAGCCTTTAGGAAGACTTGCATTGTTGTAGAAAATGCTTTTCACCCCTTGTGTGTATGGTGTTGGTTCAGCACACTCTCATCACTGAGCTGACAATGAAAGGATGGGATCATAGTATTGTGCTATGGAGATGTCATCTTTAAGATGTTAATTTAAAACTTTTTAAGAATTTAATTTGATAATGGAAAATATTTTACTATTTTCCTTAGAATAGAGACAGTAGTCTGTTGAATCATACTTCCGCTGGTGTGTTTCAGTCCTGCTTCTCCTTAATTCCCCTGTACTTTGGATTAGAAAGCAGGTTTCTCTGTTTCTTTTCTATAGATATATAATTGTACATACACAATAAAGGTAGTTCCCAAGAATAATTGCAACCCAAAGACTTAATTTAATTTTGTAATTATTGATAAAATTGAAATTAATTACATTATGCCTAGCATAATGTAGCTAAAAATGGCTTCTTGATACCTCAGAAATATGTAATTAAGCATCCCAAAAAATTAGTAGTTTCCCCACTCACTTTGCCTTTTGAACACTACATCAGAACCATTCCAGGTTATTGCAATTGTTTCAGTGATGTGTAATAACATTTTTTCTTGTAATGGAATAGAAGATTTTAGGAATATTCGCAATATCTGATTTTCCTTGCGTGTATCTGTTCCCTAAATTTATAGCCTCGATCAAATCAGTGTATGGAGAGGAGCTTCTGGATTAGTTCCTACAATTCACATTTTGAGGGGTGAAGGTCAGTGTACTTAGGCAGTGTGAATATCCTTCACTTTCTTGACTACACAACTAGAAGTGATGAAATGCATGTGGATATTTAAAAAAGCAAATTCACTCCGTTTGAAAGTAAGTATGTTATAGGCATTGCTAGTGAATGCTGGAATTCTTAACTGTTATGGCAGTTGAGGGTAGTTTGCGTTTGTACTAAGCTGAAGTGTAAGCCCAATTTTGTAGATACAACCACTTTTTTTTTACATTGTAATTTCACGTATAATTTATGGGAATAGTCTTTAAATCTCTGCTGGAGTTTGCTCATACAGTCTGCTTGTTGATTTAAAAAGTGTTTGTTGCTGAACAGAGATCCAAGTATGGCCCAAGTTTATTTAAGGAACTTTAGTTTTGTATTTTCAGATGCAAACATTTATTTCTTGGAACTACAATACTTCAGTGGTAGTTCTTACAGAATGTTGATAACAGTATACATTAATTTCTGTGAAAAAAATTAAATAATGTTGCAGCATTTTTATCAATCACTAGGAATCCTTCTGCAATATTAATGTATTTTCCCTGTTGCTGTTGCTCAGTACAAAGGGAAAGAAAAAGATCTCATGTATACGGGTGCTCTGCTCAGTTTTCTTCTGTATTTTTACGTTTATTCTTTTGCACAATTGTACATTCAAAAAATTCACTTTTCTGTCTCCTAACAGTCTCCTAGCTGTTTTCTTATCCTTTGTCTCTAGTATGATTCTGTGCGAGTCTTGTTTGCCCATCTATGAGACTAATTTTATGTACTTAGATAATAGTGGTGGAAATCAATGTACTGTCCTCAACTGATGAGAGACATTCTTGAACTGTGTCACAGTGTGTATTCACAAGTAGTTCATCCACATTGCAGGTAATTTTGAGCCCTAAGATTTTAATACTTTATAAAAACCACAGAAGAGCTGTTTTCCAGCATGTAACACCAGACAGATGTTTCCTTACAGTCATTTCAAGTGTTCTGGAAAATTTGTGAATCTTCTTTCAGTTCTTGCTGTTTATATTCTTCAATATTTATGGACTGGTTTAAAATTTATTTAGACACATACTTGTTTTCATACTTATTTATTCTTTCATCAGAGTTCTGGAAGAACTCATGAAAAGAAATCACTGTTGTCTGGAACTCCCTTCTATTCATCAATGTTTCTGAAAAATCATGCTCAGGATGAACAAAATACTCCAAACATACCACACAGAAGCCATGTTTGGATAGAAGAAAGTCTCAATTCTTCTGTAGCATGTCTTTTTATATTCAGTTCAAAATTGCACCAGCATTTTTATAATTATTGCCAAATGCAAATTTTCTGTCATTCGGCTTTTCCTATTCTCTAAGGTATCTCTCATGGATTTTTTCTTCGAATTACATTTTACTTCTGCAGACTATTTTAATATCTATATTCTTCCATTTCTCTGTCTCAAGTAATGTTGGAAACCCTCTTGATCTCTGTTATTTTCAGTTTTTATGTGTTTTTTTCTGTTTGTTTGCTTCCACTTGAACTTTGTTAATGAAATGAGATGCTTATGACACAATGGGATCCATACTCTCACAGCAACACATTCCATCAAAGTAACCCAAATCCACTGAGACTTAAACTTTGCAAATAACAATTTCTATTTAATAGGCAGCAACTTAAACTAGAAGTAATATATAGGAGGTTTTTGTCCTCCCTGGTTGAAGTACTACGTTTCCAGTGCAGCAGGATTTCTAGTATTTTTTGTTGTGGATGTAGGACTACTTCTGTTCTTCCTCAGCAATATTTTATTACTGGCACTGGACCAAAAGAAAATAATTTCCATTTTACAAACTGTCACTTCAGGATGGCTCCATAGCGTGGAGGAATGAAGCCTTCATCTCACATGGGACATAAGTAATTTTTTGGTAGGAATGATATGAAATTGAACAACCTTTAATAACCCAGGCTAATGTTTCAGTTTTTCACCCTTCAATATTCCATGTACCCTCCAATTTAATAGCTATTTTAAGAAAATATTTTTGTAGTCTCTTTTAAAACTGTAGCTTTTCATATCTCTTAATGGAGGTCTTGCTCTGAGTTAAGTTTGATTTCTGTGGTGAGCTATTGTGGTGAGCTATGTGCTGTGTATGGATGACATCTGACCCTATAACTTGCCATCAGACCTTTTGAGGCCTTCATAGTTCTTAGAAAATTGTTTCCAACCCAGCTTGCTCCTAAAGGGTCAGCATTACAGAACCTTGCTACGTGCATCTAATCAACAAACGTGCTTAAATGGAGCAGATTGCCCTGTGACAGGCTTCTTCCAAATTCTGTGCTACTCTTTTAGAAGTTTATTGGCAACTCTATAAAGTACCATTCCCTTTTTCTTAGTCCTCCAGGCAGTTCTTAGCTTATATGATTAGGTCTTTATCTAGTCTGCTTTTATTTTTCAATAAAAATTATTATTTGATATGCTATATTTGGGGTTATAAAATTCAAATATATTTATGTGCCATAATACTTCAATTTAAAATTATATGTTTAGATTTTTAATCTCTCCTGGGAAGGCATGTTATTATAGCAGAATTGATATGTTTAGTTGCAGAACACTTTTCACTAAACATCTATGACCAGTTTCTTTGAGAAGCAGCAATATACAAATTATTTGCACCATGCAGCACACTGTCAGTTTATGGAAGTACCTGTGTCTTGAGAAATCCCACTCTGATTTAGCTGAATTACAAAGGGCTGAAGAATGTCTTTCTCTTCTCTTGTTTGAGTTTCTTAGGGAAACCTGGTAGCACACCCTGGTCACTGAAGGGCGTGGTTGTGCTATCATCGACTGCAGTCTCTGCATGGAAACACCTGCGAGCTGCTCAGACTCCTTTAGTGAGAAATGTGAGGGGCAAGAAAGGCAGATCCCATTTCAGCTCCATTTACTCAACTATCAGAGGTTACTCAAAAAAATAAGACCATCAAAAAAATACAGATTATACTTGTCTGTATATGGGATTGATCTGTCTAAAATGCAAAGCTGCATATTTTTATTGGCATTCCTTTTAAAAAATTTCAACTGTCACAGTGGATATAGAAAAAGGTAAGAAAAATAAAAATATGAAGGTAAAAAAAGAGATGCTTTCTGTGAGATTTACACAACTCAGTCTGTTTCGTTTATCCTGAAGAACACTGATAAATAACTTTGGTTTTGCCTGTACTTTCTTTGGGAAACAGTGTACAATACAAAAGGCTTTGTAAGGTACCAAAGACTTTCTTTACCTACTAAAGAGAATTGTAAAAATAGCTGATAATAGAAAGCTTGAGCTAGAAAAATCTAATAAAATCATCATAATGAAAGGCTTTATGTGCTTGTGTTAGGGTTTGTTTGTTTAAGAGATTAATCACACAAGCAAATTCCCTAAAGAGCTGTATTCTTAATTTTAATTCTGTCAAATCAAAAGAGTTGGCTAGTGGGAGAAATGTCTTATAAAACTCAGGTTATCTTGTACTTCTTGCAGAAATCATGGATCATGTTAGATTAATCATCCTGCACTTACAGCCTTATGTTCTGTATGTGTTAGATGAGAAGGTAGTTTGAATCAAATGGATCCTGAAATTAATAATGAAACAATTTTATTTCCTGAATTCAAAAGGAATTAATGAATTGCTTTGGTCTCATTTTTGAAAATGCAAAACCCTCACAATATTGGCTGAGAATGCTGGGGCAAATATCTTTTTAATTACTTTACTAATGTATTAACCTTCTGTGTAAAGTTATCTGACTATCATTTCATAAAGGTAATCCTAATAGGATTCCATTAAGCCTTTGGTTATTTTTGCTCATTTGAGGATCAGCTTTTATTTGATTTTTTTTTTTAATGTGTTCTTAATACTCTTGAATAGCAAATAGAGGCTGTGTTTTTTGACTTTCAAACATGTAGGAAATATTTGCAAGCTCTGCTGAAAAGAACAGTAAAACAGTAGTGAGGAATTTGAATGTTTCTAAAATGAGAAACAAAGCCACAGTAATGAGCCAGGAAATCTCACCTTTTTTATAAAATTTTGAAATTAAAGGGTTTTTTTCCAAGGTAATTTAGGAATGGCAGCTGGAAGAAGGCTGGCATGTCCTGAGAGTGGACAAATGGTTCTTGTGTGAGTGAACCCAGTACATCCAAAAGTACACCCAGATGAACAATATAATTATGGTGTGCTTTTTTAATAGGGTAAAGAGAAGAGTTTTCCTCCTCTTGGTTTTACTGATGCCTTTACAGTGATGTTTTCACTGTAGAGCCCACAGCTCATCTGGACATTTCTCTATTAGTTTAAATAAACTGGCTTGTCTCTTATTAGGAGTGTAGCCACAACAGTGAATATATCTTGCAGTCCTTTCTGTAACTAGGGAAGAAAAATAGGCCTGCCATAGGACTTCTGCATAATGAAATTTTCAATTTAGAACTTTTGGAATTTTTTTTCCTGTTAGGCATTTTTAAAAATAGTTTCCATTAAAGTGTGACTTTGGAGAAGATAATAGGAAACTGAACAAAATTAAACATCAAGTTCAAGCAAAATAATCCTGAAAATATTGCCAGGCCTGAAATTTTTGTCCTTAGTGTGTCATTTTTTTCTGGTCACGGTCTATTACAAAGAGTTTGGTTAAAGCTAAATACAGGGAAAATTAACAAAAAAATAATGTGGACATGTTATGAAGACTTCCCTGTGAAGGCAGCTTAAAGATATAATAACTAGATGGCAAATACTAGTTTGTATTTAAGATGTATGAAAAATTGAGTGAGTTAGTCCTTTTGACATTAGCACACCAGAATAGCAAAATGACTCATTATTAAAATAGTTGATCATTAAAACTAATACTTATTAAAGAATAGAGAATTTCTCATTTACTTCTTCCCTGCTGTGTAGGAGCTTTTCCAGCCACTAAGTGGAAAGAAACTAGAGGAGTCTTGGAAAGCAGCTGCCTTCGGGAGTTATTCTTAGGATTATAACTAGTTCTTCTCCTGCTTTTGCTAATTGCTACCACATGGAGCAGTGAAGCTTTAGCAAAATGTTGACTCAGTGTAAGTACCAAAATAGAAAACCAAAATGACTATTGTCACGCTTAGGCATGAAAGTCTTATCAGTTATGGACAAGAAAATAATTACTTTTTAACCTTTATTTGGACTATATTTTAGTTTCTTGTCCCTTCATGCACATATTCTTTTCCTAGCTACTCTTTCATCAGAATACCTAAATAGTGAGGTACATAACCTACTGTTATTTATTGTTGACATTTAAACTGTCACTGGATTTTTAAAGTCCATCTTTTCCTCCACAAGTAAACAGTATGGTACACTGAGATCAGTTTGTCATAGTTCATTTTCATTAAGTTTGAAAGATCTCCCTTCAGAGAGAAGGTGATAGCAATTTTGCTCTTGATGTGGTGCAGCTAATTTTGTGTTCCTGGCCACAAAATCACAGGATTTCATAAAACTGCCAATGCATGCCCTTACCTTGTACTCTGGTATCTCTGGTTCAGGCAGTATTTGTAGTTCCTGGCTGGTTTATGTCTCTACTAATCATACGATGGAAGTCTCTTGGTCTTCTCTGCCGAAATATTCGCCATTTTGCTCCAAGTCCAGATAGTAGTCTTCAATATTGGAAAGTTTGGGTATGGAAAAAATTCCTAATCCATGACCCAAATTTCTAAATTAGAAGTTCTATTAACCTCTGTTATTCTTGTGCCTTGCTCTGCTAGAAGAATGAGTGGTTGATACTCAGAGATCGGTATAAATAAAGTTCCATTGGCTTAGCCTATCACAACTGTATTCTTTGAAAACTTTGTTGCATATGAGTGCATGACAA
The DNA here is from genome assembly GCA_013399945.1 of Ploceus nigricollis. NCBI lineage: Eukaryota > Metazoa > Chordata > Aves > Passeriformes > Ploceidae > Ploceus > Ploceus nigricollis. The sequence continues at coordinate 370,785 of VXBC01004048.1, read as the reverse complement.
GTTCATACAGATTCTCTCTACAATCTTCCCAAATCCTAATTCAGCAAGGGCACAGCAAAGCTCATGATTCCTTTATATTATCCGAGGTCCTCTACAGTTTGAAGAGGGAAGAGTTGGCTTCTTGTTTCATATTACTGCCTTCTCAAAGTGAAGTGCAGGTTTTCAGTGCTGACAATAAAAAATTAATGTACAGGTAGATAAATACACACGCAATGTGGACTTCTAAATAGACAGAAATAGTGAAGTTTGATTCTTGGTTGATTCTTTTAGTTTCTAGGTAGAATACTGAATAAAAAGTCTTATGATTTAAATGACAGGTGAGTTAAATTACTGAACTTTATTAGTGCTGGGATTTTCTCAGTTCTTACATTTCAGGGTTCATTGCATGCCTCTGAAATAAAGCAGCAGCTAAGATTTCTGAAACAGTTTAATTTGTTTCAAAAACCAACCATGTTAAATAGCAAAATGCTGGAGTTAAGAGAATATTCAAGGTAACAAATAGGTTCTGATAAGTTTGATACTTAGAAGAGGATTACCCCACAAGATTCATAAGACAAATTCTTTTCATTAGAGTGTGGGTGTGTCTAAGCCAAATTCAAACACCAGCCTGCACTAATAATGAGTAACAGTTAATGATGACTTCCGTTTATCTCACAAATGGCCGGCAGTGGCTAATGGGTACTCCTGCTCAACTTCACAAGCCATTTTGCAGTGGATATGGGAATGAGCTCACAAGACCAACCCCTTTCCCCTCTCATACTAGAGGTGCTAGAGGTAAGTGTGATTTTGGGGAACAAGGGTGGGAGGTCTTGAGATGGAAGTGATGTGGGCTTCTTAAATTTTTCACAAACCTCCATAAAGGCATGTATCTGGGGATGGGCAAAGATTCAGATGAATTCCTATTTTTTTGCCCAAAGAGATTACCCAGTCCTAAACTGACATGCTTTCCTTGAACTGGGAGTCAGAAATCCCTTTTCTCTTCTGTTTTTCTGCTGCAGAAATTCCCAACATTCCCATTATGTGGGCTCCAGAGAGGGGTAAGCAACATCTTCAATCCCACCCAATCATTTCCAAACTAATTCTTTGCTAGTATTTTTTTGCTTTTTTAATCATCATCAGAAACAGTTTTTAGACACATTTTTCCCATTTGTTTGATTTTCTTGTGGATTCTCATATTTTTATTTTATAGGAAGGTCCCATGGCCTCCCCAAGCGCTAGGGTCAGACTCATTTGCTATTTCCATTTGTGTGCTATTCTCCTGTGGATTTTCATGGTTCACTCTGATCAAATGATATTACCAAAGAGTGAGCATCTAGACTCTTGGGACTGTTTCACTCATGGTATCCTGAGTTGTTGAAAAAGCTCTGCCACCCTGCTGCCCTGTCAGTCATTTGGCAGGCTTATGTTTTGCTCTTGCCAACAGTTCATCTGATTGTTGGTGGGCTTTTTCTACCTTGTCTGGGGACTGCCTGGCATTCACTGCTGTCTTATATTCTCTCTACCTGCTGGCTGTGTGGCGTTGTCCTCCTGAAGTCTTGGCCCTTTGCCTGACTGTCTGGCATTGCCTCTTGACCAGCTAATTGCTTGACAGTGACTACCTACTGCCCTGTCCATCTGCTGACCAGCATGTATCACCTCCTTATTGTCCTTTCAATCTGACTGTAGACAGGCATTGGCCTTCTGCTGCCCTGTCTCCTGCCCCAAGTGCCTGGCATTGCCTTCCTGCTGAGTGCATCTGCTGACTTTGTGGAATTGTTCTTCTGCTGCTTGGCACACCTGCTGAATGTTTGGTACTGCTTTAGCAACTTGCTGAATGTTTGGCATTTTCCTCATGCCTTTTCACCTGATCCTTGAATATAGTGTCCCCTTGCTGCTCTTTGAGTCTGCTTACTCACTGGTACTTGCTCTTTTGCCATCCTGTCCACTTGCTTTTATGCCTGGCATTTCTATCATATTGTCCTACCCATCTGCCTAGATTTTATTTCTAAATATGCACCAGTCTGAAAAGATTAAGAAGAATTGTAAGGAATGGGGGAAAAACTATTGTCTGGCTCCTTCATGGTCTGATTCAGTTTAACATACCAGCCAAAAACTGATCTCAGTACCAGCATTCAGCTTTTTCATAGAACTACTCAAAAACCCTTTCCCATCTTATAAAAAAATAAACCAAACCCAAACCAAACTGAATTGTATTTAGTCTTCGCTTCCATCACTTTATTCAATAGGTGTAATTGTACTGTATTAAGTATTAAATTCAATAGTAATTAAGCACTATAACCCTAATATTGTCTAAGATATCTCAGAATCCATGGAAGGTAGTTAATAACAGGAGGGAAAAACAATCTGTTGCTCAGGCTCAGAAAGATTAAGGTTTGAATGTAAAGCTGTGTTCATTAAACACAGTGGATCAAAGAAGCTAAATAAATTTTACAGGTCTCTTTATTTAAAACAGAGGCTTGCAGCTAGTCTAAATAAACTACTGGATCAGTACACTATTACCAAACCGAAATGTGTCCTAATTGCTGCTTCCAACTTTTTCTGTACGGGGAGAATGGTCAATTGCTAGTTTAAGAAAGCTTTTGTCACTCTCTCACAGATTAAGAGCAAGGATTGACTACATCTGTAAGGTCCATAGTAAAGGAATAAATTGGAATCTTGGAATAATCTTGGAATAAGAAGCAGGATTTCCTGCTCTTCTTTTAATTCAACTCATTTGACCTCTTTTCCTAGCTCTGCCACAGTTTTAGGCTTATTATGAGTGTTGTTAGCTTTGTGTTTTTGAATCCAATAACAACTAGGAACTGGAGAAAATATTCTGTCATAATGAATCCTGTTATCATTTCATAGTAAATTCTTACTATATTTAAATAAATTGTATGTAATATTCTTTTAACCTTAGCTTTGAATCTCTTCAGACATATTATTACTGCTTTTGCTATCTTCAACGGTACCTTAAATATGTGAAATTGTGTCTAAGTGATGCCTTGTGAAGGCTGACCTAGAACAGAGGCTAGACAGAGCTGAAGAATAAAGTAGGTATTTATTGGAAGGCCTCAATGGATACACCTTGGGCAGTACGAGAGCCCAGCCAGGGCTACACCCAAGATGAACCAAAATGGTCACAAAATGGACAACTGGTCACGGGGTCTCTCACTTTTATAAGTTCTGGTCCATTCGCATATTGGAGTTAATTGTCCAATTATAGCTTTAGGTTATGAAGTCCCATCTTTCTTGTTTTTCTCTCTTCGTTCTGCCGTTGTTTATGCTCTTGGGCCTGAGATTTGGATCATTTGTCCTTGGTCCCCAGCTAGAGAAGGAACTGTTTTGTCTGCCTACTCTGAGAAGAGAGTAGGTAATGAAGCTCAGAACTACACACTAAAGCAGCACAGAATCTGAAAAATATCAAAGCTAAAACCTGAGGCATCATAAGCATAGAGGCAGGGCAGCATCCCTTGAGTCAGTAACAGTTTTCAACAGTGTGGGACCAGCTGTGGAATCAGAGAAAGACACTGTGAGAGAGCACCTTGTTCCCATGACCCCAACACCAGCTTGCTGCTGTGGAGGATGGCTCCCAGGAGAGTTGGCAATGTTCAGAGGAAGACCTAGTAGGATCCTTCTCCCTGTTTTCACATTAATGCCTGGAAACCAGTTAACTTGTGTTCTGCTCCAGGGAGCTGGAGGATGTGAATGGCCACCTGTATTTTAGTTCTTTACTGTCTCCTAGGCTCTCCTGTCCTCTCTCTTCTCAGCCTTTCGAACCCTCTCTTGCTTTTCCAAGCATATTTTTTTCACAACTTCATAAACTCTTAAAGATGGTAGGCTGTCAGTCTCTCACTTCCCACCAACTTCATGTTGTTGAAGGGTGTGGTGACAAGAACAGGTCTCAGTGGAAAATCTCTTTCTCCAAGCTTTAACTCCCCGTGTTACTTTGATGCTTCCCTACGCCGTTGTTTGAGAAGCACAGCAGGGGCTGGAAGGGAGGAGGAATAGTCACTCTAGCATTGTGGGGCTGCAGGATACTGCTAGAATTTACTTTTTATCCCAAGAAACATAAGTAATTTGTTCGAGTATCATTTCAGTTATTTTTAATATAGGGTTTTTTAAATTAATATTATCTCAAATATGTGGGGATTTTTTTCAAATAATATTCAAGTCACATGAATTTTAAATGCAGGAAAGCAGCAGAAGCTGGAGGAAAATAAACACTAAGTTTTTTCTTGAATGTATGGAATTTTCTTCACTGAAAATTATACCTATGACAGAACCACTGCAGTGCTGTCTTAGGCAGCTTCACTGTAATATATCAAGTTAAATTTTAGGTTTTGTCTTATAAATGAGTCAACTTTTGGTTAAAGAAAAGTTTGCACACAAAGCCCTGGGAGTAACATTTTTGCTGTTAAATCCCTGTAATAGTGATATACAACATTATTTTATCTTCCTTTTTTTTTCTTTTTTTTTCCTTTTTTTTTTTTTAATAGGGGTTTTGGGGAGGTTTTTTTAGTCTTTTGTCCTTCTTATTTTCAGGGGAGTGGGGAGGTTGAAGGTATTCTTTAGCCTATCCTGTGCTTATTTTCTACCAAAAATTAGCTTCTAAAACAGTCATGAGCAGTACAAGTCTTTCCAGCTCACAGAGTTTCCCTTTCCAGAATAACTGAATTTCCTGTTATCAGCCCAATTTTATCTCTGTTTTATTCTTCTTTTTTCAGACTCTTTTCCTTCCTTATTATCTCTGCTAAAAAACCCTGTTACAGTTCTCATAGTCATTTCCTGAACTAAAATATCTAAATCTTGCAAATTATTTATCAGGAGAGAGTGTTTGTTGCATATTCTCTTTACTTCAATGCACTTTTTAATTTCCATTTATTTTTTTACAGTTCACTTTCTTTATTCTTCTCTATTTTCTAAAGTATCTTTTCTGATGATAGCAACATTGCAGTCTCTAAGCAACTAATTTCTTCAGTTGTTTCTGAAAAGAAAACAAATTCCTAACTAACACAGGTCTTTTGCACTCAAAAAGAAAGAGAGATATATGATTATTTTTCTACCATGGGATTTCCAGAAGCTGTTTCACTCCCTTGATCCATTTAATCACTGCCTTCACTTTCAGTTGACATTTTCCACTCTTAAAAACAATGTGTCTTACAGTGACTCGTATCAACCTAGAATACAGATTTTATTATTTGTGTATGTTGCTTCTGCATTCAGATTGAAAAATTTATTTGGTTATTTTTAGACAAGGATGCTTTGAATGATACATGTTTTGCTAAAGAACATACATGCCTTTTCCTTCATGCTTGTCATCACTGACAAAGGCTTTGATGTTGCAATTGATTGATATAGAGTAAGTTCCAGTGTCTCTGTTGTTACCTCTTAACTTGGTTGGCCAATAGCTTTTGTTGGAAAAATGAGGAGATGATATTGCATTTAGAGTATAAAAATTTGACAGCAGATCAATCCCTTGTTTCCCTGCTGTTCACTAGAGATCAAGAGGGTGTAGGTGCAGTCAGCTTACTCTCTGACTGCAGCCAATTTGGCACTTTAAGTCTGGTCACATTCAATAAGAACTTTCATGAGCACAGATTCACAGATAGTGTAGTTCATGAAAGCAGCATGTTATACATTCTTGTTAGATTGACGATCATAAATGCACTAGATCTACAAAATGTAAGCATATAGTGCTGTGTACAACTCTTCACACATAATGTCTAAGGCAGGCAGAGGCACAAATCTTACAGAGGCATCCCAGCTTCGGCGAGGAAGAGAGCAGCAAGCCTGTTGACTTGTCTGCAGAATGGGATCATGTTCTCATCCTCTGCCTCTGAAAGAGGATTTCAAATGCAAAATTGATACTTTGGGGAGAAATGGAGATGATGTTGTAGTCAAATATCCTGTTGCTGCTTTCATAAATGGTGAGCAGGCAGCTGTTTGTATATAAAGGCAGGGTTTTACGCCCTTAGCAGCAGGCCATCATGCCCACATCAATTCCTTCACCACACATCTCACAGCGTCTCTCCTGTCTTTAGGCCTTATTCCTACAGATGGATGTGCAAAGTAATGAATCAGTGACTGTTGCAGATTGTTCCCTCTGTACATTTTGCTGCTGTTCTGCCCAGACAGGTTTTAGATTCAGCCTGAAGAAGAGAAGGCTCCAGGGAGGCCCTATTGCATTCTTTCAGGACTTAAAGGAGGACTATAAAAAAGATGGGACAAAACTTTTTAGCAGGGCCTGGTGTGATAGAACAAGGAGGAATGATTTTAAACTGAAGGAGGGTCAATTTTAGATATTAGGAAGAAATTCCTTACTGTGAGGGTGATGAGACACTAGCACAGGTTGCACAGAGGAGCTACGGATGCCCCATCCCTGGAAGTGTTCAAGGTCAGGTTCAATGGGGCTGTGAACAGCTTGATCTAGTTGAAGATATCCTTGTTTATTGCAGGGGAGATTGGACTTAAATGGCCTTTAAAAGACCCCTCCCAACTCAGACTATTCTATGACGTGCTGGAGCTTCTTTCATTTAATTTGGGAGTTTAATGAAGTCAGTTTTATGTAATTGTTTGGAAATTTTGTCTGAGACTGCCCCTAAGCTTTAGTTTGATTCGGCCTTTACTGCTCTCATGGAACGTCATAGCAACAGTAATCAATCTTTTTCACCTTCATTAGTTGCTTTCAATAAATATTTGTACATCTTTATTAGGCTTTCTTCTTGCAACCTTTTTGCAGATAGACTGAGTGAGTAGTAAATAAGCTTTGTTTTGTGTAGTGTTGCAATCACATACATCACTCATGCCGGGGAACTAATCATCATCACATTCAAGTAGCAGATTTTGCAGATTTCAAAGCTGAATAAAACATGCACATTGCACCTTTAATTTTGGCTGAATTTTTGGCCTACAGTTCCCTTTTTAAGAGTAAAAAGTTATTGGGTTATTGTCACTTCCTACTATAAGCTGACCAGTTCTTCCTTTGAAACCAAATATTGCTTAGGTATCCAGTGGTATACAGAATTAATCCATGAACAGGAAGGCTTAATTCTATGGTGTCTTTCAAGCTCTTTTACAATTCATCCATATTTTACTGATTTCTGTTTGTCAGCATTGGGCATTCCTGGACAAAGAACAGAGAAGAGCACAAAATTCTCTTAGATGTGTTTGTCTCCTAGGGATCTTATTCCTGCAGAATCCTAATGAGAAGCTGCTGTTAAATCATCATCATTCTTTGCAGGAAAGAGAGAGTAGAATTTTCTTTTGACTTTAAGGTTACAAAGATGGATTTTCCAGTCTGGCTAGAACTGTGGGATTTTCTCAATAGCTTTTACACTGTTTAGACAGTCTAATATTTTCCCTAGAAATATTTTATGTCTTTGTTTATTTTCATTTTTATATTTCCTTTTAAAAAAAGATGATTATTTAAGATGTATTTTGTTTCATCAGATACAAAGTGTTGGGCAGCTAACCTTGGGTGCATTTGATTTCTGTGTTATTCTGAATTATGGTCTTGCATCACTTATATAATTTATATAGAAATACTGTCTGATTTTTCACTTGAGTTAGTCTGCCTAGAGGTGTGATGTTTGTAGTTGCTGTACAGTTAGTGAGAGCACATTTGCTGTGGTAATGAGATGTTTAGCATTCAGTGCAGGAGTCCTGCGTACATTTTGAATACACAGCAAGAGCTAACTTACTTGTTCACTGTGCCTATCCAAGAATCTCTTTTGCCTTGTCATTTCTTAAAAGCTACTGCCTTTTCTCAGTGATCCACTCATACACTGCTAGTGTAAAAATCAGTGTGCTGAAAAAGTTTGGACACAGAGGGAATTTTATGAAAAAGCAAAAAGATTTTTCTGTACAACATGATCTGCTGCTTCAAGCACAGCAGAAAAGTATGTGAGGGGAGGTGCTTATATACCTGTGTTGCTATATCTATATTAATGAAAAAGTGTGTATGTTATAAGAGCCCTGAGGGTTTCAAAACTGAGTTCTGTGGCTGGGAAGTAAACTGGCAGAATTTGTCTATACAGTGCAAAGTTGTAATAATGTGAAAGCATTGCTCTGTCACAGCTGAGTAGTGGCAATAAATGATTCAACTGGTTTTACCTAGTGCATGAAAGATGTTTTAACATCTTCTAAAACTGAAAAAAATTGTGTTTTTGAAATGTGCATGGTAAACATCTTAGGAACAGTGTCATAGAGAGAATATATTCTACACTGGGGATTTTATATGTATATATTGTTAACTATTACTATGGAGTACTGTTAAGCCGTTAATTAAATAATAAAATTCCAGAGGAAGTGGTAAACTTGATGTATTTAATATTTCTCAGTATAGATTAGGAATTCTACTGTCTTCCACTTTAGTGCTCTGTGCTACAGTAGCAGTCTCAACAAAACAATTTTCATCTTCTGTTTGAGAAATCTTTTCATTCAACTGTTTCCATGAGAATCTTGGAGGTAAAAAATGTGATTTGTGCCAGAAGTTAAAATAGTCCATATAGGAAATCATTTGACAGAATGCACAGTAGTTCAGTTTGGCTTTCAAAATCTATTTGCTTGTTCAGTTCTAATGAAAGTGTCATTTGCATGTGCCAAAACTGACAACTGTTCAGACTCTGAACACATGATTTGCATCACTGGATGTCACAAAAGAATAATTTCTATGAATTTTTAGGTTATGGAAAAAGTTCTTTAAAGTTGCTGTTACTAGAGATGCTTTATCATTTACTTGGGGAGTAAAGACGCTGTGTAAGAGAATCTTAAGAGAAAGTATTCTTTTGTAGTTCTTCTGTTGCTATGGTGTATTCCTGAAAAATTATCACTCATTAGTCCACCCTTTGTAGTGCAGAAGATGTATTTTGGGAAGGGTTGTTTTTATTAAATCTTCAACATTGAAGATTTGAGATCGGAAAGTGTTTGGAGGAGCTACTTAACCTGAGGAAGAATTTGACTGAAGTTTCAGAAGTGCAAGTGTTTCGTATGCCATATTTGCTCTTGGCAAAAGGTAGCAAATGTTAGGAAACATCAGACAAGATCCTCAAAAGAGAACAGTTTCACATTTCAATTTCAGTAACCAGTGTGCTAGAGCTAAAGCATTGCAAAATTATTTATTTATAGAAATGAAATTGCAAGTTAAAACTTCTGGTTCTTACTTCTCTTCTGGTTAATTGCTGAGTCTACTTCCCCAAACCACAAATACACCCACTCTTCCCATATAGAAGAATCTAAGTTTGGCACTAGTTTTGAAATGAAGCTGACTGTAGCCTGACTCCACTTTGGTATAGATATATAGCCTAGAAGATAGTACACATAACCAGAAACTATGTCTAGGGTATATTATAATGAGACAATGCTCCCTAGCTGTTATTCTGTTAGTTAAAGCTCATTATGTTGCCACTTCAGTCATGTAGAATTCTTATTGACATAGTATAGATACCCATGCTTATTTCTCTCATTTGTGCTGCATGAGTTTGTTTTTCAGAGAACAAAATTTTTGACTTCTCACGTTTTGTTCCTTTTCTTCAAATTTTAGAGAATTATTTAAAGGTTGGGCTGGATTTCCTATTTTATATTAATACAAAGCAGTTTGAAATAACTGAGGGAAAACTTAAAATAATAGTAATTATTAACAGAGAACATTTTAACAGTATTTTTGTAATAGCAGAATGGTTTTATTGTCCTTACCAGGAAGTCTTCAGCTATACTACTTTTGCTGGACCTTGCAGAAAGTGGAGCTGCAGTGGGAAGCACAGCAGTTTGCACATAGAAGGAGGGCTGAAAGAGGAAGCAGACACCTGGTCCTTCTTTGTACGAAGTGCAGGGGTTCTTTCCAGCTGTAGTTTTACCAAGCTCCTCCTGACCTTCCCACCATTGCAAATACTCTGCCTTTTGACGCTGGCTTAACACACCCCTTTAAACAGCTGTAATGTGCTGCATCTGGTGGGCTGTGTCCAACTTTGTACAGTCTAAATGCATTCCTTACAGTGCAGAAAAGCATTTAGTATCTTGTTTGTTTAGCAGCTACTAAAAGTTATTGTTCTAGTGGGTTTATGACAATGTATGGGGATAGGAAGGATCATAAAATTAAGATCAGTTTTTATGGCATAAATATTTTATACACATTTAAAATCTTAAAACTTTGTTTAGCGATCAGAAATTAAAAAAGTATTATTACCACAATATATATTATAAGTGATATTTAGAAAATATGGTTGATGCCCAGATACATCAATTTCATTAACACTTCAATTACACAAATGGGGCAAGCAAATCACTGATCTGTGAAGTTTATATAAATCATATGCAATCAGGTTTAGCTAAAAATTTAGATCTAGATCTGCAGAAGTGGAAGAATAATTTACAAATTCCACAATGTTGTTTTTTCTAGTATATTACTTTAAATTTTCAGCTTCTCTGTAGTGTATAAAATGTGACGCATCTTCCCCCAAATGTTTTGCAAGATGTAAGTAAAAAAGAAACTGAGTGTTAAGTAAATATTTTAATGAGTTTGATTTTAGTTGAAGAAAACAGGGACTTTTAAGGAGAGCGACAATGAACACTAAGATTTTTATAACTTTATTATTAATTAATATACACATTATTTTATTATTATGATAATGATAATAATAATTTGTTTACAAAATTAATTATCATTGGGGTCCAGCTATTGGGAATTAAATATATGCATGGCTTGGTAATGCATAAGTCATTGAGTGTTGTCAGAGGTACCTCTATTTGCTACTTGCTGTTTGTGGTCATCTACACAGTGGGAGTGTTCTGATAGACTCATTTGCTGATACTGGTTTATAAAGAAGGCAGACACTGAATTAGCTGCTGGCACTTGGATGTCATGCCATAGGCATTAGGCTGCAATAAATGGTATGGTGGGTCCCAGTGGAAGGAGGGAGAGAATTCGGAGGAGGCAATTTGCAGGCAGAGGGAGTCATGGGTATGGGGAGAAATAGAGAAAACAGAGTCTGTATTTAATCTAACAGTAGTTACTGCTGTGACATTTTTGTTCTTCACACCAATAAATTTTGTAGGGTCATTCTGTGATGTTTAGGTTCTGGGTGGCAGCAGAATCACTGCAGATGTGTTGAGTACAAGCAGCATTTTTATTCTACAGAATTATTGTCAGTGGAAATGTGTTATTAGTGTCTGCAGATACACCAGTTTGTAGAGTTCAGTTTTAGCTGGCTACATTAATCAGGGTCCCATTCACCTTTGGCTGTTTGTAGATTTGAGTTGGGAGAAGAAAAGGTAAAAGAAAATGGAATCAGGTCAGGTAGCGGAGAAGTATGTGTCAAGCTTACCACTGGTAAGAGGGAAAGGCACTAGGGTAAGCCACTCTAATAGGATTAGATGTGTTTTGTTTTCTTTTATGTAAAAAAAAAATCTACAAAAGTCTGAGAGTCCTCTTAGTATGCGTCTGTGTGTAGACATAGCTGCCTTTAACGTCAAAAATTCCCAACAAGGACTCACCAGTATCAGTGTCTTACTGTACAGTAAAATTGGCAAAGCTGGATGGTCACTTTATGAGGAGGAGCAAACACGTGCATCAGGGTCAGCACTGGCCCCATGTCTGCCTAGTCATTGCCAGTCATCCTGTGAGCCCAAACACAGCAACCGTTTTAGCCTTACTTTAGCATTATATTTTTATAAACCTACTTGATTTTGGTTGTTTTGCAGCAATAGCACATGTGGTCAGTTTCATCCATTTGTCAAGATAACTGAGCAATTAACCAAAGAAATTTGATTTTGGAAAACATCAAAGACCACAAATCCTGTCATGCCTTACATCCATTAAAAAAAGACACTGACTATCACTGTACAAGTTATTGGTGGCAAAGAATAGGAAGAATTCAAGGAAAGACAGCATAATGGTGAAACTGAGATTAATTAAAATCCTTATCCAAAAAACTTTACAATGTATTGAAAGAAACCAACTGCTGAAACCTGTATTTCTTATTGTTCATGGAGAAGAAATAGATTAGTGGTTTTTTGGTGAGAAGCTCTAGCTCCATGTAAGTTCTGTTTTCTCTCTGCAAAATAAGAGTAGGGAAGTAGACAATAAGCTGAAATAGCTGATTTGTGAATAAAAGTTACTGGCACATGTGTTGTCTCCAGCAGAGGAATCCTGAAACACTTTGAAGAAGACATTTCATCTCCAGGCTGAGAGGTGCAATTTTTATTCCTAACGTGCACACTTCTTACACAACTGGTTGACAGATGTGACTGACCCTTTTGTTGCATATTTGACTGATCTCTCTCTCTAGTTTTTCTCTGCTCTTCTGTGGTCTGTGAACTCTGTTGCATAGGTTATATAGGTATTTCTTTGATAAAGCCCTTCCAAGATTTTAGTTTTCAGTGGAAAGCTCAAATAGGTAATTAAATCTTATTGATGCTAATGCTGCAGTCTGTTAAACATAAATTATCTGCAAATTTGTCCATTAATTTGCATTTATAGCTCTGTTATGTACTATGCAGAGTCACAGTTTTAACTTGTTCAACAGAAATAATATTTTCCACAGTGGCAGTCTCTGTCATCTTAATTTAATTGAATTTATTATGATTTCTGAGTCTCATATTTGCATTTTAGTTGAAGAAGTAAAACTATATTACTGCCTAAAACCAGCTGCAGTGTATATGAAATGTCTCAGATCATTACTTACTATTGAGGTCAACCTTTGCTATGCTTAATACCTGAAAGACAAAGATAAGGAGTTTCTGAACATTTCCAGAAGAGTAGTCCTAGGTCTTTTAATTAAATCAGTCTGTATTAGGTATATCCTTCAATAACTGCCTGGGAGGGTTTCCACAGGTTAGAAGCTGAACTAACAATTTATATGGACGCAAAGAAAGGCAGTGAAGCAGCAGAGAGCTCTGTGAAACCAATTGGCAGTGAGCCATCTGTTAAGCAACTGCAACTACGTCAAAGATATCTAAAAATACACCAGTTGGTTTGGGAACATAATGCCCTAACTCCAATAAAAAGGCACTTTGTAAACAATCAAAAATGTGCTTTAAAGTCAATTGCATTTATTCATATAGCAATGAAATATAAGAGGTACTGCTCTCATAGACGTTCTTAGTAAATCCTAAATAATTAAATTGTTTGTCCCTACTTCTCCTTTTTGGAGTAGAAACTAGCATTTTATTTCAATCCCATTGTCTTTCTCCGTGGCTCCCCCACATCCTGACACTTCTGTCATGTCTTGTCTTCCCATTTTGCTTCTGAGTTTCTCCCTCATCTATTTTCTGTCAAAGCTGCTTTGGGCAGTCTTTCTTTGTAGAACCATTGAATGGTTGGGTTTGAAGGGAACTTAAAAATCCTCAGGTTCCAACCTCTTCGCGGTTTTCCATCCTACTCACTTCATTCGCTTGCCCTCACGCTATTCTCATTTCTCCCCTTCTGAGAATCCTACTGCTTGGATTTCCTGCAATTCTGCCTTTCCACTTTAGATTTCTTCTTCCCACATGCCCTTCTCCTATCTAAACTACAAACCTTGCCTTTCTTTGCAACCTCCAAGCTGGACTTTCCACATTTGTCTTTCTCCTGAACTCTGGCTCTTACTTTCAAGTACTTTTGTTTCTGTGGAACCCCTCTCTTCCACCTCCCTCCTCTATGGACCTGTTTTCTTTGCACTACCAGCTTATCTGTCAGAAACTGGGGACGCTATTTGGTATAATTTTAGTGTTTTATGCAGTTTTGCTCCAGTATTTTCCACCTACCTAAGTCATCAGCCTAAGGTTCAAGAATCAATGTAAAGCTTCAGTCCTGATTAAGGCATCAGTGTGACAGCTCTGAACGAAACATCATCATTTTTTGCTACATCTGCCCAACAGTGTCGTCACTGCTGTTGTAAGAAAGCCGAGGGCAACAGCCTTGATTTGTGATTCATCCTGTGCCAACACTGTGGCCCCCTGCAGCGTGCAACAGCTGGCTGATGGTGAGACTACCAACAAAAAAATTGCCCATGAAACAAGGTTGAACGGTCTTAATTCAGCCTTGCTAGAGTACTGGTAAAATGCGAAGGTGCTGAGTCACTAATTCCTTAATAGTTTCCATGGAGGCAGGTGTTGGTACCCAACAGTTAACTCCTGAACTGGACACAGATGAGAATCTAAATTTGACATCTCTCTTCTACCCTTCCTTCAAATAAAAAATACTGAAAGAAGTATGAGAAAACCTGGCCACCAGCACTTTGGTACCTTGTTAGGTGAAACAAAGAATTGTTACAGATTGCAGCATTGCTGGTTTCATTAATATATGTATAGCAAATTTAGAGTGTGCTTCCCAGTATGATGGTGATTTCAGTTCCTGTTCAGGGCATATGTTAAGTCATGTTATTTGAGGACATCCCAGAAGTGGACTATACAGTGGCTAATTTCAAGAGCAGATGTCACTGTAACAGTGGTTTACATAGCAGCAGCTTTTTTGGTTGCATCCATCCAGTCCAGTCAGCCTGCAAACATGAAAACAGGAAACGTTTCCGTGTTTGTAGAAGTCCATCTGCAGTAATAAATATAAGCTTATATATTTTGAAACAACTATTTTTAGAAACTTGTATTGAGGATCGTACTGCTGCTTGGACTTCGTGCCCTTTCAGATTTTGTTGCTTAGTCTATACATTTTTGATAATCACATTGCCTGCTAGCAGTGACATTTTGTGAAGGTCATTTTTCTTGTGAAGTTGGAGAATGGACTTGAATTTTGTTGAAGGACTCCCTGAGCTGCAGGATCGTTGTTCATGGACTGTCTTGCATCTTGTACTACCTTTGAAGCCTGCTTAGAATTTTAACTAATGATATCTTCAAAGTGTCACTGTGCTCGAGGGCAGAAAATAAATCTCAAAATGCACTTTATATTTAAAAACAGTTTTGAATAGCTTTGAAGCATGGTATTAACTGAAATGAAAAGGCATATATACGGACTTGCTATGTATGCGCACACAGAGAATTCCATGTTTCACTAACCTTTTCATGGTCAGCAAAGTGTCTCTTCACCATTGCAATGCCTTTATCTTCTATATTACGAAAATCATCAGGTCTATGGATGTCTTAAGAATTTTTAATGTGATTGATGATTTCATACCTCAGCAGGTATCTTAAGGTAATCTCTCTCCATGGAGGAGTTTTATTTTTGTCTACATCATTCCAAGCTCACTTCTTATTTTCCCTGTGTAAAACACAGTCACTGGGTTGTATTCATATGACTTTTCTGTTTCTGCATAGAGGATGGCAGATCCAAAAACCAACATGCTATGCTTGAAATATGCTTGACTGTGATGTCAGCTACTAAATTAAAATTGCTTGGTTTTTTATAAACCAAAGTTCCAGCCTCCCATAACTGAGCACATTACAAGTTTGCTTATTAATAAAGTATTCAAAGATTTACATGGTAGCAGTGTCTGATGTCTTCTAATACTGATATTAATTTCTAATTAATTAATATTCTGATATTCCTTTAAAAATGTCAAAAGCTAGCGATCATGTCTGAGAATGTGGCTATTTGAATATCTGTACTCTTGATGGATTTTTTTTTCCTGTTTTATTTATTGCTTCATGTAAGCACCCTTACATGTAAGCGTCCTTCTTTAAGGGATGCTCTTGGGTTAATTCTGTCATTTTCTTTCTCTAGGACATTAGCTTTATATTTGTAAACTAAGAGCTTACAAAAGCACAAGTATGTGATTTATAATTTAATCTTTCCCACAAAATAATTGCCTGGTTTTTTTCTGTATCAAACTGCAAAGAAAATTCGGCTTATTCAGGGTGTCCTTATGCTTAAGATGTTCTTTTCTATTTCTGTTTTGATAGTTGTACCATCAAAGCATTGTAGTTTGGCTGTATGTTATACCATGGATTTCACAGTTTTATGACCATTGCTACCAATTTAGTTGTGCTTAATAAGTTACAATCTTGTTTCAGAGCATGAAGCAATGTGATCCACTGAACAGCAGCTACTGTGTGGAAAATGAAGAGAGGATAGGGTTGTAACCTGTTAGATGCTGGGAGACTGGACAGATTGTGCATTTGAGAAAATTTGTGTTAGGAAGTAAGGACAGGAGGTTGTGCATGATTTTCCATCTGATTCCCTGTTTGGGAAAAGGATAAAAGACAAGAATTTTCAGACTCTGCTTCCAGACTTCTCAATGCCCACTGTGTATGGACTGCTTATAAATAAAAGCCACCAGCCTGTTTGGAACTGCTGTTTTGCTGACATGATCAGAAGGGAAGGCCTCAGCCTCTGGCCATTATCATTACCATTTTACTCTTTTCCTGCCTGCCTGCTACATGGGCTTCCCTTTGCAAATTTTTTTTTCTATCTTCTGCGCAGACTAATTCATCCTTTTCATGCCTGGGAAAATCTCAACAGGAAAATGCACAAGATTGATGAGGAAGAGAAGGCAGTTACATTCTTTGCTTATTCTCAAACAGTTTTTTTCTTTCTGCTCGAGGCAGTTGTTATATCTGTGGTGTTGGTTAACACTTTTTATATTTATAGGGTCCTGACTTTTCGTAACTTTCTATAGGAATCTTCACAGTGCTGCTAACAGTCCTTCATCCCAACTCCTTGTCTTTTCCTATTTTACACAACCAAAAGAAAACTCTATAGCATGTTTCAGTTGAGAATTTATCAGCAACATTTCTTGGCAGAAAAAAAAAGAGGAGATATTCCTACTTAATTTTTAGCTGGTTTCATTTTTGTCTTATCCTTCCACTTGTTCACTCAGTTTGCTATTTAATCTTTGATTGCAGGCCACTAAAGAAGTAATAGAGCGAGAAGCCCCGGGGATGGCCCTGGCAATGCTGATGGGATCACTTAATGTTACACCTCTGGGCATGCTCTCTAGGTAAGATTACTTCCTTCAAAATATGAGGTGAACTCTTTCCATAGAATTACTCATTGTTATCCAATGGCTGTGCACAAATCATTGAAGACTGCCATTGTTATCAAGACTAGAAGTCTTAACTTCAGTGAAGGGGCCAAATTCAAATCATGGTAATTGCATTGTCTCATTAAATTCCCTTTGTTGTCTCTATTAGAGACTGTATCCTCCTGTATTTTCTGTGCCAGGTTATTTGTAATATTGATGCACACTCTTAAATAGCTGTCTTTTCATTCTAGAACTGTGGTGTTTTGGTGGTGAGTGAAGAATTTTTCTGTATGTTCATCAAGTATTAAAATGCTTTGTTTGGCAAAAAAATCCCTTTGATAAAGAGAAATGTTTTGTACTACCCTAGATCCGGAGGAATACTGTTGATTTATCTCTAAAAGTCCCTGGAATGCATGCACAATCTGTGTGGTTTTGTTGAAAGCACACACAATACTTTTGCCAGCCATGTAGTTCTTAAGCACTTTTACTTACTTTTGCATGCTCTCTTGAGAATTTTTGGCAGCTCCATTTCTCTCTTGAGCCACTAGGTCTGATTATTGGCAGCTGAAATTTGAGTTTCGTGCTGTTGGCTTAGTCCTTTTTTGATTATTGATTGGTCGTACCAGACATTTAGCTTATAATGCTCAAAAATATTTAAAGCAGAGTAGAAGAGCCAAGAAGATGCCTACTAAAGGAGCTGTCTGCAAAACACCATTCCACTATTCCATTTTTATCCCTCTGTGGACAGTTCTTATTTCCTTTAAGTCTGCCATAAACTGTAACCCACATATGGGATCTGCTGGATTGAGTTTGTACTCTGTAAGCTTGACCGCTGCAACAGGAGTAAATAAACACATTTCTTTAATTCAGGCTCATCTCTGCGCTGCAGTAGAGATTCCTCAGCTGGAATTCTTTCTAGACTGGGGGTACATAGTGGGAAAGAAGGCAGTATGAGAAAAGAGACTAGGACTCAGGCAATACTCAAACTGCCATCGGAAACACTTCAGGCTGACTTGAGTGTGATATCAAAAGTTCATTTAGTGGCACAAAGACGATCTCTGTGCTGTTTACTTGTGAGCGTTGTACCAGTTGTCATGGAAATACTTGTTACCCTGCTAAACAAAGGCCGTGCAACCAATAAATGACATTAATCACTGAGAATTATTTGTATAAAAAGAAACCCCGGGAAGTTGGCTACCCAACAAGCCATGTCCTTTGGCTCAAAATTTTTGCTAATGCCATAACTAGAAATTTTTTTATTTTCTGTTCTGTCTTCACTTATAGCTCAGGTTTTAATTCAATAAAGAGAATGTCGTACAGTTTCTCTGAACTGTAACCTCCATATCTTCATGGTTTAGTTTTGTCCTCTAACATTTTTCTTATCCTTATATCCCAGCCCTGGGTTTTTTACCTTGGCTTTTGTAAACAGTGGAAGCACTCTTTACAACCTCAGGACAAAATTCTGAAATTTAGTTTCTTTTTTTTTTTTTTTTAATATTTAGCTAAAATGTTGAATAGTCAAACTCTAGCCAACAGAAAACGTTCAGCACTTGAGTGTTCAGCCTTACATCAAAACCAAAGTAATTTCTAAAAGACAAAATAAAATAAAATAAAATAAAAGCTTCTGTCTTTGATGGTTGGTCTTGCCTTTTCTTGAGGGAGAGGGGAAAACTATTAGGAAGAATTATATATGAATTGCATAAATACAATTTTCACCTGAGAGTAACTTCCTTCTCTGCTTTTCTTATGTTTAATCTTTAAGTAGAAAGGACCTATTTGAATTAATGCAACAGGCACAACTTAATATTTTTACCTGGCCAGGGACATAATATTTGACACTGTCAATTACACTGCAAAGGAACTATGTATATGACCAAATAGGGACTATATCAAATAATTTATTGGAGACAAGTAAACAGTAGAATTGAGGAAGCTACACAGATCTCAGTAAAGATGGAAATCTAGCCAGTGTTTATATTATCAAATGAATGTTAGACCCTATCAATCTTGTTTTATGTTTTTTCACCTCAGCTTGTCCCAAGTTCTTTTTTGAAAACATAATCAGCAAATATGTTGGAAATTAAATTTACAAAATGTGCTAAATCATAGAATTTATCTTAAATGCTTTCCTTTTATTTTGATAGTGGAGAGAGTTGCATGCAAGAATTTCAGTCTGTGTTTCTTTCATTTCAGGCCTGTGTGTGGAATCAGAGGGAAAACTCTCATAATTAATCTTCCGGGTAGCAAGAAAGGGTCACAGGTAAGAAATGTTCTTACTGATCTGCTAGGAAGGAACTATGATGAGCACTTCCCCTTGTTTCGAATGGTAGAAAGTGCCCACTGTCACAAATTTTACAAAAGTGAATTGATATGCACATTCATGTAAAGTTACCATACCATCACTCTTTGCCAAGGACCATACAACCGAAATCTGATTGAAGGTGCTGTGTGACCAGGACAACATTACATATAGTGCAAGAGAGCACTAGAGCAGGCAGTGCTAGCAAAGAGTCTTATGATCTTTTACACTTTCCCTTTCTTCCCTAATTAGCTGTACCTTATCTCTGGGTTGTCTCCAACTTCCAAGAAATCATTCTTTTTCACACAGAAGTAAGAGGAATGCATAGTATATGGTAGAACTTGCTGGAGCATTTGCAGTTTTGATCAGCAAGAGGGAAGAAAGGGAACATAATTTTTAAGAGTTTGAGAATGTTTTTGAATCTTCTCTATATCGGTATATCAGACTTTTCACCCTTTATAAAGTTTGTTTTCTTCCTGCATTTTGCTCTGTTTGGATGGAGAAGTTAGAATTTTTGTCTTTATTCATGCTTTCTGTCTGACTCTATAGCTGAGAAAATAATTAAACTCCAGCAGGTATTTGTATGTGCGTGTGTGTGTGTGTTAGTAAGACTAGATCTTTCACTAATTTCTTTGTAGTTGGCTGCTAGAAAAACAATCTTCTCCACAGAAAGACTGCTAAGCTGAATAGTGATCTGTACAACCTGATATAAAACTGCTGGGGAGGTCCCCCATCAGTCACAAGAATCTATTTCTTCCAGGCTCAGACTACATCTGGCCTTGTTAATAAATGTCTTTACCTGTGGCCTCTAAGAAATGCATTCCTGGTACACATCTGATGAACCTGTAGTACCCAGGCACGGAGCAGACACTACTACGTGTTTAGCAGCGCAGCCCTGAAGTCACTGTTTCTTAGACTTCTGTCTGGAGATACAAAAACAACATTTCAGTGGGCTGTCACCTGGAAGCTGAAGAGGAGATGTTTTGAATACTATGGTCTTAAGCAGCCACTATAGGTGTTCAGATACACTGTCAACATGTTTCAGTTCAAGGACTCAGTGTGAGCCCTCCTATGATTCTACGATTCCTTACAGCATTTCTGGAAATCTAGTGAGACTGTAATTTAAAGGAAGTTTAAAAGCCTTTAAAACACACAAGAGCCATTGGAGGATGGTGAGGTGGGAGTACCTTCCTGAAATTTTTCCAGTTATATGTGGGAAATCATATGTATGTACATGTATTTACCATAGCAATGGCCCCCCATTTTAAAGAAGTGATGTACCAGTAAGAAGGTTATTTCACAAGTAAATACTTCTTTTGCTGAATTAGGAGAGAGATGAAATAGCCTACAATCTCTAATAGTTTTTATTGTGTTCAGGAGCACTCCTAACCCACAGAAGCAATTGTCATTTTCTGTCCTGAGGCAATCAGACTTTGAAGATAGGTAAATTGCACAAAGTGAATAAGGAAAAGGAATGAAAAAGTATTAATAAGTATTTTAACAGTAGTTTGATATCGGGTAAGAAATAAAAAAGGTAATTCTGCTGGAAAAGAAAAAAGTCATATGATTGCATCATACGAGCAAGCTTCTAATAAACTGATTTTTATTTGTTCCTGTCATGATGATACTCTGTCCTGTCATGATTTCTTTTAGTGTGAGACATCTGTAAAGTCTCAGATTTCAGCAAAGACTTTTAAGATGAAGAGTGGAGAAAATTGGCCCATAAAAGGCTGAATCTCAAGAACCAAAGAGGACAGATTGTCACCAGGAATTTCCCTCATTTTTCTCTTTTACCACTTGCTAATTTCTTTTCCATTGTATATATACGATCATATGAGAAGCTTATATAAAGCTATGGAATTGCAGCAGTATATATATTTGTTTAATAAAATATTAATGGAAAATGACAGCAGTGTAAATGCTTCACCTCAGAAATGGACTGCATGCCAAACATGTTTTCACTCGAGAACATTTGTGTGGCATGTACCATTGTGTCCAGATCTGCAGAAATCTTCCGTTTTGTGGGGTTTTTTGGTTTTTTTTTTAGTCTTGCAAAAGATAGTTAGTACTATGGAAGACGGCAAAGTGTGAAATGACCAGTTGTTTATTAAGTCTTTGACATTTTATAATTGTAGTAACAATTCCCTAAAACAATGAGTTTCATATGTAACATGAGCTTTTGGAGGACTTACTGGGAATCTGTGCATTAACACTCAAGCCAGCAAGGGTTTATTCAGTGCTGGAGTGGGGAACATGCTTCTATGATTAGTCAATTATTACAGTTATTGGTCAGTTCAGAGATTGTTCTTTTTTCTCACTTACTTGAGATCTGCTTCTTTGCTAAAGTAATGATGGTTGTATGCTTCATTATTTTAAATGATTTTAAAAGTAATGCTGTGAAGGCACAATAACTCTGCAGTTTGCAGTTACATTATAAGTCATCATCTTTATTCTCTTTAGAAATATGTTTTAATATACATTCATTATATTCAGCATTTGTACTCATCTGGTTTACTCCAGCTGTTTGCACTACTAACTTGAATGTTTAAAGAATTTATAAATCTATGAGGTAGTCTGACTTATCATTCATTGCTCTTAAAGAAGCAACTGAAAGATGTGCTCTTATTTAGAAGCTTTGAAGAAATACAATGCTTGTGAGTCATGTTTTACTTACAAAGTGGGATATATAATCTCCAGTAATTTGTGATGGATTCTTTGCTAATTATTTTGTTTATGTAGTTATGTTTATTTATTGAAAATATTTATCTCATTATCTATTTATGAACTTATTATTTATTTTCTGGATACTCTAAAATATCGGAATACATTTTTTAAAATCTTCCTATGATTGAAACAAAACTGAAGGGCAACAAAAGGAGTAGTGCCAGCTTTGTCTGTCAGCCTGTGTGTTCCTGACTGCATTGCCATGGCAATTATTTCTTGTGACCCTGCCATCATTTTCCAATACTTAAATGTTTATATGCAGTCTCCTCAAATGACATAAGAAAACTTTCTTGTGTTGCCTGGGAGAAGAATGAGAGACAGTAGTCACAAATTGAATGAGATAGCTTCCAGATGAAAAAGAAAAGAAATGGAAAACAAAAATAAAACTAAAGAAAACCCAAACACTTTGAGGGTAATTAAGCATTAAAGCATGTTGCCAGCAAGGGTTGTAGAGTCTCTGTTGATGGATTCTTTTTCAAGACTTTACTGAATAAGCCTTAAGAAGCCTGAGTTTCATACTGACCCTGATCAGAGCAGGCAGCTGCAGCACATTACGTCCTGAGGTTCTGCTTTGATTTGATGAAGCACCAGCGTATTTTAGCAGCACAGGTAGCTATACATGGTAGTTATATGTATGCCCATTATGGAGCAAGAGCAATTGCACAGCATCTGCAGTTTTGCTTTCTCCAGCCATATAAAATAAACTTTCTGATTTTTTGTAAGATTATAGAACAAGGAGAGGTTTGAAAAATACCTTGTTTATGAAATTTTTTTTTAGTTACATGGCATTATAATGATATCAGTGTAGTTTGTTATTCTTCCAGTATGTAGAATAAGTCCATTAATAAAAAAGGATATAATTATATAAAAGTGTAATTATGGAAACCGTTATGAGTTGTTCTCTAATGGTGAGAGAGCATAATAGGAAAGATTTGAAGCTGATATCCCTGCAGGGATATAGTTAATGTTTTTCTTCTGCATTTTTGTAGCATTCTGCCAGTTGCTGTGGACTGTTTTCTGTATTACATATTCACAGAAATGTAACTCTTGTTTTCAGTATTAGCTTCATTGCAATAGCCCTATTGTGCAATTTACTGTATTTGCATGAAAAAAGGCAAAAATTTATAGAATAGTCATGAGATCTTTCTGAGTTCATTTATCTTTTAAGAGCAGTTGCATAGGACATGTTAGGTTTTATTTATGATCAAGTGAAAAGACGCATCTAAATCACAAATATATTTAAAGAGTAAACTCATATTTGCATGTACAGGTAACTTTTCATAGTGGTTTCTCTTCTCATTCTGCATAGGAATGCTTTCAGTTTATACTGCCAGCCCTACCTCACGCCATTGATCTTTTGCGGGATGCCATTGTAAAAGTAAAGGAGGTACACGATGAGCTTGAAGATCTACCTTCACCACCACCTCCTCTTTCTCCTCCTCCAACCACCAGCCCTCACAAACAGACAGAAGACAAAGGAGTGCAGTGTGAGGAAGAGGAGGAAGAGAAGAAGGATAGCGGAGTTGCCTCAACAGAGGACAGTTCTTCTTCACATATAACAGCAGCAGCCATTGCAGCTAAGGTGAGTCTGGCTTCTTTCCTTAAAAGACCCTTTAGTTTCTGTCTCAGGCACTTTCCACCAATGTTCATTTGCATGTTATGACTCTACATTGATGTCGTCATGTCAAACAGATTTATTTCAGGTACATTTTGTAGAAGTAGAGCTTCATAAAAATATATGATTTCTGTTTTGGTAGGTGATTTCAAATTCCAGTGGGAGAAATATCATTTATTATCTTGGTGTTAACATATGTTTTATGATATCATTCTGATGTGACAGACTGGTTTTAGTGGCTTTTTATAATTCAAAATATTCACACGCCTGAACATGCAAAGTCCAGTAGGCGGCATGTTAAAGAACCACAACAAAACTTTGCAAGCCATTATATCTAATTTGAAATTAAAATTTTAGTTACTGAAAGCTGGTAAAAGTATGACAGAGAGGTAACAATTTAAGTAATAAACTATCCAGATTACTGTACTCCAATATGCATGTCTGCATAAAAGATGTGAAA
The DNA here is from genome assembly GCA_013399945.1 of Ploceus nigricollis. Lineage (NCBI taxonomy): Eukaryota > Metazoa > Chordata > Aves > Passeriformes > Ploceidae > Ploceus > Ploceus nigricollis. The sequence continues at coordinate 346,816 of VXBC01004048.1, read as the reverse complement.
TTCTGTCAACAAATTAATATCATAATGTCCTTATAGCCTTGCTTTAACCAGTAATCATAGATCAGCGTTACTTAAACTTAGATAATAAATTGGAGACTGCAAAAGAAGAAAAAGAGGTAACACTTGTAAATAATTTTAAGATCAATTTTTAAATATTTTCCCAAGAATTATTGTACTATTTGAAGCAATATATAACTCTTACTTCAGTTTTATGTGTTCAGTTTTCAAATGGAAAGATAATGTATCCCTGTGTGTTTGGAAACAGTTTTTCCCAAACTGCATTGTTCTATATCTACTCCACAAGTTGTGCTTTTAATTCCTATTATGGGAATTGAAAGTAACTCAAAATTATATTAAACAATTTCTAAACCAAAGCAGCAACATTCTAACTCCAGAAATGTGAATTCAGGTCTGAGACATCTTGACATTTCTAAGACAGCTGCAGCTGGAGATCATCTCCCAATATACAGAAAATCCTGATTACATATGTCTTTGCAGGGATGAATTAAGGTAATTATCATTTGCAAGTATCAGTTTTTATTAATGCAAATTTTAAATTGTTTAATTTCTTTTGATGCAGGCAAAGATAAATAATATGTGCCATTTTTAAAGGCAGGAAATAACCTGAGATCTCAACTGGCTGTGTTCATATGAGCTTGGAATTTCGGTGTCACAGTTGTTGTCACCTCATTCATTTTTGGTCATTTGCTTGTACAGTTTCATGTTTTCCTGTCACTGTATTCATGGCTGTTATGTGTTGTGCATTAGAAGCATCCATCCTATACCAGTCCAGCTGTTATCATGGCTAAAGGTCAACAGCCCATCCCTGGTCTCATCAGTTATTGCCATCACACAGCAGGCAGTGCAGGAGAACTGGTAAGAGACACTTCCAAGAGGCTTTTGCACTAACACTAACTAAAAATGCTCTGCCTGCCTCCTAGTCTATGTATGCACAGACAGTGTTATTTATTTTCTTCTAACAAAGACACATCAGTGCTATCTTTGAGAGCCCATGTTACAGAAAATATCTAGATAAAGATAAAGGGCTAAACAAGGTAAAGGTCATGTGTGTTGTCACTTTGAATCATTTATCTGCTGAGGTATAATAATTGCTATAAAGCCTATGTTTCTCATTAGTCATTGGTTTTATCATCTAATATACTCAATAATTGAATATAATTAAAATAATCTCCTAAAATTACTGCTCTAGAGCTATGAAATGGTAACTTTTTCCTCTTTGTCTTGTTTTGCTTTTTGCTTTTCTGTCAGTTTTTTTGTCAACATAATACAGCATTTGCACTGGGTGTTCATAGTTTGCTTTCATCACTTGCAGTTTCTGCCTCATTTTTGTTTCCTGTGTAGAAGTAGAATTTCTTAAAAACAAACGACTCTGGGAGTCAGGGAGCAGTGGACTTATTATAAATTACTGGGTTTTGGTGAATAGTAGAAAACTATTTCAATGAATGGTAAAAAAGGACCTGTTCCCTTAGGCAAATAGTAATTTAAACCATCAATCAAATAGCCTAACACCTCTGTATTTAAAACATGATTCTATGTCTTTTGAAAAGTCACTTAGGAAATGTGAAGACTTTAAAGTTCACACACCTGATGATAAAGCTATGTAGTACATATACATACATACATACATACACACACATTTATTGCAGTGGTTCTTTTTTTTTTTTTTTTGGAGTTGAGGTCACTAAACTAGAATTTGCACCATATTCCTCAGTATCAGTAGAACAGTTAATTTAGCTTTTATGAAGAACACTGTTAAATTGTCATACATATTTCTGTGTTCTTTTGCAGATGACTCTTGAGCTATTGTTTAATGCATTCAATAATCCAAATCAGATCTTCAAACTCAGAGTAGAAAGTGGTTAGCTTTTTGGCAGGTTATTGGGTTTTTTAAGCTGTCCTTTCTGTATGTTTTTAAGACCTTTTTTTCTCTTGTATAACAGTCATAATAATTGCCATCTACAGAGTGTTTTCTTACATCACCATCATTGCCAATCTTTGTTTCAGTTCTGAACAAAAGAGAATAAAGAACTCATATCTTTTCCTTTTTCTCATCAATGATCTTGTCAAACTTCTCTAATATGAAAACACAAATATTTAAACCAAAATAAAAGTATGCCAGAGAAAGGCCAGGTCAGATAAAAATTGTAGAAGCCATGACTGATGGATATGGCGAATATCTTTCTCTGTCACTTCATTCATTTCTCATTACTTTCTGTCTTTGTCAGTATGTTACAACAGGTTTTCCACTCCAGCTAGTGCAAACAGAAACTATTTTCACTAAGAGCTAAGAATTTCATTGTACCCCATTTAAAGTTTTGAGATCTCTGCTCTGTATTCAATTTATTTGAAACTGAAAAATGAATAAAAATATTAGGGAGCCAAATCATAAATGCTCAGTGTGACTTAGTGGAAGTTAAAAGAATAATCTATCCAAAATGCAGTAACATTCCTGCCCTTCTTTATTCCAGGTTCCTGTGCACCAGGACACACAGAAATTTCTTATGGATTTATTAAACTCTTTAACAGAGTTAACAAGAAGTTGACTTGATTAGAGGCATATATTGCCTAAATTTAGTTTTTTACTATTAAAATTCAAAAACTCTCTAAATGTAGGTAAGAAAAATGAGAAATTCCCCATGTCACATTATATTTTTTATGTGTTTCTGTTAATGGGATAGACATACTAGTAGATTCATAAATTCAGCAGGGTGTAGTGGTTCAAAGAGAATATTAGTGCTTATTTATTTAGCAATACAGCACATTCCACTTTCATATTAGAAAAACAGCAAAATTTGTAAATGTGACATAAGTTTATGCTCTCAGTGAGAAATTTTTCTCTACAATCTAGATAGATTTATATATGAATTATTTTCTGGTAATTGCATTTTATGTAAAGGTAGTGGTTTGGAAATAATTCTTATTGAAATTAAGTGCCTGTGATCATCTTTTCCCTTTATCTTCAGCTTCCTTTTCTGATTAATATCATGGCTGAAATTTTACTTAAATTTTAATTTTCTCACAGGCAAAAATTAGTACTACGCATGCAGTCCAGGGGAAACTGGAATTGTCTCAGTGACTTTATTGCAGAGAGAGGTTTTTATTACAAAAAGGTGATATCAGATAAAATTGTAGAAGCAATGATTGATCAATATGGTGGGAAATAAACATGGTTTTTGCCTGAAGGGTATGAGACGGTATGAAGTATTTGGTTACTCTAGAGTACCCAGATTAAACCTAGGGAGAACTGAATCATGATATCATTTCCAAAAGCAATATTGTTATTTGTGTTGTGGGGTCTCGGAGTGCATAAAAGGGGTAATGGACTCGTGCACAATCATATTAAGATGCATGCAGCTTTTTATCAGAGGAGAGTAGACAAAAGGTATCTTATTTGAAGACTTAAAACTATTCTTTCTTTGATTTTGTCTTTTTTTATTTTATGCCCTTCTGAAAGTGTATTTTTTACTGTATTTTCCTTAGGCATGGACATTAAAAAGAAGCATTGAAACTTGTAGGGAGTATCTATGCCAATATAAAACTTGGGGATTGTCATAATGAATTTAAGATGGGATTTCAGGAGAAAAAGTGAATAGAATCATGCTTCTGAGTACAAACATTTGAGCATTTGGAATATCATTGATTCAGTTTGCCTCTAAGATACATCTCTGAGATGTGATTTGCAAATCAGAATGCTCTATGTAGAGGCCAGTTAGGCACTGTTTCTGAAGAGGCATGTATCCCCAGCGTAGCTGTCCATAGTGAAAAGAAACTCTGCTGACTTCAGAATTTACAGTGGAAATTGTAGCATGAGGTGCTTAGCCTTGAAAGATCCTCTGAGGAGAGGTGACAGAAACTGACGGGCAAAAAACAGTCTAGAAACATGGTAGAGCAGAAAGGAGGCAGTTGGTGGCACTTTGAGAACAAAATCTGTTTTCACTCAACTTATAAACAAGTTAGAAACAAAAGAAACTCTTAACGTGAGGAGGAGGGTGTATGGTGAATTAAGATCCCCCAGGTATAACCCAGTATTTCTGAGTCAAGGTTGCTAAGTTAGACGTAGTCATTATTTATAGAGGGGAACTAAGGAAGTTAAGGAAGTGGGAAATGACATGTATTTAATGACGCAAGTATTAAGATTGGTCATTTTAACTACACTGAGCTCTCTTAAGCAACAAAGCTCTCTTAATGTTCTTAATAATGTAACAGCTATGTTACATGTAGATGTAACCTATCCAAAAGCTAGGATTCAAGCTTGTTCCTGGAAGCCATACTTTCCAGTGGCTTCTATCTGCCCTAAAGTCTTAGTAGGCAAGAATGCTCAAAATATGTAGATGCAGTCTGGGTAACAGCATCTCCATTTATTAAAAAAATCCTGTCAGGGAATTCCCAACATTCATGATTTGGCTTGTCACTGGATCTTCCTTTCTTGCTTCCTTTTATTATCTGCTACTGCCACTTCCCCCAGACATGGGGGTTCTTCTGATGCTCCTCTTAGAACTTGAACATCAGGCTGAATGAAGAAATTCTTAATGAGGAAAAAGATCTTAAAATATGCATGTGTATGTATATTCCTTCAAGGATCTGAATGTCTACATTCTCTGGTTAGCTGTGACAGAATTTTCCCGGGATTTTCCCCTTAGTGAAGCCATGATGGCTGTTTCAAATCACCTCCCTGTCCTCCATGTGCCTTAACAGGGCTTGTAGGAGGATCTGTTCCATGATCTTCCCAGGCACAGAGCTGAGGCTGACAGGTTGGTAGTTCTCAGTTCCTCCTTCCTACCCTTTTCTAAGATGGATGCAATGTTCCCTACTTCCAGTTCCCTGGGACTTCTCCTCACTGCCCTGACTTTCAATGCCATGGACAGTGGTTTAACAACTACATTAGTCTATTCCCTCAGGACTCTGGGATGCATCTCACCAGGTCCCACAGACGTATGTATGTTCAGGTTCTTCAGCTTCCTCAGGTGGTCATGAACCGGATCATCCCTTAGGGTTGGGCTTAATCATCCCTCTGGCTTAAGGTCCATCCATTCAAGAAGTATGGGAGGAAAGGTTGCCATTGAAGACTGAGGCAAAAAGTTGTTGATTGCCCCAGCCTTTTCCTCATCCATTGTTATCAGTTTGCCAGTTGTTCGTCAGGAGGGATATGCTTCCCTAACTGGCACTCTAATATATTATGGGGGAAGTAAAAAAAGACTGAATTTTTATTTTTCCCCTCAAAATGTATTTTAAACCAAGTGTTGGCTTTGGATGGTGGTTTCTAATGCTTTTGCCTTTACTTGCTCCAGAGAGGCCTGTAGCTTTTGCAGCACAAGCCTTATATTGAGAATTTTTGTAGCTGAAATAAAGTCTTCGTGGAATAAAGAGCATTTACTCATTGCATGACATTTCTTGTGAGAAATTTTCTCACTGCATGATATTTCTTTAGAAGGGATCAGTAAATTTCTAGCAAATAGTTTTCTTTTCAGAATATTGCCCCCTAGTTAGTGAATGGAAGGTCTGCCTCCCTTCGTGCCATGGTAGAAATCATTGTTGGTCATTGTTGGGTTTGAAACAAAGGTTTAAGAGGAAACAATTGTCTTATTTCCTGTTGTAGTATGTTTGATTCATAGTTTTTTCAGGATAACTAGTATATTCTGTGCTACTTCAGTTAGAATGTGACCTTATATATTTGTTAGGCATATATATTTGTTACTGAAATTAGGAGAGTATGCCATTAACCACTGCCAAGCACTGAGTATGAGGAGATGTGCAAACTGAGGAGTGGGGTTTTTGAGGTAAGGTTTTGAGTAACTTTTACATACAGTATATTTTTTGCTATTAATTCCATCTCTCTTCTTTTCAAGATTCCAGATTCCATCATCTCTCGTGGTGTTCAGGTTCTCCCACGTGATACAGCCTCCCTCAGTACTACTCCTTCAGAATCTCCTCGTGCCCAAGCCACCTCTCGCCTCTCCACTGCATCCTGCCCAACACCAAAAGTAAGTACATTTATGCCTTGCAAGCTCCATGCTCAGCCCTGTAATCTATCAGATTAATGTCTTGCCTCTGCTGAACAAGGTTGGTTCGCATGCAAGGGTTATGTCATTCTACATTATAGATAAATGCAGGACAGTGTAGCTCAGTCCACGTGTACTGGTGCACAGTTTAACCTGTGGGCCCACCAACACCTTATGGTTACTGAAGTTTCATGTTATCTCTTGCAATACCGATCATGAATATGAAATGTTAGCACCTTGAATATATATGAATTATGTCCTTCAGTATCCCCAGGAACATAGATAATCCTGCCACTGAGTAACAACAGTAAGCAAACAGTATTCTGTCAAAAAAAAATATGTGCAAATTTCTAGCCTGGGCTGGGGCAGATCTGTGCCCCACTTTATTATTGCTCAGTTTAAGACTTTCAAGCCAGCTGGCTTTGCTCAAACTTAGATATTTGCTGCCTGACATTTGGAAAAAAAAACCAGCCAAAATTTAATAGAAAGAAAGTTTTAATGCCAACCTTGTGGGATTATTATTCAGTTCTTAGTGATTAGACTATACTATTTAATCATTGAGGTGAACTCTATATGTTTACTTTTTATCAGGCTTTAAATAGCATACATCAAAAACTAAGCAAATTGACCAGTGGCAAGGCCTGTAATGTTTACCTTCAGCAGAATTCCTTTCAGCAGAAGAAAACTGTCTAAATTTGCTTTGTGCATTCACATCACAGAGATCTTTCTGTGCCACCAGATGCTGACATAATAATAAACCAGTAGCAGATGGCAAATAATAACATTCTTCCTTATCTAACTCATGATCCTTGAAGATTATTCTGCTTGCTAAAATGATTGCCAGCATCTGCTAGTTCTTCTCTCCTACTGTCTCATTCTTTTCTGTCAGCAAACAAGATTTATGGGCAACCACCCATGGAAATATTTTGGTTTAACCTATGGGATTGTTTTATGCAGTACTTACCTTCACTGTAATAGAATCAAAGTCATTGTTCTGATGGACAGCAAACTTGAGCTTCATTATATAGTCTACTTTTCTTAAGATTGTTCAGTGAATTCTATCTGTAAGCATCTCCTTCAGTTTTTTCCTAAAAAATTGTATCTTGTCTGATAGCTTAAAAATAAAAACACGGAGCTTTTTACATTACAATGCTCAGAGCAGAAGAGCAAGACAAAACAGAGAAACTGCACTGAACCTTATGCCCATTGATAAAACAAAATTGTCCAAAAAAAACCAAAGGTGACCAGTAATAGGCATAAGTAAGAGACAGCTCTGCTGAAAATAGCTCTAGATGAGACCTATCTATTTTCAGGAAGTTTATCACAATGGGAAGCAGTAAAGCCTATCTGTTATGAAGCAGAATGTAGGCTTCTAGACTGTCTTGATAGATTATAGAAGGAATGTACTAGAAGTTTGAAACAGATTGAAAATCTGAAACTGTGTTTGGGCAATTAGTGGCGATGAGCTCATTTCATAATTAGATCATGCTTTGGTATTTCACGTTGAGACCTGCTTTTCATGTATGACTGCAAAATCGGGTTTTGTTCAAAATGCGTGAGACCACACCACTTTTATAACAGGAATTGCCATGCAACAGCTAGCTGGATGAGATTTTCTGTGATGTATTTGATGGTGGTTTGTTGCAAGCTGATATAGGGAAAAATTTAAAAAAACATACTGGAAAATAAACTTGACGGGTGATGACGTCTATTCCTATTACTTAGAGGTTGGATTTTGCGCATAAGCTTCTTTACCACTTAAACAGTTCTTGGTTCATTTTATGTATTACTTTCAAAAAAACTAAGAAACTACCCATTATATTTTTGTTCAGTCATTTACAGTATCCTCAAGTTTTCAAACATCATCTGAATTCATCAAGAAATGGGGTTCATTCAGATTCTTCAAGATAATCAATGTGTCTAAATGTCTTCAGTTGTTCTCTTTTTCGTTTTGGATCCTGGCTTTCTAGTAATGGAATATGAATTAAATTTATTCTGCTCTCTTCCCCACACAATAATGAGAATAAAAGTAAATAGAACTTCAGCATCCAGATGATGTTCCAAGGTTGTTTATTTTGCTTCTTTAATCTGCAAGTGTGTATCTTTTCAATACACTCATTTGCTGGTTTAGGAACTCGTTTCAGGGCTCCAAAACATGTATATATGGCATGAAACAAAGAAGAGGAAGTGTCAGGGGAAAAAAAAACTTATTTCTTTGATTATGCTTATTTTTGGAGTGGTGGTCTAGCCACAGAGCAAGTGGCACTATATTTCTTTGTCAACTGCATATTCCAGTTTATTTTGTTGTACCATTTTCTTGTTGCATTTTTTTGTCCTAAGTGTACATGAACCCTTACATCTCTCTTACTGAATTTACTGAATAACACAAAGCTCTGTGTGTCTCAGGAAAAAAAAAAATCAAGCTTCTGCAATGACGGGAGCACCTCTGTTAAAGGAATGTAAGTAGCAGGTTACTAATGCGTGAGGATATTGGAGAAAAGGTATGGGAGAACACGTTACTAATGCTCCTGATTGATCTGTTAGAAGATTTTACCTTTTTATAATCATATTTTGGAAAACCTAATGTTGTTTATGTATACAACCAGATCATGTAGACAAAACACAACATTTAATTGCAAATTTGCTTTGCTGTTTGCAACTTACCATCCATGTTTTCTGAAAATCTCTGTTTCTAACAAAGTACTAAATGATAAATATTAAGTTGGAACCTGGATATTTCAATCAGTCTTCATAAATGTAATTTCCTGTTAAAAGAAGTAATTATATTTCTTGGGAGGTAGAAACTTTTTAAGACAAATTGCCATTGGGACTACTCTATGTCAGTGATTAGGTACATCCCCAAGACTAAGCAAAGCAGTTTTGTTAGCTTTTAATAAATCTCTGTAGAATACCTTTCTTGTTCTCTATAATTATATTTGAGTTTCAAACAAAACCGACCACTGCCCAAAGAGCATTTAAACCATACTTGTAGTAGATGGATTCACATATAGAGGCAATCAAGTTGTACTCAGAGAAAAACTGCACTAGTAGTCCTCCCTTTCCAGTCATTCAACCATAAAGTTAATAGTGACAGTTAATTGTGACATACTTTTATCTTGTTCAATATAGTTTTGGTTGTTTAAAAGTTTCACGGCTTTCTTAACATGATTAGATTAATTTGCTGACTACTCACAGAAGCTTAGGATGACACAGTGTGGCTTACAAGTTTTGCTTGTTATTCCAGTAGCTGCTCAGATTCTAAGATCTCACTATGTTTTTGTCTGTGTTTGTGGTTGGCATTTTCATGAAGTAAAATGCAATGTTCTTTTCAGACACAAAAGCATTAGGGGTACCTAGGGTAAAATACTTTTACAAATATGAAGAATTTTTTAATATTTGCATTAATGTTGATTCCTGGGGGTTTTTTAAGCTTACAGTATAAAACTTTTGATCTATAACTTCAGATAACTTAAAAGAATATATCCAGAGCAAATGGCTGAGTCATTATTTCAAACTTTGAATTTTGTTCTACTCTTAGGGGGTTCATATGAGTATAAAAGAAAATTGCAGTTTTCAAGTTGAAGTCTTCACTTCTCCCATACATAAACGATGTAATCAGTACTTAATTTTTGGCAATGTTGTGTGTCAAAGTCAAAGGAAGCAGATTTAGAAGACCAAGGACAGGTTTTTAATTATCACCAAGAATTCATTTCAGTGACAAGAAATGTTCAAAGTATTTCACTTTGCAAGATCATTAGTCTCATTGATGTTCAGTTCTTTCACTTCAATGTGCAAAGTTTCTTCCAGTGTTATCTTTGATCATGAAGGATCCTAAGGAACTTGTTATAGTACTTTTAAGATGACTGTGGGGTTTTTTCCATCTTGCTGCTTCATTCCCTTCATTCCTTACATTTTGCTTAAGAGAAAGTCTCTCTCTACTTACTTGTTTTCCATCCCTTCCCTACCTATCCATTGTTTAGTTACACTGAACCAGACAAAACCCTCAGTAGTAAGTTAGATCCTTACATATTTGTAGTTGCAATAGATAACTTTTGATTCCTGTGTAATGAAAGTCTATAGGCTCTTTCTTACAGCTAAAATGAGCAAGCAAGGCTACTTTTCAGAATTTTTTCAAGTCTAGCAAAACAGTCATCTCACCTATCCACTGCTCCATCCATTAACACCTTCTTAGTGGCAGTACATTTAATTCTGCTAGTTGGTCACTTTCTGTTACTTTCTGTCTCCTATGAAGAACTATTGTCTTTATCATTCATAAGTAGACATTCACCTAAAGACCTAATATTCCCAATATAGAAGGAATGACACATGTAATTTATGTAAATGTTCCAGTTGCAAAGAATTTCTGAAATGAAATAGCCTAGAAAAATACTTTAAACTTTTTTTGAAAAAAAAAATGCTGATGAAAGTAGTTTCTGTGACAAAAAAAAAAACCCTGATTATTTCAGTAATTTCTCACACTTACTGCTAACAAAAAATGATCTGTCATGATCCATGTGAAATGTGTACATTGGCATCCACACAATCAAATGAGTTACAAATTAATGCTAAGTCTAATTAATAGTTATGTTTTCAGTCTAGTTACGTTTTCAATATAGAATTGCTATGTGAAGTAAGCACATTAGCAGATGGGAGCAGGTGGAGTTGTAAAGATGTTTTTGTCAATTTTTGTTGTTATAAATTTTTCAGTAGATATATTCAATATTTATCGGTAAAAGAAAAATCAGGTTCCTTACCAGAATTTTTTGGCTAATAATAAGATGCTGTTGAAGGTGTGTTTTAGTAAGCTGTATGTGTATCCACAGTGTAGATATTTTGTGTTCATTTGAGTGCATAATATTTTTTTCTTCTTGAATCTTATTGTTTCTTCTTAAGGTGGTCATCGAAGTGAAATATGGCAAGTATGTGAATGTATTTTAAAGTTTGAATACATACACTAAATTTCCAAGTTAATTTTGTTTTGTTTTTATTTATGAAGTTTGCATAAGCTGAAGTTTATTCTACCTAGGAACTTGCTTGAGTAAGTAGCAAGTGCTTGGGCCTGGCTGTGATTTAGCTGTGATTAGGTTGAGGAGCATGGAAAAGTGCAAAGAATGTTTCAAATTGTTAGGATGATCTACATAGGTGAGATCACACTCCAGACACTGTAAGGCTTTCTTGCTTTTTCTTGTAAAAATACACACAGATGTAGTTAGATACTTGTTCCTGCTAAAACTTCCAATGTTTTCATTATTATTTCTGGGTTTAAATTCCTCTTAGTTTTTTTCAATGTACATTTCAGGATTACATAAAATTATGTTTAGTAAAAAGAGATGCTATTAGAATGTGTATTTGTGTAGAAAGTGGCCATAGTTGCCTTAAGATGAATCCTGCTTCCTAACGCACATCAATCTACTGGATCCTCCTGGGTTCTTCTCAATACAATGCAGCAGTGGTTTTCAGATCAATTACTAATTAAGATACCAGAATATTTTCATATATTCATTGCCTTTTTCCCTCATTGTTTTAAGTACATTGTCTTGGCAAAACATGTGGATAATTCAGCCCTAGCAAGTCTTATTTTTAGTTTACATTTTGGTTACAAACCCTGGTAGTTAACAACATGCTGCAGCTTCAAAAGTGAGACGTTGTAACTAAAGAAGAAGCAGCTTGGTTGCTTGGGATATTAAAAATCCCTCAAATCATAATTACTAAAATCATTTCAAAAATGGAAGATACACTTTGTAGCAAGGTCAAAAACTTCAGGGATAGTCTTTTGGGCATTTTTTTGTTAGTACCAAAACAGACCCGTCAACAAGTCAACTCTGGAGAAGACGGACTGGGGTGAAATGTAGGCTGAACATTGGGTTTCAGTAGAATTACTTATTTGTCTTAGCTTTCTTTATTGAATATGTGTGCTTCAACTAGTACTTTATTTATTCATACCTGTAGTCGGTATTAAATAGTATAGCAGCACCAAAATATCATTCTCTTCCCTTAGTCATGCTGAAGAACTGTTTATTTTAGAATAGCTGGGAATTAGCTTCAGATCCAGAACATCCAGAACAATTCTTGCAGTCACAGAATCAGCTTCTTTTCAGACTTGTTATAGATTGAATCATACAAAGAAGCTCTACTGTGCAAAATTTCTCTATATTTGTAGGTCTTAATTGCTAGTTGATATTTATTAAGCTACAGAATTTCATTCTTTTCCTGAGTCCAGTGAAAAATTTTAAATAGGTCAGAAAAGGTTACTCAGTCTTTCCCTAGAAATACTTTTTCTTTTCAAATTGTAACTATTCTGTGTGTGTATTCCTTCAGAAGAGAACAGTCTTTCAGTACATACATCCTGGCTCACACACACATTGCATAAGTTCTAGTCTCTGTATGCTAACACTGCATCAGATTGTCAGTTCCTCCTTGAAATTTTTTTTCAATTAACTTTGGGAGTAAGAGTTTTCATTTCTTACTATGCTGTCTTCCAAGGCCAAGTGTTATTTTCAAGTTCTGGTAACTTCAATTTGTCATTTCTTTAAGGTAGGGAAAAGATGTGCGTCCTTCTCACATTAGAAGCCTTACTGACGTCTTTTCAGTTTCTATCCAAAACAAATCTCTGGTTTGAATTCTGATGTAACACAAGATGAGGGTTTCAGAGTTTGTTTAATGGTTTGGGTTTCTTTCACCAACAGCTATGTAGTTACGTCTGACTTTTATCCAGTGTCTTCAGTTAGAAATTACTGTGAATGCACCTCTGCAGAATTGTTTGCAGGCTACATTTTCAATATATCTAGTTCTGGTTTTGTCACTGATGCTTGTTGAGTTTGTTGGCACCTGATGGTAATTTTTATGTCTTGCTGAAGATGGCGTCAGAAAAATATTGGCTTCCATTTTCCATTCAGTCTTTTTTCTTTGGGGCTGTTAGTTCCTATTACATATGTCAATTGACTAAATCTTGTTTCTTCATGGAAAATTTCAAGAGTAAAACTGTGTTTCAAGAGTAAAACTGTGCATCCTTTAGGCTGAATTTTCATATAGTCTTATGTGTAGGAATTTGGTTTTCTTTAGTGTCTTAGTCCAGATTTAATCAACAGCTCAGCTATGGACTTCTGTTCCTTCACTGACTCTTGACATAATAAATAATCCACATCATTTATTGCTGTGTTCTTTTCTGATGAAATAATCAGCAGTTTTAAAAATGTACCTGTAAGAATAAGCAGCAATCTTCTTGTTGGTTCTTTCTTATTAGAGTAAACAATTTAATGATGGTGCAGCAAAGTTCAGTGCCAGATGTTATAGGAGAGATAGCTGGTGCTCTTTTAGAACAAAAAGGGTTTAGTTCACCCTTTCGTATCTATGTATTCAAGGGCACAAAGATACATGCATTCAGTAGTCTGTCCAGAATCCATATGTGTGTACCCAGCTGGTCTGGTCAGGATAGCTTGAAATGATGGAGAGGATGTGGAGCACCAGCTATGACCTTCTCCACAATTTCTCTAGCATCCTTCTTATGCCAGTATCCTTTAAGTCAGTGTTGGATGCATCTTTTATACTCTTTAGAACCTCACAGTAAAGGGGATATTTGTCTCTCCATCTGGTTCCACCTCTTGAATATGTTAGGTTTTCTTGCTGTACTGTGTTCTCCTTATGTAAATGTGCTCTTTATCATTCTGATTTCATCTCAACAGCTCAACTCTGTTTTGGTCTGTAAATCATTTTAGGTTGTCTGATTTTACTGCTTGGGTATCCCCAGAAGCTGCATGATGTGCTGTGAACTAAATGAACTACCAATCTGCATGCCATCAACATTTTTATGTTCCCTCTGCTATGCTTTCTGGTGCTTCCCCATCCATTCATGTCCTTCCTTTTCTCTGCCACCCTCAATGTCTGTTGGACATTCAAGGAGGGTTCTTATGCTGGTCTATACTACCTTGATATTGAAGCAAGCATGTCACAGTTTGATATTGTATCATGCTTCCACAGTTTTGCATCATCATCATCCTCATTATTTGCATTTCATGCACATGTATGCTGGTTTTGGCTGGGGCAGAGCTGGTTTGAGGCTACACAGCACTACAGCAAGCAGCAAAAGCAAAAAGCAGCCACTAAGGAGCACGGGACTAATACACAGTCAGGCAAGTGAGCCCCATGACAATCACAGGAGCCTGCTGATTATTAGTTAAACAGAAATAACAGCTATAAATTCAATCTAGCACATTTCAATCAAATCTGTCATTATCTCAAACGCTTTGAGCCCCATGTATGCTGCCAAAAAGACCCTTGAAGTTTAACCCCAGCTGGCAACCAAGCCCCCTGCAGCTGTTCACTCTCTCCCCAGCCAGTGGGATGGGGGACAGACTCAGAAGAGTAAAAGCGAGAAAACTTGTGAGTTGAGATAAAGACAGTTTAATAGGGAAAGCAAAAGCACACACAAGCAAAGCAACACAAGGAGTTCATTCACTGCTTACCATGGGCAGGCATGAGATCATCAGCCATCTCCAGGAGAGCAGGGCTCCATCACTTTTAACAGTTGTTTGGGAAGAGAAACACCATCATTCCAAATGTCCCCACCTTCCTTCTTCCCTCAGGCTTACATGCTGAGCATGACCCCATATGGGGTGGGATATCCCTGTGGTTGGGGTCAGCTATTCCAGCTGTATCCCATCCCCAGTTTTTGTGCACCCCCTGCTCACTTGCTGGTGGGGTGAGGAACGGAAAAGGCTTTGATGATGTTGCAAGAACTGCACAGCAGTAGAAAAACCATCTCTGTATTGTTGACAGTGTTTCCAGCACAAATCCAAAGCACAGACCCCTGCCAGCTATTGTGAAGAAAATTATCTGTACCCTAGCCAAAGCCAGCACAACAGGCAACTGAAGGTAGTCTAGCAGCAGGCAGTTATGTGTTCACAGGAGCCAAAACTGATATTTAGACTAATAAAGCTCTTTCAAGGCATGCATGTTCCAATGATTAGTATATTATCTGCAGTAAAAGTTTGCTGGTTTCATCGCAGAAGTTACATCTATCTGATGCAGGATGTGAGAGAGAAGCAAAAAGCACAGACATTGCTTTTCTCATGATGTAAATATGCAATTCCCTTCAAGTGGTAGGTTCTTTAGCAAGTGTACTAATATTCCCTGAAGGCCATTTTCACCTTTGGAAAGGGTTTTAGGAAATAGAGGAGTTGAAAGTAAATGGCACCTACTCGTTCTATGATGTTAACTCCTATTTTGAGCAATATCTAATATTATTTAATATTATAATATATGATACCATCAAAGATCAGCAAACTAAAAATAGTTTTTCCCTTCTGCACAGCTGTCTCAAGCCTTGTTTTATAATCTCACTATCTCATTGGTCAGTCTGTACTCAGTTGCCTTTTTGCCTTTTAACTTAAATAGGCCAATCCTTTCATGTATTCTTTCCTCAACCAGACAAAAACGATGCGTAAAAATGTTCAGATTTTATTTTCATTAATTAACTAAGTCAAGCTCCCTCATTTCTGTCCTTTAAAACAAACTCATTCCAAAGTCTTGCATGCTGAAATTAATTGCCCCAATTTTACTCACCAATTTAGTTTCATTTTAAAAGGCAAAATGTATATTATCTCTTTATAAGGGGCATTTATTAATAGAGTAGAATTTGATTTCTTCAATTAATTTTCAACAGTATGTTTACTTCTTTGAAAGGAAAGTGGTTTTTTCTATTTCTGATGGCTTCCACGCCATCATTGCATGTTATTGGGTATGAATTTCTGTAGGCATTTATTGATATTTACATTTACTGAAACCTACATACATTTCAGTATGTTGCTTTTTATTTAAGCTAGCAATAGTGGAGAAAGTCTATATGGAAAAAGCCTATGAGAAAACAGGTATCCTTAAGGTGAGACATTTCAAAACACTTACAATTGGAACATATTTCTCTCCAATGCCTGTGTTGGAAACAGGGCCTCCCACTTGATTACCTTACAGTATATTTGTGGAAATCATTCTGTAAGAAACAGTAACAGGTTTGGCAAGATTTCAAGCCAGCTGCTGGCTTTTTTTTCAAATTTGCACCACCCATTGCAGTTTGTTTCTTAAGACTGCTTTTTTTCTTCTACATGTAGTTTATCAAAATGTGAGGAGCACCTTTGAGCAAGGAGTTCTTACGTGTTTGCGTGGCAGTCCTTTGCAACGCGGTGTTTGTTTTATGAAGTTTGTAGACAGCCTCGTTGGACAATGGTTTCACTCAACAGCACTGCTAGTATGGACAAAGGTTGACCTTGGCCATTTACCAGGTTATTGTTAGTACTTGGCCACTTAAAGGTCATATTGTTTTAAACTTCTGCAAAGTGAATTGCAGAAGATATTTCCACCTTAACTTAATCTTCTGATGTTGTCCTCTCACTGCTTTAATTTTTTCCTGTGGCTTTAGTGGATACACCCTTTTCAAATATCCTTACCAACCCTTCCGCTCCTCTTGAGTTGAAAGTAAATGGCACCTACTCGTTCTATGATGTTAACTCCTATTTTGAGCAATATCTAATATTATTTAATATTATAATATATGATACCATCAAAGATCAGCAAACTAAAAATAGTTTAGTTGAACTATAGTTCAACTAAATAAATAGTTTAGTTGAATAGATAGTTGAACTCCTCAGGATGTATAAATGTGAGGAAATACATGTGACAAGATGTGTTTACACAGATTTTCCAAACACAGCCATGTCTAGTCAAAAGGATAAAATACAGGCTGTTACAGATATTTGAGAAGAAACCTTAAAGGCACTTGTCCTCTTCCCTTTAAAGTCCCACTGCCCCATCTGTTTTCAGAAAGATGAGATCTTCCTTGTTACACTGAGCCCCAATGCAAACATCTTTCCCTTAATTTTGGTGCTAGAAGTGGTCAAAGAGAGCAGATATTTGCTTTATAACCCTACCAGAGAGCTGGTTTGCTTTATCATCTAACTGTCCCATCATCATGTTACTTCTAAGTGACTTCATTGGTGCAACAGTTTTCTCCGTGACCATGAAGGTATCTTTGATAGGAAATAGCTTAGTGTCTGAAAGTGTTTAAAGGACAGTGTCCGCCACTGTATGTGCTATAACCCTGTATCTGCTGCAGTTTTTAAAACTTAAGTTCAGCTTAGGTCAGCAAGGCAAAATAGCACATTCAGAAGTGAATTGTCAGTTTGGAAAAGGTATATAAAAAAATACAAAACTTCACCACCCAGGGCTAGGATGTTTTTATTTTTGCCTTACATATGACCTTTCCTGCTTGCTAAGACAGATTTCTGATATATGGGATAGGTGTTTGGGTTTTGAAAAACTCTACTGTCGGAGCACACCTCTGGATCAGGGGTGGCTCCGTGAGGTGGGAAGTTCCTTCTCCGGCCCGCACTTTCAAAGGAGGACGCAGCAGCCTTTTGATGTCCAGTCTCAAAGTAATTTATTGTATGTTATCTGAAAGGTTCTCTTCTTGGGCTGCTGCCCAGACAAAGGCGCACAACTCCCTCACGGTTGTTTATTATCTCTTATCTATAAGTTCTTTCTTTGCCCTGCTGAGGTCTGTCTAGCAGGGTGGAAAAGGGAGCTCTGCCCCTCGGGAGGATGGCGCAAAGATTGCGTATACCGTGTTTACAAAATTGTACCAATATCTATTACCTATGTTGAACTGTGTGTCCCCAGTATAACCCAATAGAAAAGTGCCAGCATCACCATGAAAGATGGAGGGCAAGAAGAAGGAGAAGAAGGACGAGACACGCCCAAGTTTCTCCATCTTGAAACTTTTCACCCCCCTGTACAGAATCAACAACCCCCCTGTACGGTACCTAAAAATTCTTCCCTCTATCTTGTAACTACTTCTACTGTAATATCTAAACTTCTGTGATATCTTGTTCTTCCTGCAGGGTTGGTAAATCATTCCATGGCTCAAATTCAAAATCACAGCTGTTTCCAGCTGCTTGCCAGGGTCTCAGATACTTCTGACTCAGACTTGGAACATCCGAAAATGTCGGAGAAACATTTTGGGCTCTGACACTCTACCAGGAGCAGGAGGTGCAAATTCTGCTTTCTTTTGTAGGGAAAGCTAGCGAATCACTGCAGCTGCAGGCATAGGTGAGGAGCAAAACGTGCCAGCAGACAGTGAAAAAATGCAAATGAGTCTGAAATGAGAGGATTGAAAGTATTGAATTGAAGAGAAATTGGATGTAAAGGCTGAATGGTAAAGGTCTGATATAGACCAAAGCAGTATTTGTGGCTCTTGAGTGATGAGGCTGCAGGATTTAGTGTTTGAAAACGAGGAAGTAGCTTTGATGCAGGAGGTAGCAATAGCACTATGAGAAAAGGAAGGGCTATGGTCAGGAAGAACTGTCTATAAGGCAGCATTGAGCAGGTAGAAGGATTTGCAAAACTTCAACTGTGCGAGAGGAGAGTTGTCCAACTCTTCACTTTATAGCGACAGTAAGGACCAAGCTCTCATATGGCTCAGATCTCTAGTTTGAATGAGATTTAGGACTTTAAGTCACTACAAATAGAGGCACACTATGTAATGTTTGTATTTATTGTAGTCTTTTATTTATTGTAGTCTACTATTTATTGTAGTATTTTAGTCTTGCCCTGGCTTGCATTTTACCTATTAACTTTTAGATGTTATTTCTGAACATTAAATTTCATTGAAGTCAATAGATATTTTTAAAGAACTGACAAATGTTCGTGTAAAATTACCAGTGTACAAAGTCTGTTGTGTAAGGACATGGTTACATTTTCTTTGCCATTATGTGTGTTAACAGAGCATTCAATCTAGTGATGATACTAGTTTGAAAACAGTAAGAAAATTGCCATACTTTTTACCACTGCTTGTTCCATCTGCACTGTGTTTATTCCTACATCTGCCCATGGAACAGTGTGAGTAGTAGTGCCCATCTGAAAAAAAAAAATTGTGGGTAGTGTGAACAAAATTTGAGATGGTAAGATCAATGATGTAATGTTGGCATCCAATAGCATTCACATATAATATTGGCATCCAATAACATTCACATACATTAGGCTTCTGTTTAACGTTAAGGTTTAACGTTATCAAGAAGTGCAGCAACGTTAATAACCTTTTATGCCAAACTGTGGTATAATGCACAGATGCAAATACGTTTATTGGTTGAGAATGTATGTCATTGTTATAGGAGCCTGTATGCCCTTTGTTTGAAATATTCCCCATTTATTTAAGAAGCGCCCTCTAATTGGTGTTTGTCTGCCATAAAACCGCAGAAGTAAAAATACTTCCAAGTGCAAATCTTTTTTTATGTGTGGATGTAAAAGTTATACATAATGCATTTTTTAACTTAAATTTATTTGATGCTATGTTAAAAATGTATTAAGCTCTTTGGTAGCAGTAGAAACTGCTCACTTGATGTAGAACATTGTTCTTATCAGGGAAGAGAATTCAAGTTGAAGTTTGGATTTCTGTCAGAATTTTCCACTCTTGATTAGGCAAGTAAGGGTTGTAAATCATGCCACCTAGACCAGAATTGTATTATATAATATTTGGAAGTTGACAGTCACTGTCCCCACCATCAAAGTTGTTCAGAAGGAGTATGTAATTACTTCACTAATTAAAATTATTTCCTGCCAGACATGGAATGTTTACAGTTTCTTTCTTTTTTTTCTTACTTGGATGTCACTACCCTTCACTTCTTTTCAGTTTGTTGCCTACCTTGAACTCAATTAACATTCTTTAGGTTCAGAAAATGCATTTTCCATCTTCATAAGTTCAAATCTCCTTTGGATTCAGCTCCCTTATGTGATCTGGCCAATACATAAGATTTTTTGTTCCTGGCCAACTGATGTGAAATCATTGCCAGTTGAGTTACTTTTGAGATATGTTTCTCTGTTAATATGAACTCTGTGAGAACTTGTGTGAGAGATTTCAAGAACATTTATTTGGAATATAATGGTATAATAATATGCATAGTATAGCTTTTGTAGTTTCTCTTCATCAGCTGGACCTTCTTCTCTTGTTGAATGCACTTTATCAATGGGAAGAGTCTCCAAGCTTTTGATAACAAATTCCTGATGGCCTCTAAATATTCCTGTTCTTTATATGCTGTATTCTTTCAGAGCCCCTTCATGTGGGAGCTGTTTGAATATATGCTGACTCATATTTAATTTCTCTTCTGGTATGGTTTAATGTTTTTTTCTTCTTAATGCATTTATCTTTAGGATCATTTTCATGGTTTTTTTATACATCCACCTACCTTTTCACTGAATCACAAAACACCTCTTTAAGCTGGACTGGAGCTTATCCTATTGTTTTTCTTCTATATTTTTCCTTGATTAGTTGAATGGCCCTTGGGGGAAAAAAAAAGTAAAAGCAATTTCAGGGTATAGTGTGGAATTGTGCTGAAGAAAGTGAACCAAAGTAGGAGCATCACATGTGCAGTTTTGTTCTAGATTTCCAAAACCGATCATCCCTTTCTCAGCATGATGCCCTGCACTTTGAGATAAAACAGTAACTGGAAGGAAATAATGCCAGGTAAAACTGAAAAAAAACCACGGGAGGGCTTATTTTCTCATGGAATGTACAACTTCATAAATATTTCGTAACAGCATGTGGACTCTCATTGACAAATATGATGCAAGCAAGTTTCATGATTTGGTATTCAGTAGAGGATATTCACTCCATTGCACTGCACATTGCCTAAGGCAGCTAGGCTGGAAGCACAAGGGAACTTCCAGCTAAATGCAATAAGAGGCAATGGCTAGAAACTGACAGGGACTATGTTTGTGGAAGGAAACAGAAAGTGCTATCATCACAAGTTGTCAGGGATATGTGGTATACCTGCCAAATCATCTCTTTGCAGACTCGATGATGTTCCACAAATAGTAATAATAGTTTTCTTTATTCACCATTCATTTTTGATCTCTGCAGTAGTAATCAAGTGGGAGAACAGTTATGTTTTTCTTATGTGTACAGCAAATAATCTGAACTTGATTTGGATGCTGTGTAATATAATCTCATACTTTTAATTATTATAATTCCTACATTGTGTTCCCAGGTCATCGAATAAGGTACTTGACAACTCTTTAAACTATTGCTGTAAAAAAATTCTATTGTGAGTTTTGCTTTTATTCAATTTCAGAATTAAATAATTTAATCATATCAAAAAGATGTTGTCATTATGAACCATTCATATGTTGCCTAGGATTTTGGAAAAAATCTGACAGAGGTTTGGCTTTTTGGTGAATATGGATGAGAAAACACTTTTCTGAAAGGCATGGGTCCTGCAAAATTCCAGTTTCTTTGTCGGAATGTAAGCAGGGAAACTTTAGAGCAGCAGAAATAGAGTATGTTATCAGAAAGGGGAAGGAGTCTAAGATGGATAGTGTTAAATGTTTGAGGCTATTTCTCCTGTTGTGGAACTCTTCCCTTCAATAAATCCAGCAAAGGCAGAGTCTCAGATTAGGTCATTGTTCAGAGCTGTTCTTCCTTTATGACAAGTATAACTGATAGATTAGATGCATTAGATATTTTACATACATTAGATATATTTAGATTATTTGAGGTTAGGTCTTCTAAATTCTTTTTTCTGCAGTAAAATCAAGGATGAAGATAACAGGTTCATTTCTTATGTGCTCTATTAAGTAGAAGGTAATGGAATAACACTGAAACCATATGCGAGACTTCTGCTTAGAAAACATTTTCTCTTCTCTCATCTTCTAACAAATCCATTAACCATATTGAGCATTCCTCTTTGCTCACTCTTTGGTTCTAGTTTCCTTGCTTCCTAAGTTTTCTTTGACTGGCTTCCTATCTCATTCTATTCCAACTGTAACTCCACCTTGTTCTTCAGATATAGAGATAGGGATACCTGTAGCTAATTTTTAGCTATTAACTCCTGCTGTTATTCCATTGTGAATAAGAAAGGGATGTATATAATGCATTTATAAACTGTCAGTGCATTATACCCTCCTAGTTTCCTGGAATGTTCCCTACACAGCACCCTTCTTCCTCCTTTACATTAAGTATCTTCATTCATCACCTTCAGAGTGTTCCAAAACCCTCAGGTTTTTCAGGTAACATTTTGCCCATAACTACTTGGTATTGCTCCTGCCTCATTTTTCAACCATTTGTTTAGCTTGTGTTGTGGTATAGATACTTTTGATTTAGATCACTTACACACATTTTTCATCATAATCTTTTCTATTTACCAATGTTCATCCTTTATGGGGTTCTTGTGTTAGCTGAGTTTCTGAAAAACAAGAGATGTATAATCCATGCCATTTTCTGAATTATAACTTCTAGATCATCCTACAGTTGACCAGAGAAAGATAAGGATACACCTGAATTCCTTTCTGTGGTATTCACCATGAAAAAGATATGGGTTTTTATTCCTGCTGTCCCTTGCCTTCTTGGTAATACCCTATTTAATTCCCAGAACAGATGTAGTATAGTTTGTGCAGTACTCATGTAATTCTGATTCATCCCTTGAGAAGCATTCAGGTTGCACTCTGCAATGTTCCTATAGAAAACATGCTGTCATGCATATTAACTGTGCCATGGATGTAAAGCAAGACTTAAACTTAGACTATCTCCTTGTAATTTATATATACAAGCATTTAGAACTTCATTGCTCACAGTGTACACATTGTGTATGTATCTCTACATATATTTTGAAGAAAGAAAGACTAAATAATATTAGATATATGCACCTGTAATATCCCCAGGCTCATTTTTCACTGAATTCTAAACCTTCAGAACAACTTGAGCAGCCACAATTGGTGAGTAATGCAAGAAAAACTTTTTCCCTGAGGGGCAGTGCATATTGCTGTCACAACTTTTCCTCAAGTTTCTGTATTATGTAGCACTTTTCTTAATGCCCTAGTTCCATGTCATTATGTGAGATTATAAGCATTTATTTTTTCCTATTTCTCATTTTCCAAACAAACCTAAATTTATTATTCATTTTAAAAGTGTCAAATTGATAAAATGAATTGCAGTTCTACTAGATTATGTCTTATTATTGGGATGGTAGTACCTAACCAGGACGTTGGGGAAAGCATCTTGGCTCTAACTCACAATGGTTTTTGTTCAGATAAGGATCTTTTTCCAAATTGAGGTGCTCTTTTTTTCTCAGTTAGGAAATACAAAGCTAATATGTAGTAACTCAGTTACAACTGCATGTATTTTAATTGAATGTGTCTTCTAAGGGAGACATAGACATTCGTTATTTAAGAATGACTGTTTCTTCTTGGTCTGTATACTAGAATTGATTGGAGATTTTCTTGGAGTCCCATGATAGCAGTAGTGACAGTGTTTCACTTGAGCATTCAAATTGGATACTATTTTAATGTCATAAGACTAGGGAAGGAAAGCAACAAATAACATAAATGTTTCCAGTGTATTTTGCTAATGGATATCCTATCAGAACTAAATACTTACATTGTTAAGATATTGTTTAGTTGCATTGTTTTCTTGAGAATCAAATACAAGTAAAAAACCAAAACACTCAGTTGACTGTTTTTTGAAGAGGACTTTCTCCGTTTTGCGTGGGTCAGGCAAAAACAAACAGGACAATTTAACTTGTGCCTTGCTAGCATGCTCCAGAGAGCATAAAGCATAATTGGATTTCCATGGTTCATTCAATCTTTGGCTTCCTTGCTGAGATTTCTCAAAGACAGTTACTGTGATTTGAAAGGGTTCACCTCAGTTGTGTGGGATTTTGTTTTGGTTAAGATAATAAGAACTTTCAGTTCAGTCTTGGCTCAGACTAGTAGGTTGTCACTAAAGTAATTTTTATTGTCTTCTTCTCTGCTTCAAATGACACATGTTCACTTTACTGGTAAAAGAGGTATATTTACCAGATTAAGAAATTCTGAAAATAACTTTTGCTGTAACTGAATGTTTTATTTTGCATGCTTCTAAAAATATGAAGTCTTTTGAGCAGCTACTTCATTTGTTTCTTCCATCCTCTGCATCATCTAGGAAAAACCATATATAATAAAGGAAAAGTAATCAGATAGGAGATGTTGGGGGTCATATACACAGATATTTAAATATTTTAAATAAAAATCTAATATTGGTCTGGCATTAAAATTTTCTGGTTGGGCAGCATAATTTTAAACTGGGAATCTTGATAGCAGTGGCTAAAATCTCTAGGCCTGGGTCAATAGGAATCTGTATTGCATTCTGTCAGGTATCAGTCATGATACTTGCAGGCTCCCAGTTATAGCATGCTCTGCTCATATGATTTATAGAAGGTATAGGGGTTTTTTCCTTCAGTTAGTGTTTCAGAATTTCATTATTCTTAATATCCAAATCAGATAAGTGACATGTATTCTTCCAAAAATGTAAGTGAATTCAGCATGTAACATATATGCTAGATTGGTAATATACTGAGAAAGAAGTGATCAACAAAGCAAGTTTAAAATGCTATGATAAAGCGTCATTTATTCCAGAAATTAGAGTCTGTGTCTTTGTCCTTTAGAGGTGTCTCAGAGAGTCAAATTGATGTCTTGCATGTACTGCTAACTGATTGTGTGGAAATTTTTTTAAGTTCACTTTTTCTTTATTCTTCTGTCTTTTTTACCCATCTTCCCCCATTGTAGCAAATTAGACGGCCGGATGAAAGCAAAGGAGTTGCTAGTAGAGTTGGATCCCTCAAAGTAAATATGTTTCTAACATTTATTTTGCAAGTTTTTTTCTATAGCCTACACTTTTCCTTTGAAGGGGGAGGTGTGGGGAGGGAGGGAAGGGGCTTTTCCATTTCTCACCATCACATCATATTTATTTCAGTATTCTTATTGCTGTTGGGTCACATTTTGTTTGTTTCTGTGCTACACATAGAACAACCTATTGAAGGCAGGCTGCCAGTTAGGTAGCTTTGGGTGTCACTAGAAGTAAGAGATAGTAACAACCTTTTTAAAGTGCCTGTAATTTGGTGATCATGATTAAACCACTTCTCTGATCTGCCTGTTACACAGAGAAGTGATTTACTCATCTTCAAACTACTGCTTCCCATCTTGAAACATAATTAAACTTTTATAGTGTTCACACTTTTTGCATTTAATTCTGCAAAAGACCATTTCAAGAGAGTTGAATATTTCAAATACATATATATATAGCCTTAAATTAGAAAAAAAAAATCAAAGTAGATAAAGATCAAATGAAAGATATTCACAGGAGACTAATAAGAATGGAGCCACTGTTTTGCTGATAGTGTCTTCTGCCTTTTAATGTTTGTATAAACATACACAAATATTTAGATTTCTTAACATAACAGGCAGATATCTAAACCAGTACACACCCTACACAGTGTTACACCCTGATAAATGGTTTTGAACCAAGACACTGATCATATGCAGTCCAAACCATTTTGATCTCAAGTGTTGCCTCTATTTCAGCTATCCAGGTTTTCACTTTTTTCCTACTT
The DNA here is from genome assembly GCA_013399945.1 of Ploceus nigricollis. Classification (NCBI taxonomy): domain Eukaryota; kingdom Metazoa; phylum Chordata; class Aves; order Passeriformes; family Ploceidae; genus Ploceus; species Ploceus nigricollis. Next base: position 321,393 of record VXBC01004048.1, on the reverse strand, counting down.
TATTTCCTTTTAACACTTTGTCAGCCACTAATTATTTATTATTTCTTCTGCATTCTCCTTGCCTTTCCCGTCTTTTTGGTTGATGATCTTTTGTTTTGGTTTTGGTTTTGTATGTAAGTGTATTGCATTTGTTCCAGGACAAGCCATCCTCTTTGTTCTCTAACACTGTTCTACAGCTGCTCTTTGTGAAAATGTTATTTCACTGAGCACAAAGAAGGGGAGGGAAATGATTAATTATGCACCTCTTTGCGGTAATGCCTCCATTTAAATTGATCTTAGCATAGAAAAAGAAGCCATTTGCTACTCGTTTATACAAGTTCTAGCTAGAGGCATCTGTAGCATTCCTCACTGTCTGTGAGGCTTTATCTTTTCATCTTGTGTTTTGGGAAGATGTTTTAATTACAGTGTAGATGAGAAGAGCAGTGTACATGAATGAGGCTCTGTTTCAGGGGGAGACATTCAGGACCACTGAATTCACACAGATAAAAATACAAGACAGCCACAGTTTCTGTGCTGTTTTTGAAAATTCTGTTCGTGATTGCAGTGGCCTGTGAATTTTGAGGCATCAGTCATCACACACAGATCTAGATGCATAATGCATGCACATATGCAGAAGATGTAGCTTATTTAGATGGTGAATTTCACCTGTTATTATGAAGACCCATTGATAGCTCATTTTGGATTAATATTTCTTTATCTGATTTAATGCCATGACCTTAAATTTATATGTAGACAGAAAATCTTCCTTATAGAAAATGTGAAATCCTAATTGAGGATCCCAAACATGAAAATATTCATTTTATGGAAATAAAAATAAAAATTTATAATATTCTATTTTAATAAAATAAAATGTATTTTATTAAATAAGANCTGTGACTGTCATTAAGTACTAAATTAGCAAGTGCTCCTGGCAGTTTACAACGTACCACATCAGACCGCTTAAAAAAAAAAAAAAAAAAAAAAAAAAAAAAAAACTAACGTAGCAGAGATTCAGTAGCTTCATAGTTGCCTTGATTTTTCTTTTTTTTGCCTGTAGTGAAAAAGAGCCATGTTAAGCAAAGATATCTTCCTTCCAGATTCCAAGTTGACTGAGCCTTTTATGTCTGTGTTGTTCAAAGTACCTTGATGTCTTGAAATGTTTTGGCAGAGGCAGTGAGAAATGCATTATGCTATGGTTTATTAAAAACAAAATAAAACAAAACACAAAAACAAAGAGCAAAAGAAAAATGAAGGAAAAAAAACTGTGACAAGAGAAAAGGTTGCTTTGTCAATTCATTTTCTGATGTTTACATGTAGCTCCATCGAAAGCTGGAGGAGCTCAGAGATCACCCAGAAGGCAATGTCAAAGGATGCTCTCTCCGAGTAAATGTACGATTTCACTCGGTGATCTGATTTTTTTTTAAAACTTCTCCTGGCTGGTAACACCAAATCTGGTTGGTTTGTCCTCTCATCCCCATCTTTTTTCTTTCTCTCTCTATTTCTTCCTTTGTGTTTTCTTTCTTTTCTAGCTGGGGTTTCATTTTAATGTATGTGAGAAACCTGACCTGATTGACAGAGTTTGTTGTAAAGAATATCCTACTGCATTTCAATGAGTGCTAACCAAACTACAGAAACTAAATAAAAAAAAAAATCCCTTTCCAAAATCAAAGTTGCATATCTAAAAGTTTCCTGAATATTAAACTTAGCAATGAATAAAACAGATACCCTTAATTTAAAGAATAAAAATACCTTCTGCCAGTGATTGATAGTCTTACCTGAACCAAAAACTATGGCTGATATAGGGTAACCCAAAAGCATATAGGTTCACATGTACCTCTGTCTTTGCCATCAATCTTTTTGGGTCCCTGTTTTATCTCACAAAATAGGTCAATATTTGGTTGAATTACAGCTATGCAAATTTTGTTGCTTGTTTTTTTTAGCAGACTAGTGCAAAAAATACAGCAGCATGTTTCTTCTGTGTCACATTTGTTCTTTAATGAAAAAAAAGTTGTGAAAAAAGAATTAGGATCTCGTACATCAGTCATGACACCCTATAAAAGTCACCCAATTTTCACAGAAATATTTAATAAAGCAAGTCAAATCTAATATAACAACACAGACAGCAGTTCACGTCATAAATTAAGAATAGCTTTTCAGCAATTCTATATAGAAGTGTCTTTAAGTCATGTATTTTGCATTAAATGAAAGTTAGGAAAAAGTTTATAGCAGAGTAAATGTGAAAGTTAATAACACTTTATCCCTTTGCACATCCGTCCACTGAAGGGTCTCTCAGTAATTTCTTTAGATTCATGTCCTCTTTGTCTTCCATACACTCTGATTGTTGTCATCCTCAGAACTGTCATTCTAATGCTTAATCCACTAAGGTTATACAGTGCAAAATAATTTTTTTAATGAAAATTATTTGATAATTTTTGCCCCTTTTGGGTGCTTTTGCATGTACAGCTTTGTATCTGACATACAGTTGATTACTGCTCATTGTCAAGTAGAAATTCTTGAGTTTATAATCTTTTGCAGGTCAAATACAAGGAAATTGAGCTGCCAATATTTTGCAGTTTTCTGTAAAATAAACTTGATTAAAAAACAGTATCTTTTTCCTGGCAAATCTTTTAGGAATCAAGTTTTGGGGGGAATAAACTGTGTCATATTTTAGATTTGGTGATAACTCACAATCAAGACAAAGCAAGATATTTTAAACTACTTATTGTTAAATTCCTGATTTAGTACTTAAAAAGAAATGTAAAGTCAGAAAAAAAAATACGCCATGAAACATGGTACTATAAAAAAGATGCTCTAATCATACATTATTTCACAGAATATCACATGAGGAAAGATTTCAAACTAAAAGCTGTGGCTGCATTAGCCATGGCAGCATGACAACATGAGTTGTCATGAAATTGTCCTGTTCCTCTGTGCCACTCTCTCTGTTATTTCATGGCCATATCCTCCATGATGGAAGTCAGTCCATTAGTAAGGAATGTAAGTAAGTAAATAAATAAATATTCCATATATTCTGCATGTGCCTCTAAGTTTCCTAAAACAAGCAGAACACATTGCTAAAATTTGCTGCTTTGTCACTGCTCCTCTGATTCATGCAGTAATAATGGATGCTCTAGATAAGAGCATTTTAAAAGACAATATACAAATGACGGTTCAAAGAGAAGAAATAGTGAACAGTTGGAGAAAAAAAATGAGGTATCTGTTAATAGTTCATTTTAAAAATAATTTTCATTTTTTCCATACTGCTTTTGGAAAGGGTTTTAGATGTAGGTTTTTGATACTTCTACAGTGTGGCAAAAGTATTGAATGGTATGGGAGGGGAGCATGTAGTATCTGATGGCCAGCTCCAGAAGTGAAAACTAAATGCTATTGCACAATACCATTAAGGTGGAACCTTTATTCCAGGATGAATTGCAAAGACATTATTTCCAGATTAAGTTCAAAGGCCATTGGAAATATGGAGGATACAATGGAATTCTGCAGAATATCCCAGATGCCACCAAGAGTTTAGAAAGCTTGCCAGATATCTGAAATAAAATTGCGCTGAGAACATGCATGAAAATTTAATTAATTAAGGAATTTTAGGGGTTGAGTAGTTTTCTTTCAATACCAGCAGTCATGCATAGCCATATACAAGGAAGTTATGCTGACCTAAGGTTTGGTTTTGCATTTCTTCTTGCAAAGTTAATTAATCTTGCAGTTCTTTTCATGACTTAATATTTTGACCCCTTGCAGTGACCAGTTTGACACTGAACTGTTTAGAAAACTTAGTGTTCTGTCACTTGGACATGGTAGCATTTCCCCCACTGAAATTAATGTAGCAGTAGCAAGTAAGTGCTACTGACATGATCGGGGAAAGGAGTTGACTTGGTTATATTTTATAATGTGTAATACCTCCCAAAACTGATACCCTTCTGAAAGGGTGGAATTTCTCTGGAATTCAGCAGAACAATAATGCTTCAATCTGTGCTTTGAAGATTTTTTTTTTTTTAGATCTTTTAGCTTTTTGGGTTTGGTTTTTTTTTTTTTCTTGTTTAGTTGGTTTTGGTTTTCATGGGTTTTTTTGTAAATGTACAGGCTGCAAATTTTAAATACAAGTTTAATTTCTGCAGAAAAATATTATGGAAAGCCCATGAGAAAAAAAGTTGAAGTACAAAGTTCCCAAGTAATATGCCAAACAATTTCTTGTGGCTTTTAACCAGTATGGTTCCAAGTCAAAGATTCTGGTTTTTTTCAGGGAAAAATGTTCTCAGAATTCATAGCAGTGGCCAAATACTTTCAATAGATTATGTTAAATGGAACCAGGATTCTAATTTTTCATACAGACCTGTGTGTCTCAGAGTCTATGGTCTCCTGCATGCATTCTCTCTTACTTTAAGTACTTGCTTTCTTTGGCCATGATGATGGATTAAATTTACATTACTCTTATTCTTGATTCTAACATTGACTTAGTAAAGATCTGAGTCAAGCCAGTAAGGCCTTCAGACTGAAAACAAACTACTCTTGCAGCATTTGAACGAGGTTCTCATTTGGTGTAAATAGGTCTTTTAAAAGAATTCTCACAATAGTGGATTTCTGTGACAGACACTTTCCCTCCTTAAATGGAATATTTGTGAGGGAAAAGAGCCCAAATGCCAGCACATTAGCTTCACCTAACGTAATATGTAGGGGTTGTCAGGTAGCATACAAAATAATGAGAGCTGCCCCTTCTCTCAACTGGACAAAACAGTCACTGAAGTTCATAAATGACAACAAATTATAAGTAGAGTAGGTGATAGATTGCAGAAACATCAAAGGAGCTTGGAAATGTATTGATATTTAATTTTAATAACACAGAAACAGTACACTTACAAAATCCCGAAATCAGACAGATGCTTAAAAATGGAGTCCAGTTAGCAAAAAAAGCAATGACATAAAAATGATCAGGAAATTATAAGTGTGCAGAAAATTAAACAGTCACATTGTGTGATCCTATTGAAGATAAACAGCAATCCCTATGGGCTGTGAGCATAATCCTTTCCTCAAGAACATTAGGTCAGTTTGGAACTATAGCACTTAAGTATACCTTTGATTTCATTATTATGAGAAAATGAAACAGGTACATTGAGAGCCCAGACGTGTTTGAATAATAAAACAAGAATTAAGGGAAATTGTGTGTGTGTGTATTTTAGAGCGTAGGAAGAAAAAAATATAATAACTACTGGTATCTTATTGAGGGGAGTATTATCATTTGCTTCTATAGAACTGGAACTATGAAAAAGAAAATACAATATTACTTAAAGTTATTAAATTCTAATTGGAATAAGACTGAAGTTAAATGGTTCCATTATTAATGAAAATATGGATAATTACATTACAGGATACTTTGACAAGGAAAGTGATAGCATTCTATTTAGAGTAGTTGCCTAAGAGAAGATTAAAGTGCACAAATGTCTAGCATGCACCTTGTAAGTTGGTGTGAGGAGTAGACAACATGAACCAAGTTCTTTAGATTTTTGTGGAGTATAGTTCCAAAGCTTCTGATCATTATTGTTTCTGTTGCTGATATGTAAAAAACCCATGCTGTGATGATTCTTGCTAATCATACATTTTTTGGATCCTCACCTGCAAAACCGAGGCTAATGGTCTTTTACATGCTGTTGAAAGACAAACCATGGGCACAATGGCTGGACATTATTTATGAAAATCTTGATTAGAGCCTCATCCAAAAGTCTTAGGTGAATAGCTGCACCCCTGTTCTGAGCAAAAGCACACCTTGCCTTTCTTAGAAAGATTTTAAAGCCATATTTCTAGAAACATTTTTTGATTTGTCAGAAGAGGATATTTCTTTTTTCTTTTTTTTCTATAATTACAAAATAGACTGTTTAAGAATAACAGTTGATTTCTTAAAACTGTGTTTTTCAGTCTTGCTATTTGTCTGAGGGAATTTTCTATTTTTGTCTTAATCCTTATGCAACTCATCTCAGTTTAAGAAAACATTTCATCAGTTGAAGAAAATTCTGAGTGTGTGTGAATATTTAAGATGATGCAAAGTGATTAAAATTTGCTTAGCAATGTTATCTAGAAGAGCAAATGAAATACAGAATGCCAGAAAGGAGGAAAAATATTTTTGGAGTATTAAAACTTTCTGAGGGAGAAAAAAAAAAGTTGTATATTTAATGGAGACAAAAATTAGCACAGACCAGTGTGACTGTAGAAATTTCCTGGAAGCAATATTTTATGTTTCAATGAAAAAATATGAAATACAGATTTGAAACAGAAAAATATTCTTAAAAGACTTCTTATGAATACTGTGTTCTCTGCTCAGTCCATCATATACCTAAGTCAGCAAGCGGAAAAATAACCTATGTGGAAATTGTTGCTGGATTCATCTTTACCACAAATGTATCCAAACTGCTGTACAGTTTGTTAAGTCTTAGGAAGTTTTGCTAAGCCTTCTGATAATTCATTTTTTCACCCCTAGAAAAAAAATCAAGACATGATTTTTAGTACATTTATAAGAACCATTTTTTTAAAATTTGTTTATTAGGCAGCTTTTACTCCTTCTTCAGACAGTGAAACGTGAAATATTTTCACCCAAAGAAAGGATTTTTCCATAAATTACTGGCAAGTCCTTTTTTAATACTCGAGTTATGTCTGAGTGATGAATAGTTTGGAAAAATGGCTATCATGTGTAAACAAAATGTATCTTAAGCAGTCAGTAAAACTGTAGGTTACCAATTAATTTGTGTTAACTTGCAGTGAAAGCTCTTGACAGTGGACAGAGTCCCTCAAGAATCCCACACATGATATTGCTTAGGGGCATAATCTGCAGATTTCTACTGACCTATATCTGGCCATCAGTCATTGAACTTTGCAAGTTATTCTAGTTTTTGGGGCAGTAAGATTGAAGAAAAACCTCCTTGTCAAAATGCTGGTTCTGAGTATGTCAATGCATAAAGATATTCAGAGCCTCTTATGGGTTTTCACCCATAAGATTGTATCCTTTGTAGAGTTAGAATAAGACTAATACTTTTAAATGAAACAGATCAGTAAAGTTGCATCCTAGAAAACCTTATTGTCCTAAAGATAGTGTTGTCAGGTATCTAGTGGACCAAGAATTTATATTTGTCTTTAGATTCATCATTAGTTTTAATTATTTTCAAATAGAGTAATTTTTTTTCCCTTTTAAGAAGCTTCCACCTTAAAAGGCATAAATTTGAAGTTTCTGAAATAGCTGGTCATGGAAACTTTATGAACCCCCTGCCACTATCTCACTGCTGGAACCACCTATACAGAAAACCTTCTGAGACCCTTACTGTGCCACCATTTCTTTTTTAACAATGTTTTCTTTTCCCCACTGCACAACCAGGCTCGACTCCCTTCGTGCTCATCCACCTATAGTGTTTCTGAGGTATACTTTGCACGTGTTCTCTCACACAGTCGACCTGCTCACCCATCACACTTTTTTGATTTTATTTACTTTTTTCTTTTTTTTTGCATTGCACTGTGCACAAGTGGGGAAAAATCAGCTGGGGGGGCAGATTTTGCATGATCAATCTGCAACCATGTTCAGCGTGGTTTTAAAATCACTGTACCAGCCTGAGACCACCATGATGTATAGTCCAGTAGCTAGGCAACTATTACATAGCATATGAGCATAAATTATATGATAAAAACATCCTTAGTTATCTCTTACATTAAGTAAAAATGACAAATTTACAGATCTCAAGGCTGCAAAATGCTTCACTTGTTAGTCTGACCCATTTTCAGACAGTGAAACTGGAAGGGATCTGTAAAGATGGCCATCAGATTGTGATTGGTAATTACCTGAACAGATATAGGTGAGTTATGATACCTGAAATTCATTATTAATTTCCAATGCTCTGGCTCGAGTCACTACCTGACAAAATGCATGTACCATTTTAAATACTTTTGTATCATGATGGTCTTCTATAATGAGGTATAGTACCATCTTAACAAGAATTGAAAATGAAAATGCTTTCAGTTGTAATTAGAATGGGGAAGAAAGAAGAAACACCTTAAGATAAATTAGAATTCACAACATCATGGAATAAAACAAAGTTTATAAAATACTGTAAATTAATTCCATGGCCTGCTGTGCAAAGATTAGATTTCAACATACTATTGTAATTGATAAATGGATGAGTATCAAAATACAGACTTAAGGTTTCCTGCTATACCGAATCAATCTTGAGCACATATAGTTACTTATTCTGCATTTTAAAAGAATCCCTTAAAGTTGACAAGATCCCATAAGAAGTTAACAGTTTGCTCTACCTCACACTGTGAGCCAGGTTCTAGACCGGATCTGAATGTTCTATTCATGAGCAATATAAAAAATGCAAACATAAAGAGTTCACCTACTCAGTCACTTTGTCCCTAAGCAGAAAGACCCGTACCTTGCTGATTGTGTATGTAATTTGTTCTCAAAAGTTTCAGCTTCTCAAGCAATCATTCCTAGCACTTCCTTATCCTTAGTACTAAATGGTTTTCATAGTTTCAGTGTATGAATAGGCAAAAGATGTAATAGAACAGTTTTTAAGAAGAAAGATGCTTACCAGTTTTTCTGTCATAGATCTGTCTGGCTCTACTTGGAGACAAGTAGTTTTAAAAATAATCAAGTATGTGTTCTTAACAACACCTGATATGTATTCTGCAGTTCATTGTGCTGTTCACTGTATTATATGAAAGCCTTACTGTTTTTATCATGATTATCATCAAAACACCAATATGGAATAAATAAGTTATATTAGACTCATGTGCATACAAAGCCACTTTTTTCTAAGCTAATACCAGAACAAGAAATTAACTTTAGTGCTTATGGGTGCAAGACAGAAGCCATTCTCACTCCATTCTTCTGAATATCTATATGAAATTAAGAAAAATGAATGGATCAACAGGCATTTCATAGTTCATATCAGCAAAAATTATGAACATGCTCTTACAGATGATGAGGTCAGTAAGCCACTTTGTCCTGAGGTGACTTTGTGAAGCTGAATTGTATCCCCATTCATCTGTTTAACCCAGAAATAAGTGTTGCACCTTTAAGACTGGTTCCTAGAGTGAAGTGGTGGGAGAAGAAGAGCACAGTTTTTTCTCCCGAACAGATGGGGGGAAGAGATTGAATTTTGCCCTTTAGGAGACATCCCTTTGGAAGTTCCTTTCCAAATTTGTCCCAAACCAGGACACACTTTCAGGGAAATTAGAGTCTTCTTGCTCTGCCTGCAACTTCAGCCCTTTGTCCTTCACTTTATGGAGAGATCACTGTCTTCAAGAGAAATACAAACCAACATATTGCAGCTGGTGACTGGTCAGCATATATGGGTCTCCTGCTTGATCAAATTCCAAAAACTTTTTTGCTTTATCCAAAACTATCACTGCTTTGCAATTTGTGCTCAAGAATCTGCTATATGAAGTATCAAAGTGGCACTGCAAGACTGTGCAAGCAATTCATCCTTTATACTCTGTCCAAAGGCAAGATCTTCATATCTGAACTACAAATAGCCTGGCTGTCTGCTGAACCAGATCTTGTGATGCAGTAGCTGATCGGAATTTCATGCTCACAAAAGACACAGTACAAGATATAAAAAGCACAAGGTATAAAAAATATGGATACATTATTCTCTGGTGGTGGACTACCACCCTGTGTGTTTTTCAGCAGAACATTCAAGCCACTGAGAGATCCAAAGATATAAACCAATTGAAACTGAAGATGTCTGTGGCAGTTGTAACTATTTGAAGAGGCAGGAAGGGATTGGAGGTTCTCTGGGGTCCATAAAAGATTAGTAGTCTAGTTTCTATCTTTAAGAGGCTCTTCATTCAAAAATACAGCTTAATGTCAGGATGCATATCAAACAATGCTCAACATCATTCTCTATTATTTTGGAAAATGGGAAAGGCTGCTATGAGTAAACAGCATCTTGACTTCTAAATTATAAGAAAGAAAATCTGCCAAATTGAAGTATTGTTTAATCAACTCCAGAAGCCTGTAAGTAATTTTGATCATGGGAAGAAAATTAGTAATGGTGTCTCATAACCAGGGGGAAAAAAACCCCACACTTCTTATTGGATCTCAAGGGGTTTTTTTGTGTCCACATATATTTCTGTGGTTCTTATTCCAAAAAAATCTTTTTCTTAATCTAATTCTTAAAGCATCAAGTTTAGACCTTCTTAATTTTCTGCATCTGAGTCATCATCAGATAGCTTTGGACCTTCAGAGGATATCTGGAACAAAATGGCAAGAGAAATGGAATCAGTGCTGAGATTTCAGCTGAACCTGCCTTCTGACAAAGGTACAATGAAAGACGAAAGACATAACTTCATATAAATGAATTCTGAAATCTCATTTTAGGAAATAGATGTATTAGATTAATTGTAAAATTTCATCACCATTTTAATTGTTGAGAAAAGGTCTGGAATTGGATTAACTGGCACTTGTAGAGCTCAAATTGTAAAAAAGCAAAGTCAGTCTACTATCAAGGATTTCCTGTCACATAGAAGGTCTTTGAAGAAGTAAAAGATCTTCCAGCAGAAGACAAACAGGACCTGTGTATTCTTCTGCATTGTGAAGTATTTGAGGTAGAATTTGCTGCCTGTTTTGTTGATAGAAAACATCCTTGTAGATGTTATTTTGCATCTCAGAGTCCAATAATTAGAAAAAGCTTCTTTTCATCTGTTCATTTTATTGTCACCAGTAGCATGAGTGGAACTCCAAATGTGGTCAGCTGATGCCTATTTGAGAGTAATGGGCAGAAAGATTTTAGAATCTTCTTACTGTTATGTACAGAGAGGTTTGTTGAGTTGCAGGCATTGTGGTATAGGAGTATTATACACCCTCTTAGCCTCAGTCAGCCCCTTAACAATTCCACTTGTCTGTAATGCGGTCTTGTTTTTGGTTCAATTCAGTAAAATTGAAGTTAGTTTCTTTAAAAAGAGATTTCCTTCTGTCAAGAAAAGTAAAGCTTTAATTCTCTAAAATGGTATGATGATAAAATATAAGTTTATTTTAAATTTAAATTTCACATTGTGCAATGAAATTTTTCACCCTTGATGAAAACCAGTTAGCTTCATGCCTATAATTTTTGTGGATGTTAGCAGGACTACTTAAATGGTTTGTCTAAGAGTTAAATTATTAATTAGGACTTAAAATGACTTAACAGATGTGCAGTATGGTATGAGTAGTATAGATACGTAATTTACTTATTATTCAGTTGTTACAAAGCATAGTTTATTTTTAAATAGTAGTAGTTCACTTAAGATATTAAATCAAGTCAGCTTCACTTAAATTTTTAGAACTACTCTGACATCAGCTTGTATCTCAAAAATATCATTCACAGTGTAAATTGGACAGATTATTCAATGAAGGCCCATAGTCTCCTAATTTATAAAATTATATTTAGGTAGTGTTATGCAGTGGCACCATTTTTTATTCTCATTTGTATCTCAAATTTTCTATTAGCAGCATCAGTTTCTCTCCCCTCTCTCTCTCCCTGTCCACTGGCTTTTGCATGCGCTGTGTGTTTGGCTAAAAGCGTAATGAAGGAAACCTATTGATCTGCTTGTTGGAAGGATAGTGGCAACAAAATGTTTATTGCAGAGCTACTCCCTGCTTTCCAAAAAATAAAGTTATTCAAAGAGGAAGACACTCAGGTCCATAGCTTGTCATGTGTTTTATTTAGCCTCATTGAGTGGTTAGAACATGATGTCTTTTGTTGTGAAAGATCTGCAAAATACTGCATTAGTTCTCTCTCCCTCAAAGAATATTGTTTCTGTAAAGATAGGTTTGGAAAATGTATTGGCTGCATACTGATTGATGGGATTTAATTGTATACTTAGCATTGTTAATAACACAGCAGAGACCTGTATTGTCTTATTGAGAGTCACCAGTACAGGGAATTGAGGAGCAGTATTCAGAGAACAAGAGGAAACACTATTTCACTATTAAATTTATTTAACTACTATTGCAATAGGTAGTTGACTTCAGAAGACCATTCAGAGACTGCATGAATATTTTTAAGTGCTGTAAGTTAAAGTATTTTATACAGTGTACATTAGAAAATGTTGTAAATAACTGAATCTTGTTCTTCAGAATTAAAGCCAGGTAAGAGGCTGGTTCTCCTTCTGCTTAGACTAGTTTGACTAGAAAGCAGTGCCGAATGACCAGGAACTGCAACTCTGGCTTTTAGATGTTTACCACCAGAAATAGAACCTGAATTCAGTTTTAGGTACAGGACGCTGAGTTCCTTGTTGATATCTGTTGTAAATCTGCTCTACATAGCTCAAATTGAGTAAATGTAAGCAGGTCCCCTGTTCTTTTCTCTGATTTCATGTAGAAGTCCAGCAGATAGAGAACTTGGTTCATTACATCTGACATACAAAAATATACTGAGCCACTGAACAGAAATTTCTGCATTAAATTCAGATTCCCTACCTTGTTGCCTTATGAATGCCATATACTTTGTAGAGATGCTCTTTCAAATTTGAAATAATGTTTTTCCAATAAACAAATGAACAAAAGAGCCAATAACGATCCAATAATCATTTGGGGGTTGTCCAAATACGTTGGCACAATCTCTTCCTGGTTTTCTGTTGTTTTGATTTTTTTGCAGTTGCAAATAGAACAATGAGTTTTTAAGTAAAATTAGAATTTTTAGGTATTTCTCTTTCGAACATGAGCAAGAACTCAGAGCTTTCTATTTGGCAATTGCCATTTAAAGGATTGCATTTTGATTTGCTAGTAGTACCTCCTTATTCTATGCTTAAGAAAAATTAATTAAAATACTTACTTTTAGAGAAACACGGTTTCCTCAGTGCACATTAAAATGCAAAAATTTATGAGAAAAGAGTGATCTTCCTTACTCATAGAAAATAGTTTTGCTAGTGCTATCTTCATTCATGATATTTGGATTAGTTTAGGATTAAGATTACAAACATCTTCTCTAGCATTCTCTTTGTCATGTAAGAATAGAGTATGGAAAAATTTCGAAGTTGTATCAGGAAGGACAGTGTGTTATTGCCATAATCTGATCAAAGTATACATTAATAACTTTGATTAATGACACCAGATTTTTTTTTAATTCTTAACAAATGTTACTATATTTGTACTTTAAGTACTATTTATCTTTACTCAACCATTGCTGAATCTCAAATTAGATCCATTATTAGTTCATACATTCAAAATAGAAGCAAAATGTTACTTAAGCCTACACCTTTTCTGTGCATGGTACTTAGCTTTTGACTTCTGCCAAATAAAATTATTCCTTCATATTAACATTTTGCACTTTCATTCAGTACTCATTTAATGTAGCAGATTTTGACTTAAACCTTATCTATTCAACCTAACAAAATTGTAATACTTTTTGTTGATTTTTGTTATGGTGAAATGCTTTCCAGATCTGCATTTATCAGAAAAAGGGCAAATAAATAATTTCTATCTTTCCCCATCTGGAATTTAAAATTCCCTACTTTTTGTTTCAAGACAAATCTTCATGTTTCAATTTTTAATTATTATTCCCCCTTGCTTCTTGTACCACAAAACAGGAAGACATTTCACCTTGCCTTATGGTAGAGATGTGCAATCCTTTATGAAACAAATTAGATCGAGCCAAAGAGCTATCAATGTCATTTTCATTTTGTTTGATTATAGCATAGGCTCCTTTGCATTTTCCAAAGTTAGTCTTGCCATTATTTCACTATAAATACATCCATTTAAGCAAAGGGGTTTTTTCCATTTTCTTGTTCTGTACCATACCTTTGACTGTATGGCAATAAAATTGGCCTGATTAGATATAACTGTGAGGGGTTTTTTCTAGACAACAGCTGTTTTCTTTTTATTGTGCTGCTCACCAGCATACAGTGTTTAGAATTTATTTGCTTACTACTTAAATCAACTTGTTTGAGAAGCCAGACATTATTTTGCATTTTGTTTCACTAGTAATAACACTTAGTGCAACTGTTCTCTAGCTCCAGCTCCCAAATCAGTCTAACTTTGAAGAGTCAGCTTTAGTAATAGAATCTATAAAAAAATTAGTCTAAAGTCTGAAATAGCAATGAATTAAAGTAGAGGAAAGCTTCTACTGCTGTTAAAGCTTTTGGAGAAATCACTGATGTAAAATGCGATGCATGTGATTTAATTTACATGTATCTCTAGTGAGCAGTCTGTTTAAATACATGGAAATCAAGTTAGATATTCACAGCAGTGTCACTATCAGTAATGCACAGCTCAAATGTCAGTGGATTCCTATGAGTGCTCCCTAAGTTATCTTCCTGTTTTTCCCATTTTTCAAATGCAGGTTTTAACATGGAAACAACTTTTTTTGCTAAGCATTCTTGCCATAAAGTTTGGGTTTTTTTAAGAACTGGAGGGCAGAATTAATGTCCTTATTCATAGTATTTTCTATTTCCCTTTCTCATCTTTGAGTTTCCAAAATTCAGTGCTGCTACAAGCCCAGCCCAATTAGTATTGTGTTCTCAGGTGCATATCTGCTGTGGAGAGCCTGGTGATTGCTGTTGTGCTGGACCTTTCCATCCAGACTGCCAAATTCAAGACAACACTAAAGGAATCTTATCCTGTTGAGCCTTTGAGGCTCAGAGCAAAATCCGAAATGCAAATCCCCTTTCTTCATTTGCATTTCTGGTTACTTTCAAAAATAATTTCTAACGTGGGTTTAACAATAGTTTTTAGTGCAACATTTGTTCAGTTCCAGCCTCTCCTTTCTATAGCTTATGAACACTCTGAAGTCTTCATGTTATTCATCCATGACCATTCTGATTTCATTTTAAGGATTCTCCTCAGAGGAATATAGTCTGTGTTTCTGTCTCAGCTCAAAGACAGAAATGTAGCTCTTCATACAGTAAGTTCACTGTCTGATATTTACTACTCAGATGGATTAATGAAATGAAGATTTATTTTTCTTACAGTTGTTGCTCCCTAGTTTGAATCTTAAACTTTAAAGATCTTTATTTATTTTTATACTTTAAAGTGTACAAGTGTGAGGTTTTGACTGAATATTGTATACATGAGAGACTATAATATAAACCAAATACAAGATTATTGTCACCCTGTGTTTACTAGTTTTGGCTCTTGTACTTGAAGCCCTTCAAATTTAATCTTCCTAGCTCAAATATCTCCAACCAAAATTTCTGGTAAACACCAACAAGAAAAAGGTGAAATTTAAAGATGCTTTAAAAGATATAAGAAATTGAATGGTGGCTGTTGCTGACTCTTTGGGCCTGGAGGTTCGCTGCTCCTTTGATTGATGGCTTTTGAAGCCACAAAGTCACAGAACAGAGTTTATAAGTTTTGGTTGCTTTTTTCCTGTTTACGTGTGTTCATGTTCCTTTAATATAGAAATACAAGGAATGTTACCTGTGTGGTCAGCTTCCAGGAAGATCAGATTGTAAGCATGAAATGGGTATTGTAAGCTGTTAGCCTAGAAATTAGAGTCAGACTCATTCAAACTTCAGTGGAGAGATGCTTTTTCACTCCACAGACCTTGGATCAAAGGGATGGAGGCCGTAGGCCTAGAAGCAGATAGGAGCAGAAGCAGTAATGCTAAAAATTCCAAACATGCTTCTGCCAATTCCTCACCAACATTTATTCAGATATTGACAATAACTAGATATTAAGAAAACTGAATTGTGTTTCCCAGCAGTAGCAGGTGTGGCGAATGGCGACTCCATCTCTGCTGCTTTTGGAGCAGGAAGTGCAGTTCTGTAGCAGGAAGGCCTGAATGGGTGCCAAGGAAGCCTCTGGCATACTTTCTGTCTCCACATTAGTGCTGACCTAATTTTTCTTGCTGGAAAAACTTCTTGCACCATTTTCGGGAGCACTCATTTTCTGTGTGTCCTTCTTGAGACACATATTGTGTGATTTTCACATCATGCCGCACTGGCAGTGTGCACTCCCAGCCCAGAAAGCACATTGTATCCTTGGCTGCATCCAAGGAAGTGTGGGCAGCAGGGTAAGGAAGGGGATTCTGCCCCTCTGCTCTGCTCTGGTGAGATCCCATCTGCTCTGGGATCCCAACACAGGAAGGACATGGACCTGTTGGAGTGAGTCCAGAGGAGGGCCATGAGATGATTCTATGGCTGGAGCATCTGTTCTGTGAAGACAGGCTAGAAGAGTTGGGGCTGTTCAGCCTGGAGAGCAGAAGGCCCCAGAAAGACCTTTGCAACCTTCCAGTACCTGAAGGGGACCACAAGAAAGCTGAAAGAGATTTTTTACAAGGGCATGTAGTGATACGACGAGGGAAAATGGCTTTAAGGGCAGGTTCGCATTAGATGTTAAGGGTGGTGAGGCACTGGAACAGGTCGTCCAGAGAAGTTGTGGTTGCCCCATCCCTGGAAGTGTGCAAAGTAGGACAGGGGCTCTGGGCAACCTGGTCTACTACTGGAAGGTGTCCCTGCCCATGGCAGGGGGTTGGAACTGGATTACTTTTAAGGTCCTTTCCAATACAAATCATTCTGTGATTCTGTACCGGGCATTCCAAATGCAGTTGAAATAAATGGCAACTGAGGATCTAATCTCTGCAATTCGACTGTTGGCATGTTAGGTTAAATTTACTCTAAATGTCTCTGGGTCTCAGTTTTCCGTTTCTAAAATCAACTCATCCCTCTGTTTCACAAAGATTTTGCAAAAATAAATTCCTTTGTGTGTATTACAAGGTTTTGTTTAGTAGAACTGAGCCAAACAGAGAAATCGATAAAGAATTAAATAATTGCCCATTTAGCAGACAGTTTGAATACTGTTTAGTAAGTAAAATATGAAACTAATCTTTGAGTAGGGAGATTAAAATGAAGTAGCCTTATCTTGTCTTATGCAGAAGCCCTGCTGAAAATAATTATGGTGAAATTACGATGCCTTCATGTCAAAGGAAAAATGAGTTACCCACGTAACACTGATCTGTCCTAAAAGTTGTTTCACTTAAACTTGCCAATTTTACTTGACTACATTTGAATAAAGAATTTATTTTAAAATTTTATTTTGAGGTTAATAAAATTCAATAAAAATAGTTTCCATTTTTTTGCAGTAATGTTGATATTTCACTATTTAATGCTGCTTTGAAATTGGCTGTTGCTGAGTAAAGAAATAAAAATCTGAAAATAATTGAAATTTCATTGAAAAGCAGCTTGTAATGAAATTAGGCTTTTTTAAATGTCAACCATACTAGTCAAGGGCAAGGGAGTAATTTATGGTGTTCTTGAAGACAAGAATTTCTATACATCACTCATGTATCTGATTGAAAACAGCTTAAAAAGTTGTTTAATCTGGGACAAGGAGTCAGACAGGATATAACTCAGACATCTAATGCATACTCGTAAGGCTAAGTGGTTTTTCAGTCAAATTGCCAGGGTGTGAAATTATATAAAAATAGGCAAGCAACTACCATTTCTGTGGCAACAACAAGGACAACAGGATTTTTTTTGCCCTTGTACCTCTTAGGAAATACATCTTATTCTCTCTGCCTTTGTTTACACTATCTACTTCTCAAACTGGAGACTGTTTCCAGGGCATTTGGAGAATGTTCAAGATTTTCATTCAAACAAATAAAAGGTTTTGTTCAGTTAGTAACACAAGTAGTAGAATGTTTCATTTTTTTCAAGTGCAGTGTTTCCAGAGATTTTTTGTGTCTTACAAGTCCCACTTGAATTTTGATAGCAGAAGTTAGAAATACCTGGTGGAGTTTGTGCACAAATTTGACAATAACATTTATGACTTGAATTATTGTGGGCTTTAGCTTATACAAGATACCTGATCTCTTCGTATTTGGGTATTATAATTAATGCAGCTTTTCTGTACAAAAAGCAGTATGATCTTGAATAAGCTCTGAACCACCCCTAAAATATCACTGAAACATGCCATCTTTCCAGTGTTACTCATACAGCATTATCTGTATGCTGTCCCCCTCCTAAGAATACAAAATGCAGCTCTTTTTTTTTTTTTTTTCATACTAAGGTAAACATTTTATAAAAACTACTCTGAAGAGAAGAAATCCCTCTTTGCTTCTTTTCTTTCTCAGCTATGAAGCCTATACTGCCAGTTTGTGGTAGCCAGTTGGCTTTCCTGTTAGCTTACTGTGGTTTGCTGTTTTGTCTCCTTTTTTTTACTGTATATATCACAGTTCTTCCTGTCTTCTCATTGTGAGGTGTTCAGCTTGCAATTTTATTTGGCATGTAAGATTTCTTTGAATCCTCTTCTAGGATAAATAAATGTGTTGATTTTACCTCTCCAGGACAATGCCAATTTCTGTTGAGAGGTGACTAATCTAATAAATGCCTTTTCATTCCATATTGTTTGAAATACTGGATTGTTTTTAATACTTTTTTTTAATACTGCTCCTGTCAAAGGAACCACTTCAGCCCTTATGTTTCAGCTTTGTATTCATCCATCCCCTTCCACTGTCCTGTTTGAATAGTAGTTAGGATGAGCCCTAATCTGAGCATAGAATTCCATATATGTGTTCATAGTCTACTGGGAAACAATTATCAAAATCCAATAAATCTGTATGTAAAGTGTAGGTGATTAGAAAAAAACTCAGAAAAGAGAGCTCAGTAATGTATGGAAGACAGTGACATATTCAATATTTAAAATTTGCTTTTGTTCATTGTCCAGTCTACCAAGCATAACACTTAGTAAGTTGTAAAAATCTGCCTCTAAAATTATTTTGGCTTCAAATAATTTTCTGTTTATTTCTTCACACTGACTCCAAATGAATGATTTCTTGTGTGGAATACCACATTATTTAATATTCATATTTAAATTTTGGTGAGCTGAATCCCACCATCAGTAGTGCTTGTTTTAAAAATTGTGTTAATGAGTAATGTCTGCTGCTATCAAATTCCTTGTGCTCACTTTTCTTTCCATTTCAGAAGTGGTCTCAGTATAATAGGAAAAAATTATTCTGTTGTTTTGAACTGACTTTAGTCCTAATTCACATGGCCATAAAGCATTCTCTTAAGACCTTGTGTGTTCGGTTCAGTGTAAAAGTGTTGTTTGAATAAGAATTGATTCCTGAAATTGGAAGATTGCATGTTGTAATAGAATTTTTTAATCCTCACATACTTTATTGAATGTTTTGTGAAGTACAGAATTCCAAATGCACTTTTTTTTTTTTTTTTTGGAACTAGACAATCTTTAAGGTCCCTTCCAACCCAAGCCATTCTTATGAATGTTTTTTTAACAACTTCATTTTTATATTCCATATTAATTCAATCAAAGTTATTCTCTCTGTTCTTCAGGATAGATTTAACAGGTTTTTTTGAGAAATCAACAATATATTTCATTGCATTTTTTATTTGCTCCTAGTGTAACCTTATGGATATTGTTTAGAATAACATGCCAAAATCAGTTTTTATAAGTATTATCAGAGCAGCTTCAGACATTGTTATTGATGGTTTAGTTTTCTCTTACCTGTTTATTTAGAGACAGTGAATAATGTATGTTGCACTCTTAGAGAATAGAAGGTATTTTAGGCAGAAGATACTGTGCAAACCCCTACAGTTATAAATCAGATCACGTGATTTGAAATCTGGTTAAAGCAAGCAAATATTTCAGAGACCATTCAAATGGCACGTACACAGCGTATATTGTACAGAACTCGGGTCATGAAATTACTAATGAATCACATGCAGAACAAAAGCAGCAGCAGCACACTTTCCCACATCACAGCAGATACGTTGTCTTCATAAAGCTGCTGAAGTTTTAAGGAAAGGCGGCATGAGTTATGCACTTTCTCACCAGCAGTAAGTGCGCTAGGTGCAATACCTCATGAGGAGGCCTGCCTGGTGTTTGGGAGAGTGAGAATGCAGTTCTGAAATTGTAAACAGCTGCTGTGCTTTGCTTACCCTGCTTCCTTCATTACAGCTTGGCAAACTCATTCCCGCTGCTGTACCTTAGTCCTCTGTGTCTGCCTATGTTTGGGTTTCTGCTGGTGGTTCCACATTCTGCATGCTTCCCTCAGAGTGGAGCGATGTGCTTTCCCATAAGTGCTAAAGGTTATGGGTCAGCCTCCTGCAGGCTCTGTGTTCCTGAGAAATGGGCTCCTTCTGTTGGTGGTAACTCATGTTTTGATGTTGTTGCTCTGAATTGTTCTTCATGTTGTAGTATTGAGTTAAAATGCACTCCCGTAAGAGTTAGCTTTTCATATTGGGCTGGAAACTCTTCACCTTTGTCTAGCAATTTGTTTCATTATAACCAATGGCTTTTAATTGTACCTCCCATAATGAAGAGCTGACTTAATACTCTGTGCTAATCTTGTTATGACTTTAAAAAGGTAAGTAATTTCTCTAACAATTCCTAACAGTCATGGTAGAGTGTTAAAGGGTTTCTCAGTTTTGTTTTTTCATTATTTTTCACATGAATTTTTCACTCGTAGCATGAACTTTTCTTTGTGTCTTTTTCTATTTTTCTTGAAAAAAAATTTTTAGACTGATTTTTATTTGCAGCAAAACATATTATGTAAATTTATGAATCCAATTTAGTACAGCCACTGATTTTGTTTTTCAGACCAATCATGACTGATAGATAGAGGTTGTCAGCAGGACTCTTTATTTTTACCATTCCCTTTATTTATTTTTGAGTACTGTATTTCACATTCCATTTACTACTTCAGCTTATGGGAGAAAGCTTACTCTGCATTCCAGCATGGTGAAGTTACATTTTCAAGAACATAAAATCCAGTTTGTTTAAAATACAGAGTAATGTGAACTGAATGCTTTGGGTTTGGTTACATTCTATCTGAACTATGCAGGGGAATGGTAGTGGCTGCTAACCCAATGTATCTTCTGCCAAGATAGATTGTGAGCCAAGAGGCTGTAGAATGGACAAACAATAAGTCTATACTTTCCCTGTGAAAGAAAAGACAGCCATAGGTTGTTATTTCTATAACTAACTGTGAATGAGAAGAATTACAGTAAATTCTCCTAATAGTAATTCTCCCTAGTCAGTCATGGTACTATATGCAATGTAGCATGGATTCCTCAGTTAACAATAGCTGTGAAAAGAATACAGATTTTTTGTAAATGGCACAAATAACAAAGTAGTAAAACATACAAATAATGAATATTTTAAAAGGCACTTAAAGCACATGACCCTGTTTATAAAAAGCTCCATTGCTGCCAAAATTGTATATGTTAGGGAATTTTCAGTGGGTTTTATTAAAAATCATTTTACTGGAGTTTTGATTAAAAATAACATTTAGGATAAGAATGTGCAATTCATATTAAACAGAAGTATTATGTAATAACTAATTTTGATGTCAGTTATGTTAAAACATGGTTTGTATTCTGCAGCTGTGAGCATAGGTTGGGAAACGATCAAGTCTAGCTGATCAAGCCTTTTATTTTATTATCATGGATTCCTCTTCCACAGCTGCTTTTAAAATTTGTGGGAAGCAAATTATTTCTCATACTGCATATGTTGCCCATCAGGTGAGTGATAACATGGAAACTTTAGGCTGGGTGTAAGAAATCAAAAAGTAAATATGAAGTCCTCTGTGTGCACAGAATTAAAAAAATGACCTGTGAGAGGCTGTATGTGAAGCCAGCTGTCTTTTGTTACCATTGTCATTTGGACATTTTAAGAGCAAAACTTTGTCAGCACGTTTTTTATATTAGAAGATTTGATCTGCAAATCTCAGCTGCTCTGTTCATTATAAATCTCTTGTTTTTGTCCATACACTAGCTCCACTATAGGTTGGAAGGGCTTAAAGATGAACTGAGGAGGAATAGAGGCTACAACTCGAGAGTAACTATTCTGCTCAAAGGAGCTGTTTTCCATTCGCAAACATTGCTTTGCGCTATGGGTTTGGGCTCCTTCTGTTCCTCCACTTTGTTGAAAGACTCTCTCTTGACTTCCATTTTACTTCTTTAGCACTGTCTTTGTCTGCTAACATTTTTCCTCCTTCTCTAGTAGCTTTTATCTGTGTCCTTTGGATCACATATTTTACTTAGTTTGTTTTAGTAGATTGTTTCAAATGTTTGTGTTTTGTATTTTTGTTTTTTTGCCTTTTTCTTTAGGACTGTGTTATCTCACTGAATTTCATTCCACAGTTGCTGAATCGCTTGGTTATTTTGCAGCAGGTCCATTCCTCATTTTCTCTTTTCATGTTTTTCAGTGAGAAATAAGAGAGCCTCTTCCATTTTAAACAATAGTCTTACACACATAGGCCCATGTCTCTTTTTTGCATACACCATCTTCTGCCTTGCCACATCCATCCTGCTTCTCTCTCCCTCTCAAACTGTGCTTCTCTTTCTTTTGTGTTTTCTTTCCTGCCATTATACCACCTTTTTGGTCCAGAATTGTCCTTTGGTAAATTATAGGTAAATATTTACTTCTTCCAAAGAGAGTTCATTTTATGCTTTTGAAATCTGGTAAAACAACTCTGGGCCAAATTTGGGCATCATTAATCTTTTGTTTACAGTTTTCTTGTATAGTATTTTTGGTGGGAAGTGGGGAGGGTCTGGGGTTTTTCTGTTTGTTTTTGTTAAACAAGAGTTTTTTTCAGGGAAGGACTCCATAACCCACTCTAAGTTGCAACATTACTTTCCATAAGTTATTCATTACAATAAGTAGATTGTGTTGCGCTGTAGAATCCAATTTTTTTATGTGACTATCTATTTGGGGCAAGCTGCTGTGGAACAGAAGAAAGAGGTTTAGAGGCTGGGGCACCATTTGTTTCAGCCTTAAATGGTTGTTCCTTTCTGAAGACAGCATTTGAGGGGTTGGGGATTTATCATTCTTCATCAATTGTTAGATAATACATATTCACTTTCTAGGCAATTTTTCTGTGACTGCAAGTCCAGAGTGAGGTCTGAAAGATAATCTGGATTCACTCCTTTGCTTTTGCAGCAGAGACAGATGTTCTGCTGGGAAATTGCACCCTTAGCATCACCTGTGCTATTCCTTTTCTTTCACAACATGTGCACACTTTTTTTAATATTCTTACTGAAATTTAAAAGACCTTTGTCAATAAAGTAAAAAAGAGAAGGATTCAGTTCTTACAATCTCAGAGGTTTGTCTTCCTGTGAAGTTTACTTTAGTTGGGGTTTTGTCCACACAAAATGCTTTCTATTCAAGTACTGCCAGTTCACTCATCTGGCCTGACAGTAGTCCGTCTGAAAACTTGCAACTTCAGGGTTATGATACATGTTGCTATCTTTCCAAACCTGAGAAGAATTAACAATTTAAACTGTGTTGTGTTTACAGGACTGATACTCTTAAAAAAACAAACAAAA
This sequence comes from Ploceus nigricollis, assembly GCA_013399945.1. Classification (NCBI taxonomy): domain Eukaryota; kingdom Metazoa; phylum Chordata; class Aves; order Passeriformes; family Ploceidae; genus Ploceus; species Ploceus nigricollis. The sequence goes on along the minus strand of VXBC01004048.1, from coordinate 298,158 downwards.
ACAATTCTTTTTAAAATCTGCATAGTAAACAGAATTGTAAATATCCAGTGTTACTAGAATATTAGACCAATGTGAATTGTCCAATTTCCCTGTAGTCAGACTAATCTATCTGGAATAGCACCATGTCCTAAGCATCAAGGAAGAAGTGTTGTTGAGAAACCATGTCATTCTCACACAGTTACTTTTTAAAGTAGAATTCCACTACAAAATTAATAGTGAACATAGCATTTCTTTTAACCAAATAAGAACAGCAGAGTAAATTTATCAGCTTCATCCAGGAGCCATTTAGACAGTTGTGTGTTGTTTGTACAATTGTGAAGAATTCTTATTAAACATCTTCAGAATCAACATAATTGAAACTAAATATTTTAAACTCTCAATACTTGAAAATATGAATTTTAAATCAGGTCATATACTTTTGTTAGTATTCTATCTAATCATCAAACAGGACCTAGATTCAGAGCTACTGTAATTACAGCTGTATAAGAAAATGTGGATTTTCTGTTGAAAACTGATGCTTAACACATAATTTTGAGCACTGTTCTTTGATTTTACTCATTTACTGTTTTTAGACCATCTTGTTTCTTATGGGAGGGGTATGGAATCAAATTGCTTGTATCGGATTCTGACCATCAGCTTAAATATACCCTTCTGCTTAAATATACTTATCTCATGCAAAATATGTATAAGACTGTTGCTGAAAATATATATAGCCTCTGTCTTAGATCCCAGGAGCTTGCCCATTTGATCTCTGTATTTTGCATTCTTGTTAACTTCTGTAGCTCATAGACTCTGTGCTCTCTCTGCAGGTCCAGTCTAGGTGCAGCAGCAAGGAGAACATCCTCAGAGCAAGTAAGTGCAGAAACTTCTTAGCTCTATTGAGAAACTAGGACTGCTCAGAAGACAGCAAATGATACTCAGATCGGAGGTGGGAATAAGTGGGTTTGCAGCAGAAATTTAGTAACTTAAGACAATGAAATCCTGTCCAAAGGTAAAACTGTAAATAGCTCATAGTGTTCATGCATTAATGGAGAGTCACCTTTTAATTTATTCTTCCAAGTTGTATTTCTAGTGACATAGAGGTCTGTGTTGTTTGTGATGTTTTGTTGTAAATGATCATGTGTGTGCAGGTTTTATGGCCAAGAATTAACATTCAAAGACAATGAAAATGGAAACTCTCAACTTGAATATACGTTATTTTTATTTTCATACTTGGACGTGAATTTCAATGTTGAATTGCACAGAACCAAACCAAAAAATGCAAAGGTTAAGAGTTCACATTTGATCCAAATGATATCTAGTTTAATTTGCACAATTCTTTTTCTTTGTGTTGTGGGAATCTTTTCTAGTCTAAAATTTGATCCACCATATGCATGTGTGTATATATATACATATATATATGTATAATGACAGGACTAGGAAGTTGTTTTGGTGGTAAAAGAGCAGGCTGTCAAGAATTTTCTACCTTATTCAACCAATTGAATTAGCTGCTTCAAATCTAGAGGATTATTTTGTCGTACAAAATGCAGCTTAATGTAAGTAGTTATTTTTAGAGCTATCTGACATTTCACGTTAGTGAAAGATAACTTGGTAAAGTCTGAGGAGTTGTTTAATGTCATTTGCTTGTAATTAAAGTACCATTTAGTAGTTTTACAATTTAAAAAAAACCATTTGTTTGTCTCAGGGTCTATTTAAATCTGTGATACCTCTACTAGAATGTAGATGTGTTAGCATTTGTTTGTAGAGAGAAAGATTAGTAGTTACACCAGCATCTTTCTTCCTTTCTTCATTAGGGTTATTCATGCTAGTGTTAAACCTAAAGGGGCTCTATTTTCTTGTCTTTTCTTGCAGAAATAATGGGTGTTACTTTTGGTGTTGGAAAAAAGATGTCAGAGATGGGGAAATTTTATCTATTTTGAAAAAGTCTATTTTGGAGAATGCATTTCTCAGAAGATTTCAACAGTACCTCTGACTTAAGCAAATGACATGCATTAGGGACAGACTTGCAAATCTGAAGGTTGTTCTCTGGGGACCAGTCAAAGCATTCAAAACCTGTGAATTCTATTACTTTTTAAGGTTTAAAGAGGTGAAATGTGAGTTTCTGAAATAGCTAACTGAGTTTTAAGTAGCAGTGAAATTACTGCTAGAAGCAGTAAAAGCATCTAGTGGCAATAGCATAAAGGTTGCTCACTGGCACACAATTCCCTCAACTTTCATTGATGTGACATGTTTTTTCTTAGCATTTTCCTTCATATTTTCCAACTTAAAACATCAGGAAAATGTTTTTAGCATATATTGTGTGGAATCTTCTGGACCTTCAGGAATTACAGTACTAGTAAAGCAGGGATTCTTTCTCTATGCAGAGGCGGATATGGGAAGTTTGACTATTTCACAAATGCTTTCCTTTTCCTCTTTAATGATGTTATCAACAAAAAACAGGCATGATAACTGGAAATGTAAGCTTGCTAGGGAGATCCCCGTTGTTAAAACCAGGAATGCAGTTTTTCCATGCTACGCTTTTATCTTTTAAGTTGAATCATTTGTCCCTAGTTTTCTTATGAGAAAGTTAGGTTTAAGAGTTTGTGAAGTCTTAATATAGTTAGAAAGTGTCTCATCAGCTGTTTCTCTCTTCCTCAGAATGCCAACTGCTATCTTAAGGAAAAGAATTAAGTCAATTAAAAATTATTTGTGCTTGACAAATTCACAGTGCCTGCTTTTTTCATGATGCTATCTTCTAAATACGTACAAAGAGATTGTTCGAGTAATTTCTTCCAGAATCATTGCTGGAAGAATTAGGTGGGCAGTTTTACTTTTTTACTTGTCTCTATTTCTTCCTCTGAAAGGTAGCTATTGTGTTAATAGCAAAAAATAATTAGTGAACAATCTCTCACATAAAAAGGTAAGCATGTGTTAGTGCTGAACAATTGGTGCTGAACAATTATTGTATATATAGATTAATTAAGAAACCTCCTCTTCTGAAGGAAGGACTTAGACTGCGTGATTGTTGTGCTATTTTTATTTGCTTTTTATTAGAAGGCTACACTTGAAGCAATAATCTTTTTTTTTTCAGAATCTGAAGGCATGTGCAGCCACAAATGTGATATTTATGTAGTGACTGCAAAGCAAAATCATGTAATTAAAAATCAGTTTCTATTATTTAATGCTTTCTGTACTGTAATTTATGTTACTTAGGAATATCATTACATATCACATATAGAACATCATCCACTTTGGCTCTCATAAATACCTTCTTGTTCCAGGTAAATCCTTTCAAGATACTCTGCAATTGTAATTGTCTGAATCTTTCAGTTTATATCTGTTGCTCTTATTTATGTATTCCTGCAATAGTTCTCTCTTCAGATGCCTATCTTCACTTGCAAAATCGTTCAAAGCTTGTTGTCCCCTTGTTTAATCTCTCATTAAGTATCATGAAATCAAACACACTGTTGGTTTCATTTTCAAACAACTTCTGTCGTATTTTCTCCCTACCTGTCCCTCACACTTGGGAAAAGCAAACTTTCCTTAAGTTGTCCTACTGCCTTCACTCCAATTATACATTTAAACAACACTTTGCTATGGTGACAACAAAATCTTGACAATGGGTAGGATGCCCACTAGCTGGAGGCACTGTCTGCTGGCTTAGCTACCCAGTGATTTCACTGTGGTCTCTCTATCTTCCTTTCAAACCTTTGGATTCCCATCTCACTCCTGGATTGTAGGCTCACTGGCACAGTGTCCATTGTTGCTCTTTATCTGTGCACAGCACAGAGCATGTTGAGATGCGTTTGTGCAGAACAGAATGGAGTGAATTGTCCTGAGTTCACAGAACTGAATTAGTCTCAGATTATCATTGTCAGTGTAAAATACTGCATCACCTGGAAGGGCTTCTGTTGTAGATTAACCAATCTTTTCATGCTCATCAAGACTTGTGGTATGTTCTTCACTACAGATAAGGATATACACTCTCTTGATAATAGTTGAATACAGTGTCTTCCCAGCGTCAGACATGAAAGCTCAATAGTGATAACTAATTTAACATGCTCCAAAGTGCTGATTAGTTTCAGTAAAATGGTTTAAATGAACATCACTACATGAATCTGCTCACTGTAGAACACATGAATTTGTTCTTTCTCATTGCAGGTCACAGTGCTGTTGACATCACCAAGGTAGCAAGAAGACATCGCATGTCTCCATTCCCATTGACATCTATGGACAAGGCCTTCATTACAGTTCTGGAGATGACCCCAGTGCTTGGAACAGAAATCATCAATTACAGAGGTATATTAAATTGGATTTTTTGTGATCCTGAGGGTGATTTTTTCCCTATTTGGCAACCATCTTGCTCTTTTATTAATGTTGTGAGGTGTCTGAAATAGTGCTTTCTCCAGGAGAAACTGCTTTAGGAAATACCAGTCATAGAGGAAACCTTTCAAAAGTAGGAGAACCTCAATTGAACTCAGTGGTGCTCCCTGAAGGAATCTGTAATGGAATGCTAATAAAATCCATTAATTAATTTTCTTTCTGTATGTATTATGTGCAGCAAACATATTATACTCAACCTGAATGTGCCTCAGTGGACTTTTGTAGATGCCAAGTAGCTGTAAGCTGAACTGTGATTGGTTCCCTCTGTTGTCTTACTGTGGAAGATTCTCACTAAGCCCCTTTCCCATCTGAGATTAATGATCAAAGCAAAGTGTTTATTGATTCCAGATCACTCTTTTCCATGTCTATATCTTTAAAAGTTCATCTGAGTCTCTTTTTCCAGTTTCTAGTTAACCTACAAGTCATTCCAGAATTTTCCTCTTCGTCTTATAAATACAATTCCTTTTCTATTCTAACATTACGTGATCATTTTATGAAATTACTTTCTTTTAATGTTTGATCTATCAAAACTTTGCAATTAAAGAGTAACTGGTTTTGCTTTATACACTGAGGTTGTCTTCAAAAGCACCAAACAGCAAAATACCAGACTTTGTGACTGTATCTATACTTAAGAATAAGTAGGGATAGATGAAGTGATTTTCTGGCCCTAAAAGGAATTAGCAAGGCATCTCTCATGTTTGTTCAGGTAAACTATCCGCCTTCCTGAAGTACTGTGTTCATAATGTCTATTAGGTGCCTCCCTAAGCTTCTGCTATTCCTTACATCAAGCCTAGACATTATCTGGGAGAAGGTTCTTGGCACATAACAAAACCATGACAGGAAATATGCTGGCAAATAAACCTAAACTACATAGGGAAGCAGAAACCTTTTCCAAGGATTCTTCCAGATTGTCCAAAAGTAAGGTGGTGAGTGAAGAGACTGTGGAACTATAAACCTAAAAAGGCAAGAACATTTAGGACATTGGTGTGCTACAGACAGCGGAGAGGCATGAATGGTTTCTGAATGGAATATTCTGGCTTCTGGCTTGGAAGTTCAAAGTTTTGATGCTCTTTGCCAAATCTTTGTCCTACCACAAGCCTTCAAGATATCTTCATATTGTAACACTGATTTAGCAGACTGTATGTAATACACCTGTGCATTTAGTGACTCTAAGCAGAGTTCAGTCCTCCCCTATGCCTTGGCAGCAGGATTTCTGAGAAAATGCTTCTTATCCTGCATTCAGAACACCACCAATACTGGATCAACAAGGAATATGCATAATACACCCTGCAGTTTCATAATGGTGTGCAGATTAGAAGGCACTAATATTGGGCCTTTTTGGGCAGCTGTCAGTTAAATGTCTTTTTTAGGACAGCCCTTTGTGAACAATATGATGAGCTCCAGTGTTGGGTACATTTAGTCCAAATAAATGCTATGTATGCAACCCTGAACTCATGAAATAAAGGATGAAAGACTGGCATCTGCCTCCCTGATAAGCACGTCATATATTTATTTTGGTATGTCAGATACAGTTAAGGTACTGTAGGATTATTATTCTTCTTTGAATAAAAGAAATTTTGATTCTAAGTCCAGAATGTATGTATTGTTATTCCTGGCACTCTTACTCTTTCAAATGTAATGAACTGAGTCTGCTGAGTCACTTTAGTTTTGACCCTCTTCCCTCTCACCCAAAACACAAGCATTAGATTGATGGTAACATTAGCAGGTTCAGAGACAGATTCTTGATTTAATGTTCACATAATTATACCAACAATTCCTTCATATTTTTTGCACTGTAGTGCAAAATTTTATCTTGCAATTTATTTTTCAAGTAGTATACACTAAATTTGGCACTGTACATTTTCCAAATATATAGTATGAAATTTCAGGATTGAGCTTACAAGAGACAGCCCAAAGGACATGTCTGTGTCTGTGATACTGCAAATTCAATTCTCTTAATCTGCAGATACAAATCTCAAGATGGAAATGCATTTTCAGAAGTTCTTAAATGATCACCATAATGTTATACAGACAAATACATAGATTTGTTTCATATAGGCATATGTGTGTGCATGTGTGTGTCCATGGGCACACACTTATGTATTGGATAAAAGATGTTCATTTTGAAGAATGCAATGAATCAAGAACCAGTTTTTCAATTAATTACAGGTTCATTTTTTGTTAATATACATAAAATTTCAGAAAATTTTAAAAATTCTGTTCTTCGGGTCTGAAACTGTATTTAGAAGAGCCCTATTGTGCTGTGTTTGTTTTCTTTGTGATTTTGTGTCTTGAATTACAACTGAGCTTCAGAAAACTATCTTTCAGGAGCACAGTTTCTCTCCAAGGAAAGTGAAATGTGCAAAATTCTAAGAGTGCTAATTCCCTAATTAGTTTAACCTGATTTAGTTAAAACTAAACATATTTCCTAGCATTCATCCTCATAAATAAAGCTGCTGAATGTTATTCCGTACAAATACCCAGTACAGTCCTGATTTTATTCTTGATTAGTCAAGGTATGCTGTAGTCTCACAGATCTATCTCTTCTCTCCTAACATAAGGGAGAAGATTATTAAAGTTATCTGTTGAAAGATGACTTTCACACTGGTGTGTTGCTCAGTGACCATATAGATCATTTAACCTCTTTCATATTTTAAAAAAATGGACTGTCCTAAAGCATTTTGTGGAAGTGTCCTAAACCCAAGGCATCTGAAGCATATTTCTCACCTGCCATCATCAGTATCTGGCATGAAGCCCCCAGTTAGGCTTTTAGTCCAAATAAATGCAGTTACCTGAGTATAGCTCTGTGGGCACATAAGGTTAAATTTTTAGACAACATGATTATGATTATTCTTCTGAAACTAAGAAGATGCAGAAGTTTAATTGATAATAAAATTACAATGCAGAAGCAATCTACATTTTATGAGCTTAAGCCAGAGAACAGGATATTTATTCTTGTCTAGTTCAAGAGCCTAACTGATTGATTTGGTAGCATTGACTTTTCATATCACACTGAAGTGCTACCAGGGCAGTATTTACAAAATCCATCACTTCCTAGTGCAAGATGTCTTATTGCTGTGCCCCAGAGAAATCAAAGTTCTTCACGGAGCTGTACCAGGTTCACCACCTAAGCTTAGCAAATACCCATATTTGAAAAGTGAGTTTAATGTAATTCTCCATTTTGTGTCAGAAAGCTATGAGCATCACAAGGGGCAGTTTGATGATGTTAAAATAATTCAGAACATCTTTCTGAATTACAATTAATCAAAATAGGGTCAAACTGTATTTTTAGAATATTTTCTTAAAAGAGAGTGCAGAGGTACTCAAGATTGTTCTCTAGTTGCTGACTTGCTTCATTTTACATGCCTAAGGCTGCTTCAGCAAATAATTCTTACATTTTTCTTCTTGTAATGAAACTTATTCCCATTACTGGCTAGCCATTTATTCCTTTCAAATATTGCATGGCAGTATGCCAAGAACATACTGTTCAACTTTGCTCTAATTGGTGTGATTTTGCATGCAGACAAGAAGCAAAATGAAGGCACAACATGCCTGCTAAAATTGGAAGTATCACTTTTATATGAGATTTCATGCATCTATGAACAAAGGGTGTTTTTACTAGGCCTTTGATAGCTGCCTTTTCTGTGCTGTAATTTAAATGTCTGTGTCTGCATTCTTTTACTCAGTATAAGTGTACAAGCTTCTGTGAGCTTTCTAATAACTTCTATATTGTGTATCACAGGCACTGATATGCAGGTTTGCACAGGTGAATTAATGGCCATTACAAAAGTGCTTTTCTAGTTGCTTTAACAGGTTTCAGAAGCACTTTCATGGCAATACTTATTTCAGCAATGCAGCATGAATAGTTAACTTCAGGCTGAAAGTTGATAGATATGAATGTGAGCACAATGTTGTTATAGTTACAATAATTAATTGCTAACTAAATCAGTTTGTGTTAATAAGTAAAATACAATCTTCATTATAATATCACTTCACTGGAGCTGAACGTTTTCAAATTGAGTAGGTGAACTTTTTTAACAAAATCTGCCCATTTAGTGTGCAGCACTAGCTCTTCTCCCTTCCGGGTCGATCCGGAACATGCAGATTTCCCTGTCTGTAAAATACGAAACACACTTTATGCACTTCTCTTTTTTGGCATGTCTCAAAGACCATAATCTCTAAAGCACATATCCATGCAAATTCTCCTGGCAGAAATAATCATGCATCCTCTCACTCCATGATACTTTCAGCTGGATATTGCCTTCCAGTGCCACAATGCAGCCTAGGAGCAGGCCTCTATTATGAGCAGGGCTTCCCTTCTTTTACTTAGACATACCAGAATCAAGCCAGTCTCAGTAGTTCTGACCCATGTGTCCCTTCCCAGTACATCTAATCATACATGTAATAAATCTGCCTTCTTTCTCACACTACATCAAGGGGCAAGTTACATATTTTCCACCCTGTTCCACATCATACTAAAAAATAAAGCTTTTGCTGGTGCCATAAAATTACCAGCCACTTGACTGAGGGTGAAGTAATTCATGTCAGTCTCTACAGGGAGGCTGAGCCAAATTACAGCTCTTCACTCGTAGTTGCTAAGTGAAGAGAAAGAGTATGTTTGAAACAGCTATTAAAATATTTAGAACTATAACACTGTAAATTTATATAAATAATTCTGACACTTACGTGCATTCACCCTCCATTAAGCAGAAATGCTCTCAGCAATTAGGTGAAGCTAATCTATTGCAAAACTTCTTTGTCAATTTATGAAAACTGGTCTATTGTTAATGTTCTCAATTCATCACCTCTCACCTTCTGTGCGCAAGATTCACTTTTGAAATGTAATTTTACAAGTTTTTAAAAACTAAATTTAATAAAAATTCAAATAAAGGAAAATAAAGAAAATACATATATTTAAGAGATCTTAGGGGAAAAACTTGTCCTGAAGAAACAAATACTTGTTTTTCTGTCTGATCCTTAATCAGAGCTATCACCTTTGGGTTTGGATACTTGACATTCAAATCTACTGTCAGCAATTTCACCATAACCAGGAGCACAGACTTAAACAAATCCTTTATCATTACTGTCAGACTCCAGTCTTTTTTCCTGTGTGTAAGGTCAAAAATCAAAAGCCTGAGAGATCTGTATGTCCCATACACATACATTTCACCTATTGGAGGGGCACGGCTGTTAACTTTGTTTCCCCTTTATGCTCACTGTAATGATACAGAGCATGGTCTTTTCTCTTTTTTCTAGATGGAATGGGGCGAGTCCTTGCTCAAGATGTTTATGCAAAAGATAATCTACCACCATTTCCAGCATCAGTAAAAGACGGTTACGCTGTCAGAGGTAAACACTCACTTTGTGGACATGTAGTATAGTGTCTGCTACTTTATAACGTGTTAATTCACTGTTTTGGATCCAGCAGGGGTTATTTTGGTTTAGATTTGATACAGATCATTGCTGAGGTCACAGTTATATTAAATGCACTGTCTTGAAGGAAGGCCACAAAGCTGAATTGAGAACTTTTAAGTGGATACAGGTGTACTTGAGCAAATGTACATCCATGTGTGCTCCTAGATGTGCACCTCTGTTGCTCATGCATTTCTTGGAAACACTTAAAATTCAGGACAATAACAGAGCATCCGTTTCTGAATTATGGATTAATCTTCTATTCCTGTGTTGTAGATTTAATGAGGATTTTTTATATATATTATACTTTGTTGAACTGTTACAGATATTGATTACATCAGAGGATTTTCAAAGAACTTACCATAATGTTCTCTTACGGAGACACCTCAAAAGAAGAGGTTCTTACTTTAAAAATACTGCAGCTGCCATATATAAATAAAATTAGTTGTATGACTGTATTCATTTCAAGCAGCAAATATTATTTCCCAAGAGACCTGAATTCACACTCTGCTTTGCCACAAGGTGCCACATCACTTTGAGCCAGTTGCTTCTCTGTGCATCAGTTTTTCCCTTTGTAAAGCAAGAATAATGATGCTCACCTCATATGTCTATGAAGGAAATTTAAAGTATACAGAATTGAACATTATATTAGTAGTGATTTAATTGTGGTAGTGGTTGAATCATCATAACACCATGTTGAAATTTGTACACAATAGCCAACTTTCTTCTAGGGACATTAAAATATCTTTTTTGTTACTGGCAGTTGAAACCATGGAAAGCAGCTGCCTGTGAAATAGACTGCCTGCAGACCCAGGCAACGGATGTAATCCAGTAGCTTCTCCATACATTCGATATAAAAATAAAATTTCAGGTCCACAAGATGAGTGTGTGTGAGAGACAGGCAGACCAAAATGACTAGTAATTTGGTCTAGGGCATGCATATGTAGCCAGAGAAATACAGGTAATGTAACGCTTAGAAAAAGCTAAGAGAGTGAGCTCTGAGTAGAATGCTGAGTGACAAGGGCCTTGGGATCAAGCCAATGCTGTCTTGCAACCTGATTGCTGCAGAGTAAGGCAAAGCACAAGTACAATCTCAGTAAACATGCAGAATGAGCAGAGTGATCATGAATGCCATTTTCAGCAACTTCTGTCAGAACCAACACACAAAACCTAATTTTGGTGGTGAATTCAAGCAGAGTAACAGTGAGATATTTGAATGTGTCCAGAGAACGACACTAAAGCTGATGAAAGGGCTGGAAGAAATGTCCTATGAGGAGCCGCTGAGGACTTTGGGTTTGTCTTGTTTGAGGAAAAGTATGTTGAGAGGTGACCTCATGACTCCCTACAGCTCCCTGTGGAGGGGAAGGGCACAGGTGTCCAGTAACGTTATGTGTGCGAATGGTTGAAAACTGTGCCAGAGAAGGTTTAGCTTTGACATCAGGAAATATTGCTTTACCAAGAGGGTGGACAGACCCTGGAACAGACTTCCTAGAGAGTGGGTTGATGCCCCAAGCCTTTCTCTGTGTCAAAGGCATTTGGACAATGCCTTTCATGATTTGCTTTATATTTTGCTTAGCCCTGAATTGATCAGGCAGTTCTATTCTATCCTATACTGTTTTGTACAATTCGTATTATTCTTATGAACCTGTTATCTTAGCATATGGAAAAAAAAAAGAAAGCTTTTAGGCAGAGATAATATTGACTACATTAATGGATACTTCTTACAAAAAAATAAGAATTAGCATTCATAACATGTCTGCCCAAACTCCTGTTCGTTTCTCGTTTTATATCAGTTGTGTATCATCTATAAACTTTGTTTCCGTATTATTATTAGTGGAGGAATAAAATCTAATTCAGTAGCATTTTATCAGGTTTAAAATAATTTAGCTATTAGGGATTTCTTTCTCTTCTTTTGCTGGATCATACAAGAGCATTTTTTTTCCAGTGCAGGTCTAACAACTGTTTTCAGTAGTATTACATGCATTATTCAAGGATATCTAGTTGAAGGGTCCTTTTCTACTTTTTTGAGTTCACTCTAAAGCTCATAGATTAGTCTGTTTGATAGGCTTTTAAAGCTAAGTTAATTATTAGTCTTCAAACATGGCCAAGTACCATAGATAATGATCTGCAAAGCTGCAGCCAATGCGTGAGTACAAATGTGATAAATCATAGACTGAATGGACATCCTTCCTGAAAGTAGTTCTTCTCCATACAAAGTTACCTAGGTGTATATTCAGGGCTCCTGAAGTTAAACCCAAGTTGTTAAGATAAAGGTTGTTACTGATTAGATTTCATCTCTAGGAAATCAACTTTTGACACCTACAGATTTAAAATTAATAATAATGCAGATTTAAATGGGATCTTTCGAGCCTAGTTTGTTTGAGCACTCTTGGCGACATGACTGCTGTGCTTGGAAAGGCAGAGCTGCTTGTGCTTCACACATGCTTTGCACCATGGTAAAGCCTATAATAACACTAATGCAACTTGCTGAAAGACCTTGGAGGCAGGCAGGAGTTTAAATATCATTAGTAATTGTGCCTTAGTTGTCCCTGTAAAAATGCAGATTTGCTAAATTGGAAGTCCTGAAGACTTAGATTTGCTAAATAGGAAGTCCTGCTAAATTGGAAGTCCTGAAGACTTGTTAAATCAGTGATATCTGACTCCTAATTTTCAGTATTGAATACTGTCATGAACACCCTTAAATCTTTGTTATTAATGTAATTCCTCCTAGTCTTCATTTACATGACCTCATACTGCCCAGAAATTTTCACTTAAAAATACTCTGTTTTCTAGAGTATTTTTTGTAGAGTATTTGTGTTTTTCAAAATAATAAACACGCCTCAAACAGACCTACAAGGTAAAATGTTTGCAGAACTTCTATAACCTTAGTCATGCTAACACTGAAGAACTGAACTTTAGATCATCTTTGCTCTTCTCCTGCTCTTTATTTATAACACCATCATTTGTTTTGGTTCAGTGTTTATCATTTATGTTGTCCCTCTTAACAGCTGCTGACGGCCCAGGAGATCGATTCATCATAGGGGAATCCCAGGCTGGTGAGCAGGTGAGCACAATTTCTTTTCTCTTTTTTTAATGTATTTTTCTTCTGTAAGATTTTGCCTTGTATTTTTACAAGCCTTGCTATTGCTCCAGAATTCAGTAGTCTTGGATGTGGTGTGAAGTAGGACACAGCTGTACTGACCCTCCTGCTATGTGCCTTGGGACATGATTTCAGAAAGTGAGGTAGTACAGTTACATAAGGAGCTAACAAGGATATCCCAAAATACTTCAGAGCATTGTGCTGACATGTCTGATAAGAGTGCACACAGTAACATTCTGCCCTGGTCCAATGTTTGAGGACATGAGATTTCTAGTGGCGCAACCATTCATAAGCAGAGAAAAGAATGATTTAACCTCCTCTTGCTGACAGATTTTTTAAGGATGTCAGCCCAATAACTGTTTTCATAAGATGCTTCCATTTTTCACACTGATAGCTGCAAAATGAAGTGTATAAATTTTTTATTAAGCTTTTACAGATAGGTAATGATCAGAACAATCTTGAGGAAGCTTGGCAGCAGCCTGGTTTGAGGCTGGTTTGTGAGAAGAGTATTTGTGCACCTTAGCTGATATATGGATTGATTTTAAAAGCAAGTTGAGGCTTGACCTGTTTGTGACCTGCTGTGCTCTGTAAATATTCATTAATAGATGCATTTCGTGATTTGTTCTCAAATTCAAGAGCATATTTCATTAAATTTCTGTACTCATACTGGGGTAATGGGAAAAAAAAATCGGTTATGTTCAACTACTGTTATTCTGCCCATTTAATCATACCTGGCAGCTGTGTTCAGGAAAGCATGAGTTAGTCCAAAATGTTTCTACAGCTATTTCAAGTCCTAATTTATAATTCTGTGTATTGTATGTGAAATGATGGAGAAAGGGATAAGTACCAGGCAAAACAAGGAATTTATCAATTTTAATGAGGATTTTATAGTATGTCCATTTTGACTGCTAAACAAAAAAGTCCAAGTAAAATCAACATATTTTAAAAGTTGTATCAGGTTTTAGAAATATTACTAGTTGCAAGATTATTCAATTTTTTTAAATGGACTGGAACTGTCTCTAAATGTGTAATAGCCATTTAATTTGGCTAATCATGATAGGAGGAACTGTAAAAATTATTTTTTACTTTAGGTCCCATCCATCATTATGAATTATACTTTGGTACAATAGACATCTTCTCAGTACTGATATTCATATGAACTTGGATTAATGGATCAGTTCCACAAAATATGTAAAATTACTTTAAATTCTAAAAAACCAAAAGCAAATTAATTCAGCAATTTTTAAACCTGCCTTATATTTTTAGCCCTCCTGACTGCATTTTCAAGCATTGGTCCAGAATCCAAAAGATTTAAAGACAACTATTTTTACTACCCTTTTTATGATCTCTATAAAATAGCAAGAACCAGCAGAGCAACCCACTGAATTTTCACTCCTATCACGGTTCCCCTGTCATCAATATTATCATTTTGCTAGTTAAATATCACAGCACAGTGTTGCTTAAAAGCAGTACTGTTGAAGTTGTCTCTAATGGGGAGTACTTCCCATTAGAAGTCTGAAGTGTTTCAGTGTCCTAATCAGTTCAGCAGGTTTGTACAAAAGATAAAAGGACAAATGGAAGCTGTTTTCCTCCTACAAAGTTCAAGAGCTCACAAATGTCTCTCTACAGGGACAGTCTGTCCTCCCAGATTATGGGGAATAGGAAGGCTCTCTGGCAAGGAGCAAAAATTGGGTGGGAAGCAGGCATGCAGAGAGAGACTATTTCTGAAAATACCAGTGGCAAGTTAGAAAAACAAGGCTGTTGACCTCAGAATAATTGGTCAAAGTTTTTTTTCTGGGGCAAACACATCTTCAGGTTCATCTCCTTACCAAGAAATTATTTATAGCTTTGGAAGGCTCCTCAGTCTCATTTCACCCTTCAGTCACTGTCAGCAGCAACATTCTGCTTTTCATGTTACAGACCAATTAACAGAATGATTCACAGCAGGGAGTTCAAAATAGATTTAGATTTGGCTCCTCCTGTAGGGAAAAAGGTTACGTAAATGCTAGTAGCAAGGAAGAAGATGGGACTGAGAATTGCAGGGAGGCCATGTAGCCAAGTTGGACATTTCTGTATCAATTTTTAATCTGTATGTTTTCTGATTTCCATCTCCAGATGGTTATGTTTATGTTAACCCTTTTATTGTGTATCAGGGAAAGCTTTCAGACATTACCCTGCTTTGGGAAGGTTAGGGCACACTTGAGATTACTGGTCACAAGCCACCCACAATGACCTGTGTGTAACACACTCAGCCATAGGAAAAATGGTTTTCCTTCTGTAGACTTACATAGACCATAGCATTTCCTGCAAGACTTCCTAAAGGTAAGAGGCACTACAACTAACCAGCTACAATTTTAAAATGAAAAGTAGGCATTTTCCATGATTCCATTAACTTGTGCCTTTTTACAGAAAAGAGCATGGATGATTCAAAATCACACAGGAGAGGTGTAATCATGTGCAGGAGAAAATGCCTGAGATAGGGGTTATGCTTAGTAAATTATTTCTGGGTTTTATTCGGTGACTAAAATTGAGTAGGTTATCAGTAATGAAGGCAAAGGACAGAAACCGGTATTGCCCCATTGCAGGTAAAAGTGAGATCTCAAAGGCCTTTAGAAGAGCTTCTGTGAAATTTTTGCACATTAATGTGTTTTCCGAGAAGCAATCATTTCTTTATCTCCAAAAAATCTATCCTAGAGGAACACAGCCCTGGAGATTCACAAATAAATTTGATCGTTGACTTTTGTTCATAAAGTTAATCTGATCAAATTCTCAGCAGACAAAAATGAAATTAAATATATGAGCAACATAACCAGTTCTAAAAGCAATTGTATCATGAATTTATTTAAATGTATCACATCATTGCATTTCAAAAAATTAACTCATCTAACAATAAACTCCAAAAACATGGTTAGTTACAGCACATTTTATCACCATAGGCTCTGATTTGTGGCAGTAGTAGACATTTTGTATTCTTTGTGATGCATTTTAATAGGCAGAAATTTTTATGCAATACATTTTTCCTCTGAAATTTGTCATTTAAGCCAGCAATATTTAGTAAGTTCAAAACAATATTACCTATTTGTAATGTATCTTTAGATTATATCTACAATGGTGTGCAAAATACATAATCCAAGGCATAAGCTTTGCCTTTTGTAACATTTCTTTTCATAAAAATCAAAATTACACACTAGATAGCATTATTTTCCCTTTTAAGCAGCTTTAATATAAATGGCAGTATTTCTGCTATTCATCCACAACTCCTTGAATAGTCTGTGGTGAGGAATAAATGCCATTTTCTTAAAAGTGTTTTTTTAATGTCATCTGGTTTAAATACCTACGTTATGATAGCATGAATCTTGCCCTAAAAATACACTAACTGTGACATATGGCAAGTGTGGGTTTTATTTATGTTCTTCTCCAAAGATATTAGATTGCCATTACCTGTAGAAAAGGGTTAAGATTCAGTCAGTTCTCGTCTCAGTTGTTTCTGGGAATACGAAGGTCGCTGTCATACTGTGGTAAGCCAGACAAAAACCATCTCCAGCATTTTCCTAGGGCTTCTTTCCCCAGTGTGTGAAATACACACATTTCAAAGTAAAACTCACCTTTCAGAGATTATGACAGGACTGAAGTGGAGTAGAAGAATGGGCAAGGCAAACAGCTTTATGCAGCTGCAGTGCTGACCACTGGTCTAGAGTCTGGTCATGTGTGTCAGCCTCCTGAGAAAAGTCATGGAGTAAATTCCTGCTGGGCAGGAGCAGGTAACAGTCCTGAGAGGTACTGCCTACAACCTATGGGTTGCTGCCAAATGTGTGCTAATTACAGTTTGAGAAGTCCTGGATGTATTCCAGCACTGCATATGGAGTATAGAGTCAATGTGCACATGAGTTATACGTGTGACATGTACAGAATATGTTGCTCTGATCACAGCTGCATAGATCTCTGTGTAGCACAGTGAAACCTAAATAAGCCAGGCTTACTGTAGTGCTGGAAGGAGCCAGCAATGAAATCTCAGTCATCATATCAGCTTCTTTTAGTTTTATTTTTTTGGGATTATTTTAGTTATTTATTTCTTAAATAGTTATGGTCAAATTACAGTTTTACTCTGGATTTTGACAAATGTTTATTAAAATAGTCTGCCTGGTGAGAAGTGTTATTAAAACCATATAATTTGTTTTATCATGTTGTTCTGATATTTTTCTGTTCTTTGTACTGCTTCTGCTGAAACTTTTTAATGTCCTGTGACTTTATAGCATTGTAGAATATTATCACTTTTAGGCTATTCTAAACTGACCCTTGATAGATATTCTCTGTGAACTAGTATTGAGCTGTCTCAGTGTTAGGAAATCTGCCTAATAATTAAGCAGTTGGTTACATTACTATTATAGTTGTTTTTTCATAAATAGTGTGCTGGTAAAACAAAACAGAACAAAAATCCAACCGAAGCAATTTCAGCCCTGGCAGCCAGAGTGCTCTGCAAAAATATTTATGTACTTAGAACTGCTAGGTTTGTGTTCATGGAAGTGTCCATCTAACAGTTAAATTTTTAAGCCAGTTATTTTTCTGTGCCAAATATTTTTCTGAGTATTAGTATATTCCTTCTTTGAAAGTTGTTCATGTGATAGAAATATAAGGAGAAAAAACTGAAGCCACCTAATATGTGGCCATATAAATAAAACCAGGTGTGAATTGGAGTTTATTGTACCTGTTGATATTACTCACAGTGTATCAAGAGTCATGCTGAAAATAAGAATTCTGGTCTTTCAGATAGATTACTTGCATAAAGTTCCAGTGGCTTGAATATTTTTTTCCCAAAAATAGATTAATTTCTGGTTTTTTACTTTTCAGCCAACTCAGACTGTGATGCCTGGTCAGGTAATGCGTGTTACAACTGGTGCTCCAATTCCATGTGGTGCTGATGCAGTGGTGCAAGTGGAAGATACAGAGCTCATCAGGGAATCAGATGATGTGAGTCACAAGTTAAAAAACTCATTTTTCTTCTGTATGCAGCAGTAAATGGCACATGATACAATCCTGTAAATATGAAAGACAGTCATACAGAAAAGCTCTTCAGTAATCTCAGAAGTTTGAGGATTTTTGCTTCAGTTCCTAGTGGCAATTCTCACTTTTTCAAGCTGTGATAACAGTACCACAAACCTTCTTGTTCTGATTTTTCATCAAAATTGTTGAATGCTGACTCTAAAACGCTTGGGAGCATGATTTGAGTGAAAGGTAAATTCCTCTTGGAAATCCATGCCTACAGTCCAATTCGAATGCCTACTGTATTCACATTTTAAAACACAGGCTAGTGGAAATCTCACCAGATACGAAGGGGAAATGTTTTTTTAAATTACATGTTGGTCTCAGAATAATACAGTGAATTACTGCTGATGTAATTAAAGCTGAATATGATTTTCTGTGGGAAAGTGAACTGTTTTAAGTGCCGCAAAATCCATGGGATGGCTTGGGTTCTTTTAAACTGTGCTATGAAGACAGTTCTCTGTTATCAGAGTTGGTCTTGTTTCAGCAAAGGTGAATTTGGTGGATTTTGGAGAATACTTCTTGTACAAATACCTTCCAATGAATCCGTTTAGAAAAAGAGGTTTTTTTTATGAAACAGGGGAAGTAAATGTTTTTTTAAACTACAACTAAGATTTTTAAAAGACATTTGTGCTGCTTTAAAATGAGAACATTACTGAATTTAAGACCTCTGAAAACCAAGAAATGGATAAGGTGCATATTCCTCCAGAATGTAGACATAAACCTGGTTTTGAACAGATTTTCCAGTCTGCCTTTAAATCATACTAGTGGACTACCCTACAGCTGCTGCAAATAAGAACACAGAAAGAAAACACAAAAAAGAAACACAGAAAAAATATGAATACTGTAGTACTAATTCTGTATGCACAGGTGTCTCAACATAGTGAAATGTGCTTTTTATGAAGCAGAGGAGCTCTCTGTAGACAAGTTTATTCCAAAGAGTCCATCTTAGACTTCCTTTGTGTTGCTGTGTTTGCTTCTGAATCCCAGCTGTGATTTCAAGGCACTATCCTCATGTTTGCTGTCATCTGAGAGACTTCAAGGCAAGAAGATGTGTCTCTTATTGACACAGCTTCCAAGTTCAGCTTTGGAATGAACTATGTGTGTGGTTCTGTGCTCAAATCAGCCTTTGCTCTACCGCTGCTGTTCTGACAAGCTGTTCCACTTCACCACAGCTCAGTGTCAGCATTGTGATTGCAGCTGGGCTGTAAGCAGGTGAATTCTAGTGTTCAAAACGGATAAAGACTGCAAAAACTGAAACTCACTCTCCAGATCCTTTCTCATGCCTTATTAATCTTATTAAATGCATAGATTTTTACATCTAATGAACTCAGCAAGCTGTCTAGGCTGTCCTTCCTCCTAGCAGGGAAATTATTGAAATTATCAATTCTGCTTTGAGGTTACAGATGTATATGTATAGATTATATCTTCCTGCAAAATACACCATTGCCTTCACTGCTTTTTAATCATTCCATTAGCCTTACTGAGCAAGTTTTTTGTGGCCATTGCCCACCTCATCTTGAGAGGACTACCACATTGCAAATATAAGCACTACATCATAATGTAAAAACAGAATTTTTTCTAGTCTAAGTTTAGATTTAGTGCTACTGAAAGGCTGGCACTATCTCAAAACTGAGTTTATATATCATCAACCCATTTGAAGGGCTTAAAATTAAATATTAATGATAGAGGTCATGTGCCATTTATTGGCATTGAATGAATCACCAAACTGTTGGCATTCTGAACAAGGAAATGCATCAGACTCTTCAGGCCACTGTCTCTTGTTCACAGTAAATAAACAAGATGAATGAGCCCCTTTCTGATTCATACAAGGCTCTCAAGTAGGAGTATCCACTACAGGAATCTACATGAAAATCCTGAAACAGCTGCAGCACATACCTTCTTGCCACCTTTCTGCTAATGTAATAGCCTACTGTCTGCCAGACTAATGGTCTGTTTGAAGTGCCATCTTTGAAATGGTTTGACCAGATCAAGTTGGCTGAGAGGAGTAGAAAGAATCCACTCAGTATACCAGATCAATGATGTAAACAGGAAAGCTATATAAACACAGGTATCATTAAAAAAAAAAATGGGAGGGTAAAACTACATATTCAGTGCTGGTCCTCCCCTAGTGAGCTCATCATAAAGAGTATTTCTTAAAATGCTGTTCAGTTTTAGCACACATTGTGTTACAACCTTGACAAACAGATCAGGAAAACAATATGATGCTTAAGCCATAATGTCTCAGTGTAATGAGTGCTGTGTAGACTTCTGAGAAATTAAACATTAATCTTATTTGAATAGGTCAGCTGACCATATGTGATGTCCTTGTGTTTGTAGGGCACTGAAGAACTAGAAGTTCGAATCCTGGTGCAAGCTCGACCAGGCCAAGATATCAGGTCTGTATTTATTAAAATATCTCTGTTAGGAATTGAAGGGCTGATGAATTTCAAAGTAAATTTTTAATAATGAGTGGTACTGACATTTTGACAGTCAGACTAAGGAGCGTCTGTGGACACTCCTGACCTGGAGCAGGACCAATGAAGGAAAGGTACTTTGAATCTCATTCTGTTTCTCTTTCATGTTGTTTTTCTGTCCTGATTTTCAGACCCATAGGACATGACATTAAAAGAGGTGAATGTGTGCTGGCTAAAGGAACCCACATGGGTCCATCTGAGATTGGTCTCTTAGCAACTGTTGGAGTAACTGAAGTAGAAGTTAACAAGTTTCCAGTGGTTGCAGTAATGTCAACAGGGAATGAGGTGAGAAAAGTTTGTTTAGAATTATAGTCTGAAATACTGTATTTTTTTTGAGGCAATGTTTTGGATAGTGACTTCCACCCTACTCCCAAGCAGACTCACTTTTGATGGCAACTCATGCTGACAGGAGCTATTTTTGTGAGGCATCAACCCATAATAATCTGCTTGTGTTTTCTCCCTTAGGGGCTTTCTCACAGGTCTCACACTCTCTTTGCCAAAATTTTGGTAATGTGTCTAACCATGTGCCAGCTGTTTTCCTCCTGCCAGCAAGGGAGAACCTGTGGGGTAGTTGGGGTTGTAATTCGTGTTGCCAGTCATGACTGAAGAGTAATTTCTTTTAAGCAACACCCTCTATGTCTATAACACAAATGGCAGACAAGCTGTCTTGGAAAACTGAATAGTTCTACCAAATGCCTTGTTGCAGTATTGTGCCTCAATATTCTTTCTTATACTAGCACATGTTGAAATCGGGACACTCTCCTGTTGGTAGAACAGCAGACCAGCTTTATAATTGCTTCAACTAGATCAGAAAAATCAGGTTTAAGATTAACTTAATTTACTAACTTTACATATGTTGTGTGTTGACCCAGGCCAGCAACTGTGCCCTCTCACTTCTTCCAGCAGCAGGACAGAGAAAGAATAGGAAGAGCAGAACCTAAAGAACATGTGGGTTGAGATATGTGGGTTAAGACAGCATGAAGTTTTGACTGTCCTTTAAGACAAACTTCTTGAAATCCAGCCACAAATATTAACTCAGTAGCTGTATTCTTATACAGCTTGAATATGTTCAGTTTTGAAAGATTTTGAAAACTTTTCGTAAGTTGAAATTTGTCATCTAGTGTACAGATTATTGCCAGATTTCATAGCATAAACAGGGTGTGGCATGCAGGAACCAAACCACTAACTGAGGAATAAATCCATAGAGCTACAAGGCTTACAGGTGGTGATTTTCTGATTAGTAACTTCCATATGATTGAAGATTCTTGCATGTCATTAAAGGGTCCTTTACTGATTTACATTCTCTTTTGTAAAATGTTAAAACATTCTTTAACATCCTATGACAATCTTCACAGAAACAGAGCTGCAAGCCAAAGCATATCATTTACCCATGCTCCACTTCTCATTATGCTTACCTTACTACCTAATGCTGTGATTTTGACAGATACTTATTAGTAGTATTATTATTTACCTCCTGTCAATATTGTATTGTCCTTTTGTGTCCTACATTAGAATTTCTAATATATATAAAACATACATTTACATATGTATGTTTTGTAGTTTAGCTTCTGAAATGTATGACACGTGTGAGGTAATTGCCACAATAGACTATTTTGAGAGAAAGCTTTTAATCCAAAACAGTAATTGATATAAGAACTAAGCATAAGGCTTCTGTCTATTAATCTGAAGCAGACTGTTGTATTTAAAAGACATCTTTTTTGGTAAGCAGACAATGAACTTCAAAATGTTCATTAATGCCTTTAAATCTGGTTAACAACATCAGTGAGGTTCCCTTAAAACCATTTAAAGAGTTTAATAATAACGTGAAAACTTAAAAGTTTTTGGTTTGATTGCTAATGCCTGAGATTAGAAGCCATGTACTCATAAGGAGTAAGAATGTTTTGCAGACATGAACCAGTAGAAAAAAAAACTAAACAACATGGAGGATTGGACTAAACAAGCACATTACATATTTTACTAATTTAAATTCACTAAATCACTTTATACATATGTTTCATGATATGTGTCTAAAAGTATCCTGTCCAACCTGAAGAAAAATTCTCACTTGTGTAAAGCACAGTATTCCAAGCAGACTGACTGAGAGTGTTTCTGGTTTTATAGCTGCTGAATCCTGAGGATGACCTCTTGCCAGGAAAGATTCGGGACAGTAACCGTTCAACTCTCCTAGCTACAATCCAAGAACACGGCTATCCAACAATCAACTTGGGAATTGTGGGTGATAAGTAAGTACCACATGTTAGTAAAGATGTCACTTCATATTCATGTGATGCACTTTATGGCATCCATGGGAAAAAGAAAAACCAGAGAAAATGTCACTCATTACAAATGTCACAGTGTTGTGGCAAGGCACATCTTGGAAAAGTATTTCACCCTTTTCATTATAGCAAGAACTAAGTATTCTAATATTAGGATGAATCTTTCGGAAAAAAAATTATTTAATGCTGTTTAATTTGTTTTGCATTCTGTTTGTTGAAACAGATAATCTATTTCCTGTTGCAAACTGAATTTATTGCTGCAGTATCCTTCCAAGCACTATACTTAAAACACATAAGAGGAGACACTTCTACAGCAGCTATACTTTTTTCTGGTCAAATAAAGGGAGAAGGAAGTTTCTCTCAGAGTTTATTTTCCATGCCAAAATTGATTTATAGTATAAAATTTTGTCATGTTCTGAGTACTTGTCTTTTGAGGAAGGCCTCATGCTGCATATTGCTCAATATTTCCAGAAATATGTGGAAGAATTATTTTTTTTTAAACTTTAGTGGTCTTTACTTTGATTGTCACAGAGTAGCACCCTACTGCTCAGTCTTTCTGTTCATCTGACAGCAATTGCTCCTTGTTTCCCAGTGGTAGTGAAGTGACATCTCTTGAGAGCTCTGGGATAAGTGATCGAAGTGTTCAGCTTTCTGTCCTTTACAAAACTGGGCAGTGACTGCTATCCATGGCTTGAGTTTCTTAGCATAATGTATTTCCTCAATGTATTGAGACCTAGAGGCTTTGAATAGTCTTTCTTGCTTTTCAGTTGGGGTATCAAACCAACTGACAGACTTGGTTTGACAGGGAGCTGTTCAGGTCGTCCCAGTGGNAAATAAAAAAAAAAAAAAAGAAAAGCAGATAAGCACATGACAAGGTGCCAGTCAGGGACTAAAAGGGAATCCAACCAGGTTACTATTACAGAACAGGTAATTTCAAACCCAATCTTCCCTAAAGCAGTATTCAATACAAAACATCACTAGCTCGACAGAAAGTATATGAATGGTCCAGCCACTGCATGGTTTTGCAATAATTAAACCAACCTGCATAGTGGCTGCAGGAAATGCAGTTAACTTTGAAGTACTCATACAGGGAATGTGACATCACAGTTGTGATCTTAGGGAAGGCAAACCCTTCTGGATACTCTCACTGCGTCCAGGTATGCCTTTTTGCTTCTCTAGCCTAGCAAAACACCACTGCAGTTCCAAGCAGCAATAAATATCAAGCCCTCCTGCCCATGAATGCTTCCAGTTTCAGGTGGTGATGTCATACAGAGTCTAAAGTCATGAGGCTGTTCCTTCCAGGAGTGGTATCTAAATGTCCTGGATCGCTAGAGCTTTCTATATTATAAAGACCTTTTTAAACTTGAAAACATAAATAGAAAAGTTTTCAAATGAAACTATTATATCCAGAGATCAGGTTCTAGATTTGTGTAGCTAAGGAAAACGAAAACAGCCACAAAAGGTCTCTTACCTCCTAGGAGTCATCTCCCAGGAGATTGTAGATGTAGAGGGATTGGCAGGGGTTTTCTTCAGCAAAATACTGTAGGTGGAACTTTTTACCACCTGCAGGAGCAAAAGTAATAGCTACTGTTACCAACGTTATTGTCAATGACAACTTACAATCTGTGTTACCAGTGGCTTCATCCAGTGGAAAAGATGCTTTCCCTGATAGTCCCACCTAGAAAAATAAGAGTGTAAAGCTTGTTTGTTCTTTATGGCTTTGTCCTAATCAAATAGGTATAGTCTCAACTTTGCTATTAAAAGGAGAGTTTAACTTAAGGTCATTGTGCAAAACTGTAGCTATGTACTCCATTGCCTTCAGGAATTGTTTCTGTTCTGTTTCTCCTAGGCATGGAGAGTCTGTGAAGATAAATAATTTTGAAAGCTCTCAATAATAAATGACAAACAACTTTAGAATCATAGAATCATTTAGGTTGGAAAAGACTTTAGGATCATTAAGTCCAACCAGCACTGCCAAGTCTACAACTAAACCATGTCCCCAGGTGCCACACCTACATGTCTTTTAAATACCTCCAGGGATGGAAACTCCATCACTTCCCTGGACAGCCTGTTCCAATGCTTGATGGCCCTTTCAGAGAAGAATTTTTTCCTGATATCCAATCTAAATCTCCCATGCTGCAACTTGAGGCCATTTCCTCTCATCCTATCACAAGTTACTTGGGAGAAGAGACGGATCCCCACCTGGCTATACCCTCCTGATTGTAGAGAGTGATAAGATCTCCCCTACACCTCTTTTTCTCCAGGCTGAACAATTCCAGTTCCCTCAGAAACTCCTCATCAGACATGTGCCCCAGATCCTTCAACAGTTTCATTGCTCTTCTTTGGAATGTCTTTCTTGTAGTGAGTGAGATTTAAGGCCCAAGAGAACGTTTTGCTTTTCTATATTTTTTACAAGTATATTTTATGACCTTTTTTTACTTGCCGGACGCTAGCTGAACACCAGGCAGCAAACAAATATATCAGTCTAAGGAAGTGCCTGCAGCTTTGTTTTCAGTTATGGGAGAGGTTGATTCTTTTGAATCTTAGCTATTAAAATTATCTCTGAGTCTTGAGATAGTATTACCTTGGCAAAGGTAGTAACAGTTCTTTTTAAATATTTGGTTTTCTGCTTTTTTCTGTTTCATGCTAACAAAGCAGCTTCTGCAGAGGTAGTTACTTTAACTCATAGAATAGAAATCATATCCTCCAATCGCAGAGTGTGCTTTGCAGTAAGTTTTGAAAGAATAATTCGGTACTGTTGACTTAGCTAAGAATCTTCTGCATCAGATATCAGGATTCAGTCTTAGCAAGTCTTCTGCCATTCTTCCACACTCACATGCCCAATCCATATCTTTATAGCAAAATGCACCTGCAGTTCTGTTTCACTCAAAAGGAAAATCTGGTTGTGTAAATTAGTTTGATAAGACGTAGAGTGTTGTTTCGTTACGTAATAAAGCTAACAGAGTGTTGCCCATACAAATATTTCAGTACATATTTTTGGACTAACATGACTGATTTGATGGAGTACTGTGGCACTTGAACAAATGCAGGAGACTTACCATAAAGATGTTACAAAGGGTATGATTTTGACATTTTAGGTAGCATGTTTGTAGAAGAGAGGAACAAGCCTTCAGTGTCTGTTTTATGGTTTACTGAAGTTAAACCATAGATTATGTGTGTTTGTGTGTGCTCATGTATATGTGCATTTTGTATGTATAATATGTATCCAGACATTGAAAAACAGGAAGATTTTATATGCCTGAAATATCTACTGGTGTAGTAAAAATACTGGCAAACATACTTTTCAGAAGGAAAAATTTAAAACTTGTACTTTTTTTAATGTATCATGGTATATATTTCTTCCTTCCCATACTTTAGATTTGGGTAATTGTTCTCCTATTTCCTTTTTTAATACAATTTTCATGGGGTAAATTTTACTTCATTTTACTGGGAGTACCACTTCCTGTGCACATAAGCACTAATGGAGTTTGAGACACCAGCTAATAGGGGGCACAGTTGAGTGTTACAATTGCTGTAATGGGGCAGGTTTCTAACAACCATGGAAATTCTCTTCAATAATATTTGCAGATCTAATATTCAAGCATAAAAAAATTTTTAGAGTAGTATTTGCAAAGACAAACTTAGAGGTTATTCCTATATCTAATTTCAACATACAAGTCACTCAGAGGTGTTTAGGTAAAAAAATAGCTTGCCCAGCTGCTTTAAAGCCATGTAATACATGTAAACACAGAGATTGTGAAAAGATGGGGAAGCACACTGAATGTCTGGGTTTCTGAAGAGTAATTAGAAGCAATTTAAAAATGCCTATTAATCAATGTGAAGTTACATTTTGAACTGACCACTCAAGTCTGACTTAGCCTAAAGCTGTACTTTCATTTGAAACCAATATTATATTTATTTTGGAAGCATTTTAACGATTTCTGAGAGTGTCACCATCATTTCTGTTCTCATAAATTGTATATATCACTCAATATTCAAAATAAAAACCAGCAATTCCAAAACCCCTAGATAAAGTTTACAGTTGAAATCCTAGAATAAAGCAATAGGAGAAAGGAACAGACCTGGGAATGTGATACAGCTGAAGTTAGGTCTGGCCAGAAGCCAAGATTTTCTCTATTTGTGTTCTTAGCACGTAAAAGCCGAGCTGGTTGAAAAGCACACATCTCTGAGTAGAAATGGAAGATATATCCATTTCCACAGCTACTGCAAATGCAAGAAACAGATGCAAAACTAAGGAAAGGAAGAACCCTTCTGATATTGTTGTTACTGTTGTGTCTTATATTTTTTGTCTGAATCTCAGAGTCACTTGCTAAAAAACTATAAAAACAACTGGCCAGTTAAAGTTGGTGTTCCAATGTACTTTTGAATGTTGCCTCCTAATAACAAGACCAAGTTAAAAGGCTTCTAATTTCATTTGCTTTGCTTATAGTTTATTAATTTCTTTGTTTTTTTTGGAAACCGATGATAAAGATAAGTTGTATTTCTGACCTGATCTGTAGAAGTCTGATTGTCAGGATATTTTTGTGTCTGATTATTTCATTTGTGTTGGTCTTTGTATTCCATTGTTTAAAGTGTAAAGTTTAGCCCTAGCAAAATCTGCTGCAACGTGAGCCTTTGTTTTACAAGGTCATCTTCCATTTTGACAGCTTTTTTTCTATGAAAGACTTTCTTATTAAGCTTACTAAGGAATTTTGATCATGTATGTAATGAATTCAATTTCCTCTGCTTTTACCTTTGTTTACATGAGTGCATTTTCCCCTTCTCGGCATTCTTTTCCCTATTTTCTAATTCCCTTATCATTTTTCTCAGAGGCATGTATAATATTTAGTTGCTTCCAGCAGCATTTTCACTTATGAGTCTGTGATTTCACAGTGGAGAGAGAAAGAATCTCTCTCTTTAGGAGAAAAATTCAGGAAATTCATATTATTTTGTCACTTGCTTGAAAGATTTATCTGAATAGTTATCAATTCAGCATTTTATGAGAGCTTTTCTACATGAGAAGTCTTTAGTTCCTTATTTGTTTACCTCTCTTTTTTGACATACTGTTGGACATAGAGCTTCTAAATGACAGGTAAACCTCTTAAAAATCACCCTTGCTGTTCTAACAGCATGTTTTAGTTAGTTTAGTTCACTGTCAGGACAAGTCTTAAAGGTGCAAAACTTATTATTTAGCATAAAACAGAGCAGACGATTGGGGATAAAAGCATCATACAGTCAACCTAGGACACAGCATTACTCTGTGATATCCCGGAAATAAAAGCTTTGATAGAGTCTCTTCATATTTAGAATGGATACTGAAATCTTACTGAAGGATTCAGTCTGCTTCAATTTTAAGTTTGCCATCCAAAAAAGGGTTTAAATCTTTTGTGTTTGTGAGGCTTGCATGTAATTACTACTGTTATGATATAGGTGGAACATCTGGAGTGGAGGGAGGAGAGTGGAGAAACTGCTCCAACTCCAAAATTTCTCATGCAATATCAGCCTGATATAAATCATCATATGAGGTAGAATATGAGTTATGGGCAGAATCTAGGCACAGAATCCTAGTCTCTCCCTGCTCCAGCTTAATGCCAGCTTGGGTAAAAGCAAATCTACTGTGAACAAAATTAGTAATAGTAGTAGTAGTAGTAGTAGTAGTAGTAGTAATATGATTTAACAAATGACTGCAAGAAAATGCTTGTTAGAGAAAAGACCTTACATTAAACCTCACAATATTTGGTTTTTCTGAAGTGGCTTCACTTCCAGTTCTGCTCAAAAAACAATGGTGTTATACATTTTGATCATAGCCTAATGAATGCAGGGACACAGAGTAATGGTTTGAAGGTGATTCAGATATGGATGTCCTCTCCTTCCTTGTGCCCTGTCAAGAATATTCTCTTTTTCAAGCAGAAATGTTTAATATCTGGCACAATTCTTGATAATCATTAGGGAAACCTTCAAATAAGTTGTCATATTGACAAGTCATCTCATCTAATGCGTGTGTTCGAAAACACAAAGGAATGTTTGAGCCAAAACAGAGGTGAAAAAAGAACTTGTGAAATGGGACAGTGCAAGTCCCAGGGAGTCATCTGTACCACTAGGAAACTACATAGTGTGACACGAAATAAAATTTCATGCTGTAGAGGTGACAGGTGCAAAGCTAATGCAGAGCAGTGTGTCATTTTCCTAACTGTGTTCAACACAAGCATGGGCTCCTTCCTGACTTAGCATGTTTAGAATCACAGCTCAGTAGTAGCACATGACAGTAAAGAGCAGATAATAAAGAGGACAGAATAATTTGAAAATCCTGTCTTTGAAAACAGAGGAAATCTATTTGTTGGAGGAAAATAAAAATTACTATTTTTATGGTCTATTTTTGAGGCTTAAGTTAACAATTTTAAAAGTACTTTGAGAGATAAGTTCTGTTTTCAAGAGAACTTCAGCTTCTAGAGGCCAAAGTATCTTTCACTTAAATGACTTTCAACCTTCTTAATGCCTAGAGCATATATAGGAATTTGAATTCCCAAGTCACTGAGAAATTTTTGAGGCTTGAAATTTTACTAATACCCCAGAAGAAAATAATGAAAACTAATAAAGGCAGTAGATACAGAACAATCAAAGAAGTGGTGAACACTGAAGATGGGTCACTGTGTCAGTGATAGGAATCACTTACAAAACTAGGTGAAGTGTATTGTTAATACAGCCAAATATGAATTGATATGTAGAGGATTAAAGAATGTAAGTAAAATTTACAGGCTGGAGGTTTATATCCTAATAAGTAAAGATTTAAGAAAATATTTGAGAATCATCTAAATACATATTCTAGCATATATATATATATATACATATATATAAAAAGAGCTAATCTTCTCTAGAATTAGAAGGTTATTTTTGTCCTCACCTTTGTATTACCAGGAAAAGAACCAGTAAATTTCTTAAGTGGTTTAAAGATGGACTGTGTACTAAAGTAATACCAGAACTCAGCCTGTTTAGTTCAAGAGATGTTCTTACAAGACCACTTGATTACCTTCCAATAATACTGAGCCACATGGAGAACAAACTGAATAAGGTTTCTATTTCAGCAGCAATGCCTATGTATTCAAGTTAGACTGATTCAGAGGGTAAGTAAAGCATAATTTTAACAGTGATAGTAATTAGTTATTAGGAAACTAAATCAAATGCTTTGATATTCATTTCAAAGTGAGATTGGATATTTATTTACAATTCAAACAAAAGCAAGTTCAGGAAGGTTCTCATGCTGTTTTAAATACTAAATCATAAAAAAAGAGAGTTATTTTTCCTGATTGCAAATAATCTCTTAAGTATTATTTCAGTGAATTAAATTAATTTTTATGTTATTCTAGTGGACAATACGTAGTAGAAGCATAAAATCAGAACTCTAGTACCAGCAGAAATTGCACACCAGAGCTTAGCATTATGCTGGAAAAGATTTTGGATTTTTGAGACTGCTGTCTGTAACACTGGTGGTTAAACCAGAATATGGGATAATTCACGAAATCTGAAAGTCTTCTGTGTGTCACTTCATGACATAGGGACCCTGTTTTGAGAAATAAAGATTGACTTTGTTACTCTGGCAATGAATAGAAGAGAAAATGAGAGATTGACGCCATTTTAGGAAATGGCTTTCTTGGGAAGCCTGTCAGCAAGAAATGGACATCTAAACTTTTAACCTGAATAATTCGAATATTTTTCCATCACTTCCTATCAACATTAGTATGCATTCAATCTGACAGATCCTCTTTATGAACTATGAGGAGAAACATGGCATGGATTTACAAGGTGATAAAAGAGGATTTTAGATTTCATGTTAGCAGTGACTGTGGGCATGTGTAACAGTAGTGTAGGGACATTGGCCCAGTCTTCTTCTCACATTCTCCAGTCAGACAGGACATGAGTGTGCACAAAAGTGATCTTTGAAATGCCAGACTGAAGCTGCCTTGTGCAGGATCAGCTGGCCGTGAACTGGGGAGGGAGGTTGACTTTGTTATTGTTAACTGTCCAGCCAGCTGATATGAAGAAATGGCTCAAGAGTCACACAGTGATGACTGATGACATGGTCCATTTCCATCATGAATATCTGATTTCAGTCTTTTTTAAAAGGTATATTTATAAATCTTCATGTCCAATGAAGATTCTTTTACATTTTACATTTAATTGCCCTACATTTAAGAGTATAAAAACATAATTCCTATTCATTTCATATTTCTGTTACAAAGGACACTATCTAAAAATAGTTTTTTCACAAAAAAACTGACTTGGAAGAAGTATATGTAAAAGGTAATGCTGCTTTCATAATTGGGAATTCATAACAAATCATTAATTGTTTTAAATAAGGTCTTGATAGGAGTAACTTTCTCAGGAGTAACTTTGGACATTTTTTCTAATCCTGCCTCTTGTAGCAGGGTATGAAGCTTCTCATGAATGAAGTGGCATCTTTATTGACTATGGAGTTATAAAATTAGGATAATTACAGCTCTTTCCCCCTTGAAGTTAAGAAGGTGACAGTTATTATGCCTTGAGATCTATTTCCTGAATAAGAAGCTAAAAGTGTGAGTAAAAATGTTTAAATGGGGCCCACCTCCAAATATTTTCCCATTATCTGTGGTCCTCCTTCCAAAACGTCAAGTTGTTTAACACTTCATTTTGCTTTGTTTTGAAGTCAAGAGTAAAGAAGTTTCTCCACAGACACTGCAAGGAAAGATGAATTATGCTTTGTTGGCATGCCCAGTTGAGCCTAAATCCTTCCATAACTTTACTCTTCATTCCTTGGGAGAAGCCCATCCAAACTGTAAGAGAAAGATGTTCCCGTGCACTCCCTTTCTCTTCCATTGGCTGCCTTGCAAAGAGGAAGCATTTCCCGTGGTGATTTTGAATATCTAGAGCCACCAAGGGGGACACAGCTGGGCACAGAGCTTCCCTTTGACCCCAGGAGACTCTCTCCTTCCCTGGCTCTTTATTATACCCCTTCTGCTTCCTTTACCCTCAGGAAGCCAGATGTTTTTAAAGAAGAAGGGACACAGAGCTTCCAGAACACTGCGGAGACAGGCCTACCAGATTGGTGAGCACTGTTTTTAAACCACTTGGGACGTTGAGGCACGTGCATGCTCACAGGCAGGCTCGGCCAGGTGTCTGTCAGGGCAGAGCTTGGAGCACGGATCCAACCAACATTTGCCATACAGGAGCAGATGGTGTTTTATTCTGTCCATTAAGTAGCACTGCCTTTTCAGTTAAGTTCTTATGCACCGGTGCACTGTAGACTTACATGGCTCCACAACATTGATAAAATGAAAATGTTTACACTACTCATCAGTAGCAGCAAACATCTTTATCCATCAAGGCTTTTCCCTTTTAAAAACTGAGCAAATTAGGAAAAATTCTGCTTGAAGGTAGTAGTGAAGTCCAGGGAAGTCACTGCTATGATTCTTCAGTCATAACAGGAGTTGGACTTCAGTGATCCTCGTGGGTCCCTTCCAGCTCAGGATGTTCTATGAGTCTGTGATACTGCATACTTGGTTTTCCACCACTATGCTGATCATCTCTAAAGCAGGCCTACTGAAACATTCAGGAAATCTCTAAACTGTGCACTATGCATTTTTTCCAAAATACATGTGCAATTATATACTACATCTTACTTAGGGAGATGGTTTAATAATGTAGATTAATTTTCAGAACTTGCCCTCTAACGTAGGCCCAAGGAGCAGGAGTGATGACAGTGGGAGAATAAACTATCTGTCATTTTCTCCATTAACAAACAGAAACAATGAGTTTCTGTAGTTTCACTCATATAGGAATAAAATCCTATCGAAAACTAATACCTGAAAACTTCACATGTGAGGATCTTCACTGGGGTAAATGGCCCAAATTTTCTAAGAAAAAGTTGGAGGATCAGGTTACAGCTTAATGTTTGCTTTGCATACTGGAAAACAAATTGCTGTTTTCTTGACTGAGTCAATCTGCCATATCCTTAGCTTTCAAAAAACTGGTTCCTGTTTAGCAATTAGTTATTCATGCTGAAGCCAGATGTTATAAATCTAGGTTTTCATTATGTAGTGGACTAAGCTTTTTGCTATACTACACATCTAAAAAAACTTAATTTATGAGAATCTAAATTTAAAATGGATTTAAAACATTTTAAATTAATGTGAAGAACATGATACAGAATGTCTACTTTATCTGAAATTACTTAAAAGATGAAATCTACCAGCAGGTGATGGACTTGGAATTCCTCATACAACTCAGTTCACACCTCATTGCTACTGCATAAAACATTAAATGAGCCTTTGGTCTCTTTTAAGCAGTGTGAGGGAAAGAACCAGCAAAAAACCAGCCCCTAGAATAAGTCTTCCTACCCAAACCATGAGCAATAAAAAATGCAGAGCAGGAGAAAAGGCAATGGGCATGTTGTTATGTTAAAAACATCTTTGTCCTTGAAGAAATATGGTCCAATATTGTAGAGACAAATGACCTTCTAGTTCCTTCCACTAACTAGCAGCTGTCAAAAAAATTAAGTTGCTGGTCTCAAACAGGATAAGTTTCTCAGTTCCTTCTCTTCACTTATTTCTAACACTGTAGTTTACTCTTCATGGGCAATTTTTTTTTTTTAGTAAACAAAAATCAATGCCATATTTCATTTGATATTTTCTAAAAAATAACTATTTGTTTTAGGACACAGCTGATGACAGAGATTTTTAAAAGTCTTTTTATATTGTCTCTAACCTGTGGCTTCCAAATCATTTTTGTTCTGGAGACAGACATTTTTCCAAGTGATTAAGTTATGATTCTATAAAGGGTGGAACTTCTTAGAGAAAGCCTTCATTTTGAGGCATTGCTTTTAGGGACTGCATTTCTACCTGTCCTAGAGACATCCATACTGTAGATCAATAGCAGTTACACCAGTTTACAGGGGGAATGAAATCACTTTAAATTCCTTTTAAATTTATTTAAAATTTAGTCTTACAGTTGAAGCTAAAGTAAAATGAAAAGGTAAGAAATTCTGTGATTACAATGCCATTTCACTATGTGTCAGATTTGGTGATATTATTTGCTATATGTAAACAACTGGCACTAATTACATCCATCATATATTTCACTTTCAGTTGTGTCAGTATAAGCCAATTCTCATTTCATGAGTGCTCTCATTGAAATAAGTGCAGGACCACAGTCGCCCTTCAGACTCACCAGTGCACTGACATCTTTACCAATGCAATGCCAGCAATGTCTTTGGCATTGATTATTATATTGTGCAGTGTAATCTCCAGTCATATTATTTCAACACAGCTACAACTGTTGAATATTTTCTACTCCAAAAGTGAAAACTTTTCAGTGAATCCATATTGACTCACTTCCTTTGTAAGAAGGAAGATAAAATAAAAATCTTTACCTGTGTAATCCCATCCAATTTCTTAGAAAAACTAATGGATTTCTGGTAAGTGTACTGACAAGGTTCATTATCTTCAGCCAGCAAAAATAGCCAGGGATGGTTTTTAATTAGTGGAAACCAGCAGTTCTCAGGCTGCTTCTTACACTCAGAGGAAACACACTATACTGGATTTAGAGTGAATTAAGTGCTCACGAGTTAGTACAATGGCACAGCACGTGAAGACAGCTGTTATCAAAGCTTCGGTCCTGTTATTTTAGCCTTTATAGAAAAAATTACAATTCACACTGAAATGCTTGCAGCTGAGTGTACACAAGCAGCAGACAAGGATGTGATCGAGGACCCTTCATGCAGGAATGTGCCCATACTACATAAGCACCTGGCTTCTGTGCATGAGACTTGTTCCTGTAGCACTTCCATGGCTGTTTTTCTGACCTCTCTGATCTTTTGTCATTCTGGTATATATATATGAGTGGGAGTCTTCTGAAGCAGGTCAAGGAAACAGTGGAGGAAAATCTATTATCATCATAATATAGAAAAGAACACTGAAGGCATTAGACAGCTCTCATGGCTACTTCAGCAAAAAAGTTGAAGACCTCTAATTGAAGGCCTCTAATCAAAATCCCTACAAGTTCATAAAAGCAACATGAAAAAGAATATTCTGCAAAATAATATTTATATTTGCAGCAGCAATTAAAGCAAAAAGTACCAAAGGCAGATTCTTTACTATTGCTGTCATATAGAAAAAACTTACATAGTTATGTTGAACAAGCCAAATTGTAATTATTCCAGCTTTCCTCACAAGCTGGCCTATTTTCCTAGGGAAAACATACTGCATCTGTTCAGAGTGATCATGGGAAATACCACAGAAGGTAAAAGGAAGATACATTATGAGTATATGATGAAATACACTTGAGAATTTTGAAACAAATATAGTTTCAGAAGTGTGTCCATATGTTACTACATACACCATCAAAATTGGATTTTCTTCTGCTTTCAAAAACCATACTAGTCAAAATACAGAATTCCTATTATGTCAAATATTCATTCATTGAATTGCATTCATTGAAATGTATTCATCAATTTACATTCAATATTATATTCTACAGAATGTGGATTTTAGTTGGCTAAAAATAATGGCATCTATGCACCATTCTGCATCCTGCAAATTACTGATATGCAAAATACTCCTCTTGGCCATGAGGTGAGAAGTGGGTGACAGACTTTGTCTTTATGCCTCGCTGCATTCATCTATTCATTTTGAAATCTGTCACCTCAGCTGAATGAGCAGTTAAAAAATGAGAGTTAATCTTAAAGGATCGAATCCATATACCATCTTTCCTCAAGAAGAAATGGCATTGAGCTTGATGAGATCTCTGAGTACAACAAGCAGTCTGTTGGTTATTTCATGAAAATTTTAATTTGGCAAATTCTTTGTTATTTTGGAGGCAGAACTAGAAGTTTGACTGGGATCTTTGCATGCTCAGCTCAGGGCACCTCCAGCTGAAGTTTACAGTCAACTACTGTAGTTTAGGGGGCAGCTGGGCTACTTTGGTCTCTAGTGTGATTGTGTAGGATCACTGCTAAGCACTTACATTTTCACTGTGTGTCCAGGAATCTGTAGCTTCTCAGAATTTGTGAAGAATCATGTCTTTCAGCGTGTAACTGAAATACTTGAGATGCTTTCAAATAAAGTAAAGCAGCAGGCAAGAAAGGTTGGCCAGCTCTGCTTTTGAACTCACAATAGACACTTGTGCATGCATCTGGTGCATTATGGTGCATGTGTATCTTTCTGTATCTGTGTCCGGTATCTCTGTAAAGCACACAGGTTCAAGGTGCTGACTGTGATGGTGCATGCACACATTTTACAAGTACAGGTTACCAGAAGACCTGGGTTTATAAAAGCCCGGGCTACTGCATAGAGAAATACAACAACCACAAATGTTTCTGTTAGTCACCCAATAGTAACAGCTTTATATGGCAATGGGCAGCAAGGACTGGAAGTGACTGTCAGGTAATGAGGTTACATTGAATGAATGAGGCTCCTGTGGCAAAGAACGTGGTGGAAATGGTCCTGGAAATTAGTAATGAACTATGGGTTTTGTACTGTGACAATGGCTTGATAAGTCAGTCCTAAGTAAAGGTTCCAGTCCCATTTTTACTGGCATCTCTCATTTTACTGCAGAGTGGTAGGTGATTTTTTGAACATTTGCTGTTATTTGTTTTCTGTATTAAATTATAAAATGGAGCAGTTTAATTGCATGTATCAAACTGCTGCTGTTAAGGGTTGTATCACAGAGAAAGCTGACAGATTGATAATTAATGACAGTGAAGCACAACAATAGGATCAACAAAAGTGAATTAACATGTGTTGATTTCTATGTGAAAGAGAAAATTACACTGTAATTTAGGGTACTTCAAACTGGCACTTAAAACACAGAGAATTCTTTGGTCTTGACTATAATGTAGCTATTTCTTTTGAGAGTGGAAAGGAGAAAATTTACATGCCTGATGTCTATTTTAATGAGGCTTGCATCATTTTCTTGTTCAAGCTCTTAAGCTTTCTTGTATATCTTTTCAGTTCAAGGACAGCTCACTTGATGGCTCAGGTGTTGCATAAGTTTTCCACAAACTAACTTTGATAACCAGAATTTCTCATGAATCCAGAAGGTGTTCCTGCTGTACTGCCATCCTGCAAGTCCTCTCTTCAAATCAATGAAAACAAGTGTCAGCTACAATGTCACGCATCTGCTTACTGGATGCCTGCTGCTGCCATTGTACAATAGTTACCGTCCAACCAATTTCCAGATTGTGCTGCTCATTCTGTTCCACAAAACTGAACAAGAAGGATCAGGAAACTGGGATAATAGAGTTGATACTCGGTTTATCAGACTGACAAAATTAGCGGAGAATATAAAGATATAGTTAAAAATACATGCACTCTTTATGCAAATTACTGTGCAGCTTCAAAAATGTACAATACACATAATATTTATGCAGACACAATCTGCTCCAGTTGTTGAAAGAAAGTTTGGATTTGTTCCTTATTTATGTATATTAATAGTTTCATAAACTGTATGCAGTCCTTAAATAACAAATTTTCTTCAAGGTATTAACAAAAGATGATCAGATATGATCTGAAACATATCTGAGTATAACTTTTTTAATAAGTTGCAGCATGTTAGAAAAGCACATTGACTTTTTGTGCACAATGTCACCCTGACTGTGAAAATCACCAAATGAAACAGAGTAATTTTGCCATCTGGAAATTAGACTTCCCATCAAAATCTACTTTACATTGATTAAGGTATTCACCATTATATTTGAGCACCTGTTACAGTTCTGTCCATGAAGTAAAAAAAATCCAAGAATAGCACTTTGACAAGATATTTTAAAGAATTTATTGTAGTAAATTAGACCATTAATCTAGCTAATCTGGTATCCTGCCCTGCTTCAGAATATAGCTTCTGATTTGTACCTGCTCAGACAGTGAGTGTTATTTCTCAGCTTCATGGCAATTTGTCACCTGCCTTTTAAAACAATCTTGTCATGCTATACTCAGATGCCAAAGCTATCTTGTCTGTTCTTTCAGAATCTAATAGTTTTCATTATTATTCCCTTTCCTTTTATTTCCATTTTCAATCTAAAGGAGCAGCTGCTCACTGTTGCACAACAAATGAAACAAGAAGTAGTATCTTGTTATCTGATTATATCAGCTCAGTGTTAATATGCAATTTGAGTAATAACTCTCTGCATTAAATCCACTAAAGGCAAGGGATACAGTGTTGATTGAAGACTGGAACAGGGGACTCCTGTAAGGAGTGTTTGGTGTTAATTGCAGAGTCATGGAACTACTAGCCCTAAGTACAACATAAAGTTAAGCAGACCTGAGTGACAAAAAGAAGTCTGCCAAAAATGTCAAAAAAAGAGACATTTTCTGCAACAGCAAGGGAGTGAATTTTGTCTCCTTTTTTTCAAAATAAAAACCAAACTAACATAATTATTCAGTTTATTGCAACAAAATTTCTATCACATCTTTCCTTTTGAAAGAATTAAATTCATTCTGTAACTATGTTAAAGATGTTATGCAGTGCTATTGCCTGGATAAGTTTTAGCAGTAGAATTTTTTAATGCCTTGCACTATTCAGATGGTAAAGAAAAGAATTTTTAAATGGTGAAGAAAAGTATATTATACAGATCATTGTACTGGAAATNATTTAACTTTAACAACAGTTAAATATATACTAGTTTGTTTTTTACTGTTCCTTCCATTATTCTTAAACCACAACCAAAAGCAAGCCCACTTCATTATCCAGAATTAGCATGTCCCCAGACAGGTAGTCTTGCTACCTGTGAATAACGTTTAAATAATTAAACAAGATAAAATGAAACAGCCTGGAGCAAATTCAAGATAAGGTCCTCAGCTCCATCACAACCTAATGAGAAAAATGTACTGAAAGCAGTCTTAGGCTGGTGATAGTGGCATATGTCTGACTGCCGAGCCTCAGGAATGCCAATATTGACCTATGTAATGAATATGTATTCCTTGCTGCATTCCCAGCAGCCTCGTTGGCAAGGATTAAGGAATACTTAGATCTTGAGAGACTTTTCCTATTACAAACTCTATAATAATCTTAAATAATATCTTGTTACATACAGATACTACTTAGACAGTCAATACGAGACAATTGGTTTTGAAGAAGTAGCCAACAGCAGACTTGCTTCTTTCTGCTTTCCTTCAATGACTACTGAAGATTTGTGCTGGGTTTTGGAAAAAATGATCCCAGGATTTCAGAAGGGGCAGCTGATAAAATGTCTCAGTTTCTTAAAGAACATAGGAAATGGTTTTGCTTGAGCCCATTTATTTTCTCCCAAAGAAAACAGTTTAGGCATTTTTTGTAGGCCATTAAGAGTATCCCAGATACCCAGTACCCTAAACAATAGTCATGATGGCATGCCACAATACTGCAGCCACTATTTCCTCTAAAACAGGAGTAGTGTATAATTCTATCCTATTGATTGCAGTCTACAGCAATCTGCCCTTCTTTGTACTGTATCTTGTTGCCTACCTCTTACAAAGCAATCTCACTCTAGAGAGGGGTGTAACCCAACATAGATAATAAAGTTGTGCAGGATGATTACACTGTGATGCCAAAGAACATGGTGCTTCAGTCACTGGACATTGTGGAGAGTCTTGAGTGTTTCTGCCTGTAAGGCATAACCAGGGTAGAGGACACCGGAGGGCTCTCTGGTGAGATGAGGCGTGTACAAAGTTGCATGCACTGAGCTATTTACTCGGTGAGGGAGTGCCGTCGTTCTTGCGTCACATAAATGGTAGTGCACACAGCAGCACGTCATGCTAACTGCTGCTTGTATTTCACTGAACCATGGGCAAAGAAAGGATGCTCAGAGGAAAGGATTTTTCTTTCTGGGACATTTGGAAACACACAGTTTCTGCTAGTCTCTGAAAGGTCAACTAGAACTTGCATAATATTCATAATTTTTGTGTTTTCAGCTCAAAGTTACTGCTGTAGCTCTTCTTTCGGATGAAATACAGCCAAAGCTCTCAAAGGATAGCCCTCATGCCATTTTCAGCCTGCATTCATCACCCACAATGGCGTTTTGTAGTTGTAGTGTGGTATTTACCTGAGGTGCTGTATTCCAGGTATAGGCTTTCATACAGTCACTAGCATTATGGCCCATTCTTTCAATGGCATTCTAAGTGGGAACAGCCTCCCATGAAAAGCTTTCAGGATCACTGAACTGAAAACATACTGTTGAAGAAGCAATACATACAGTCATAGCAACCGGTCAACTTCTGGTCAGTTCACAAATGTTAAATGCAAAGTATTAATTTAATATATTGGAAATTGGTTTTGATTCCTTTGGACCTGTGTGAGTTGCATTACTGAGTTTCTCCATTGCGTGCCTTGAAGCTCTGTATTAGCATCAGTACTGCTCTTAAATATCTAATGCTCGCGTCAAAGTTTCCAGTTTAGATCTGAAATGGAGAGAAAAGAATTAGGACACTAATTTCCTTCACAGTTATGCTCTTTGTACAGAAGAATATCATAGCTCCCATTGCACTGTTTCTCGTGAAGGTGAATAGACCTTTTAACAGCATGGATTGTGTTTTTGCAAGCTGAAGGGAATATGTACAGGTGACTTTGTTGCAGAGCCCTCTAACAGAAAAGAGAAACAAAGGATTTACTCCCACTCTTCACTGATCAAAGTTTGAAGTGGAGCCTCATCCCCATTTTTGCACATATCAGATAAGCTAGACAGACAGTACTTCAGCCTGCTTGGTGGTCAGTAATTTTCATGTGTCAGGTGCCTTTATATATCCCTGTCAGTTCATCCAAGTCACAATTTGTATTACTACCTATGGTGCCAATTGCATATTCTTAGACACTTGTAATAGCATTCTTCAGTCCCAGTCTAAAGTGTCCCACTGTTCCTGTTGCAAACTTTAGACAGAAAGGTGCCGAACAGTGTGGCGTTCACTTAATGAGATTGTAGTTCTTGATTAGAATTGAACAGTGTGGAATCTTAAGAAGGAAAAGAGCTTGTATTATTCTCTTAAAGCAAGTGTGTATATGTATCTGTATGTGTGCACACAGACTTAAATTACAACTCATAATAATTCCATGCCACTAATCTGCTTGCCTGTTCTTTCCTGTAGCCCAGATGATTTACTGAATGCACTGAATGAGGGTATCAGCCGTGCTGATGTGATCATTACATCAGGAGGTGTATCTATGGGGGAAAAGGTATGCAAAATTTAAGTTTGACTTCCTACAATATATGTAAGAATTTCAAAAGAGAGTCTGTCATCCAAGCTACTACCTTTGTATTAATGTTTATTAAAAAGGGACCTTACTTTTATTGGAACACTTACATGTGAATTAATTAAGAAAATAGTCTTCAAAGCTCATTCCATTCGTTCTTTTTTCTGTACTATAGTTGACATGGTGCAACAGAGAAGCTTTTAATTCTTAATGTAAATGATTTACAAATGTGTTTTTATTTAAGGAATGATTTATGCAGATGAGGAAGGTGCTGGGTTAATAGCACATGAAGACAACAGACTTTCTTTTTAGAGCAGGTAAAATGTAGATAGAATTAAGGTACTTTGAAAGTACTTCAAAAAGCAACCTAAGTATATAAATAGCATTTTTTTACTCAGCACATCTGTTTCCTGAATGTGCCAAAACTGTTACAAAAATAATTTTATCCCATTTTGCGCCTGATAGTCCTACAGACAATACGTATGAGACCCAGTAAGCTGATATATTTGCCTTTTGAATCATTAACAGATTTGTTGATTGAGTTCCTGTTGATTATCCCTGTGCCAAAACCATCAAAGAAAATAGGGATACACAGATGCTGGTGGGGCATAGATGAACCTGCAGGACATTTATTAAACATGACTTATTAGAAGGAAAACTCAAATTACTTTTTGATCCCAGGCTGAATCTATGAGTATGGCAGGTAAAATACACATCTTTTATAATTAACAGATACTAAAGACGATCATTAGGAGGTAGGAAACATGAGTGCTGGTTTTGCTTACTTTTCTGAGTAGAAATCATATCATTGGATACATAATGAAAACGGATAATTAATTAAACCAGTGCAAATAACTTTCAATAACTCCCAT
Organism: Ploceus nigricollis; assembly: GCA_013399945.1. Taxonomy (NCBI): domain Eukaryota; kingdom Metazoa; phylum Chordata; class Aves; order Passeriformes; family Ploceidae; genus Ploceus; species Ploceus nigricollis. The sequence goes on along the minus strand of VXBC01004048.1, from coordinate 256,433 downwards.
TGTCTCCAGTATGCCTAGAAAAATAATCAAGGACAAGTACTGGTCTTTAAATTGGGAATGTGGCAACATAGTGCAGACACAGTAACACTAAGAAGTGGCTGAACTGCTGAATGGTCTTACAGACATTCAGACCTTCGGCTTATTTCTCCTCAGTCTGAATTTGAGGCAACAGCCTAAAGTCAATAGGCTCTACATTCCACTGATGGTCTGCCCTCTGATACTGAGCTTTCTACAGTTTTAATGAAATAGCTGTGAACATCCAAATAGTAAACAGAAAGTAAAAGAGGGGTTAATGCAATTAATAATTGAGAATTAACACCTGGCTGAAATGAGTTGCTGCTTTCCAAGTACTTGAACACACACATGCACAAAAAAAGGGCTAACTGCCAGGGCGTTTCAGATTTACAGCTTTCAAAGTCTGTCTTCACAGATGACTGCTATGGCCCACGTCTTTAGCCTCACCAAACACAACAGATAGGGTAGTACATCTTTTGGCACAGCAATTGTCAATAAAGATTAAACAAGTAATTCCATTTGTTTTAATAACTGGATCAGTTGTGTTTATGCAAAATCATTTAGCTTGAACTCATTCACAAGCCACACACAGTTTTTTCTTTCTAAGGAATGTTAAACCCAACCACTGTGAATTAGACCATTAGACCCAAGAAATTACAATAATTACAGTATCCTAGAAAACTGTGATTTCTACAGTACAGTATTGATTTCAAAAGTAGTAGGAGATGTCTAAATCTACAACTAGATAGCTTCCATGGCAAAATTTTAATAAATTGATCATTTAAAGTCTTAGCTGTGAATCGCAAAGGGTTTTTTCCATCTTTGCCATAGAGAATGTTTTAGTAGTAGGTAGTGGGGTGCTCTAAGATTCTGATGCTGCAGATGAATTTTAAGGAAATATATGTCCTCCTGGAGTCAGGTTTGGCACCTAAATGAGTCTGTTCTTTACTACTTCTTTTCCAAAACACTTTCTTTCAAATGCTGAAAATTCCCCATTGGGCTGTAGCACTTTCAGGATATGCAAATTTTCATCTTCACTTGATATTAATTAATTGCTTTGAATGCTTAGATGATGTAAAGCCACTTTGATGTTACTTAATTTTATTTTTTTTAATTAAACAGGACTATCTTAAACAGGTGCTGGATATTGATCTTCACGCACAGATTCATTTTGGCAGAGTTTTTATGAAACCTGGGTAAGAAATCTTTCTGCTTAGGCAGCCTAGATGGAGGCTACATTGGGCCAAATATCCTAGTGAAGTGTTTCAGTAGATTTCACTTTTCCAAATATACTGTAAACCACAGGATAGATATATGTGGGAAAAGCAGCAAAATCAGTGCTCTTCAGATTAGTCATCATCTTTATGGGTGAAATTAACTGGAACAGAGAGATTATTTTTTATCAGTAAGAGATATTTCTCTGATAACTGTTGCAAATCAGGTTTGGGGACTGGTGGGAAACCAGCATGGTATAAACATTGCTACAGCCTTCAGTGCGATCACAGAGCTCACAATGACATTACCATGAAATAGCCAGGATATATAAGGACATTAAATGGACAGTTTGCTTATAGAGTATCTCATTTCACTTCAAAATTTGCATAAATTATATTCCTACAAACAGTTCCTTGAGAGAGGCGGAATGATTGCTAATTTACAAAGCTTTGTCTAATTGGCATATTGAGCATAGTATTTTTAAAGTAAGTAGAGTCCTTTATGTGTTTCGTTTGCCTCAGAAAACTGTTTCAGCATTGCTTTTCTGTGCTGTGGCACTGCTCATCAGTGAGTCTGAAAGCGTCCTCTGCAGAGAGAATGAAAATCACACATGTTGAAAACAGAGTTCCCTTTTCTCCACAGTGCAAGAGCAGAAAGATGTCTGCACCTCTGCCTCACTCCCTATGGAGGGCAGTTTGTTTGCAAGCTGGGTCAGAATGGTCCAGCTACACAAGATCAAGCAGAGGTTTGCAGAATTATTCCCTCTAGCCCAGAACTGTTGTCACGGAGCAGAGCTGCAAGTGGGTGTTTGCTGTGAAAACAGACAAATACTTTCACTGTCTCTGCATACAGTCTGGTAAAGAACTGTGTGTAGGCTTGGCGCTTGTGCTGCTCCTACCAACACCTCCTTTCCACAAAAGGAATGAGTGAGGCTAAAAGCTTGTTTCTTCCCGTGGTGGATGTAGCCCAGGCATGAAAATTGCTCACTGCTTCTGTCATACTGCTACAACTGATGTAGGGAAGTCCCAGAAGCAGAATCTGCACTCCAGTCTCTGCTGCTGACAAAAATGGGTAACTCGATTTAGAGAATTCAGAGTATTAAATTCTGGGTCCGGCTTACTTTTAAATGAACATAATTTTTTCTCCTGGTGAGTCCTCTGTAGACCTGCAGCAATGAACTTTTAATAACTAGCTGGAAAAATGTCAAGAAGTGTTTTTTTCCCTTTAATGTCCCTTTTCAATTTATGCCACAAGAAAGGTCTTTCTTATTGCTACCAAAACATTTGCTCATCAGTTCTTACTGAGAATGTAAGCACTCTCTTTTTCATTAGTTGTAGTGCAATAGAAAATATTGTATCTTGGGTTTTATTAACTGCATCTTAAAAGATTGTAGATTGTGGTTACTATGTCGGGAAAAAAAATCCCTTGAGTAAGTTCCAAGAGTGAAGTCAGAATTTGTTGTATGCCTGTATTTGATGTGCTTCATGAGTGCAGCGTGGTGCTTGGGATTTACCATCCCTTACTTTGTCTGAAAGTTGCTGAGCTCATGTAAGGTTATCTTGTCTAGCTGCACTGACAGAAGGAAGTACTGGAAGGTTCTACCAATGCTGGTGCTGAAGTGTCATACAAGAATTCAGAGTTTCCAGTAAATATGAATTAACAATTCAATTTTTTTGTCGATTGGTTTGTGCACTGGTTATAACAGTTGGAGGTCTGGCACAGAGTTCCCATCATGTTAGAGGCATTTTAAAACAGGAACGTCATACACTAACTTCCCCCGGTAAAATAGGATATTGATGAGTCTTTACAGATACAAAACTAGGTGATAATGATCAAAGAGCAGCAAATCTTCAAAGTTGTAAACTGTCATCTTCTGACCAGGTGGTAGTGGTCAGCTCAAGATAAAGCCAAGGAAACCAGCCTAATTATTGCTCCTATGGTATAATTTCTAATGTTTGAAAGGATTATACTAACATAAAATTCTTTTTTCATGGATGAGTCCCTTCTCTTTCCCAGCCATATTCTTGAGCTGTCACATTACTGTCCTATTTGTGTTAATAGTAATAGCCCTCACAGCAAATCACTAAAGATCACTGAGCAGCTCTGAAAGGCAGAGAGAGTTCTTCATTGATAGACCTGGGTGTCACCTGGCTGCAGCTTTGCCCGTGGTGTCTGAATTTGTTCATCTGCAGACTAACTGCTCAGAAATTCTGCTTCCTTGTAGTACTGTTGTAGAGACTGGAGTAAGAGAATTAGAGTCACTGGTGTTATAAAAAATAGGAAACCTTTATATGAAAAACAAGCACAGCTCTGTAATTGCATAATTCCAGTATTACTTCATTGTTAATTGACTTCTAGCATGAAGACAAGATTTAGATTTTTGATTACTAGTTCATTTCCTTTTAGATATTTCCTCTCCAAATTTGTGTACTTAAAACTTCAGAGTTGAATATCAAGAAAAATTATTCTGTCACCATAAACAGAGGATTATACCTCCAGAACAGAATAACCAGCAGGTTCTAATGAACTGCTGAGAGATAGATGTCCTGTTTTGTTTTATTTTCTTTTCCAAATGTTTTAAATAATACAATAATGTTCAGTCAAATTCTAATGCAGATATTAAATAACTTTCTTTTTCCATAGCCTGCCAACAACTTTTGCAACTCTGGATATTGACGGCGTAAGAAAAATAATCTTTGCGCTTCCAGGTAAGATGTTTTGTGGATTACTTTTGTTGCTGTGCATAGATGATAGACATGAAACAGAATAGTGACACTTCACAGCACCTGTGCCTGGTGTTGGCCCTTAAGGAAGGTACCTGTAAGATTTTCTCAGAAATTTCCAGAAGATATGGACTTACAGGAATGTGCTAAGGAGTTCTTTTTTGTCCCTGTCCTCAGAATTTTCTGGTACAGGTCTTAGGATTTCTTCCATCCAACAATTTCCTTATATTTTTCACAGGGGTGTTTTTTCCTACAGCTCCCTGCACTTTCACCATAAATATCCTGTGGGTGTAAGTCAGTGCATCCACTCTGACATATTGAAAATGGAGGAAAAAAGGAGGGAATGCCAAGAAACATGTCACGGAATATTTCTGTTTATCATGCTCATGCTGTGGAACCAAAAGAGGGCAACACGGCTGCACCGCTGCTGGCTGTGTGCCCTGGGAAAGCACTTGTTTAGAATAAAGATTTCCTTATGGATTTCTGTCCTTCTAAATGAGGAGGAATTTATTTTATTCTTATTGCTGTGGCTTTCCATGAATTTTGACTACACAAGCAATCCTGTTCTTGATAAGCTGGTGGTTTTCAGATGTATCTCTAGTGCTTCTACCCTCTCTTGCTTTAGTTGCTGCACTACATTTTCTTACAGGGGAGAGATCAGTGGAGCATCCATCTGATCATAGTATTTATTTTAAAACTGTTGTCTAGGGAAGTCCAGATAAATAGGACAGTGGTGTTTGATAGGTGGTCATACACCTCTCTTGTGAGTCAACAGAAAATATATAAATCAGTAAGATTCTCCTCAGAATTTGTCCTAAAGCATTTTGCTACTCTTTTAGGGAATTCCCTTGGTGTCTGGGAAGCATTAGTCATGAATAAAGAGCCCTGTGAGGGTAGAGCCAATAACTATGCAGAATTAACTCTGCTCCAGCCCCAGACAAATGTAGGCATAGTACAAAGATAGCAGAAGAACAGAGGCAAATGGTGGGGCCTGAGGAACATGGAGCAGTTCTGGCCAGAACAGGACCTCAGCACACATCATCCAGAGTGTAGCTTTCAACAGGTGGACTTGCCACATGCCCCTTGCCACACACCACCACAGTCTGTACTGTATGCAGTACATAGCATGGAAAGCTCTGTAGAGTCCTTTAAAATGAAATTGCTATAAAACATAAGTTCACTTTCAGCATTTCAGAGTAAACTAAGAGGGCATCACCACCAACTGTTCTTTGTCCTACAGGCAATCCTGTGTCAGCTGTCGTCACCTGCAATCTCTTTGTTGTTCCTGCTCTGAGGAAAATGCAGGGTATCCTGGATCCTCGGCCCACCATCATCAAAGCCAGGGTAAGAAGCTTGTCCTCTATTTAAAAATTCTCTCAAGATGTTGAAGCACAGCTCTTTGGGCTCTGAAAGACTGTTGTGTTTGTGGAATCTGAGCCCTGGACTAGTTCACACAAATAGAGGCACATTCTCAGTCTCTGTTAATGGTAATGTTCAGTCCCATAATTTTTTAGAGTTAGATTGCCATCTAATGGAGCAAGATATATAGATGCAGAGACAGCCATTTGCCAATCAGGCAGGAAGAACACTCTCCTGTTTAAAAAAGAGATTTGTTTTAGGCTATGGTAAAAAATGCAGAGTAATCTGCGAATATCTAAAGCTGGATAGTTCTGTATTAGCAATAGAAAATACAAACTTTAAAGCCTTTTTTTGAGTTATTTATATAAGAAACCCACATGACCCCCACCGTAAGCAATATAAATTCCTTAAACTCTTCTCACTTTTCTAATAAATCATGGATAGTGTAACTCTATTTAATATAGATTTAAGGCATGTTATTATAATGTCTTCTTCTTCTTCTTCTGTTTTTGATTCAAATAAAGTACCAAGGCATACATCAACTTTTGTAGTTTTCTTAGTGTTCTTGGCTATGCACTTTTCTCTAACAGCTTATCCCATGTCTCTCTTTGGCCCTTCCTCAAGCATCCAGATTTTATCTCACAGCTAAAATATTCTAAAAGAGAGAGCAATTTGCAGTGACCTTCAATTTTGCATGTATTCTCCATTATGAGCCATTGCCTGTATCTCTTTTCATTTCAAAGATTGGCCATTTTCCTTTTGTCAGAGCTAGCAGGAATTTGAATGCAAATAACATTTTTATCTTTACACAATGTAATCCAAAGAGACCAGATTTTTTTTCTACTGAAATACAATCTGTAAACTCTCAGTAAAGGAACAGTTTTGGAATATTCCACTTTATGCACGTAGACTCCTTCAGATACTTTGATATTGTAATATCACAGTTGCATTTCCTTAAATACTACAGTCTTTTAAATACTGCAATCTCTGCCTTCTACAGCTTTTAACTTGCACTAGACACCATCTGACCTCAAAATTCAAGTTTTTGAAAAGACTGTTTTTAAGGGAAAAATAATGGAGCAGATTATTCCATTATCTCAGACAGTGCAATGTGAATGCATGACATGTTCATCTTTTCTTTTTTAATCCTACAGTTATCATGTGATGTAAAATTGGACCCCCGCCCAGAATATCATCGGTGCATTCTGACTTGGCATCACCAAGAACCACTACCTTGGGCACAGAGTACAGGTCAGTGCCAGTCACACAGACTGACAGACACTCACACACCGCTTTGCCTTCCTAAGGATGTGTCTGGGAACAACCAAGAGTGTGTACATGTTTTTTTCATAGAACCTACTTTATGCAGACTGATTTGCTCACACATTTGTGCACATGCATACACATACATTAGTACAAAATTTAGTGCTGATATGGCTTGCCAATTTAACCATTAAACATCCTTTATTTGAATAACCTGCCTTATACACACACACACTAAATGTGTATGCTTGCATATGTGCATACATTCCTTTTTATAAATGTCCACTAAGCTTACTTGCAGTCAGGCACATTTGCTTCCTTTTGCTGTTGTGCATGTACTAAACACACACAAGCTGGGGCAGAGGTAGGCTCAGTACAAGTAAAAGAAGTGTGATTTCAGCTGAACTGGAAAAGTAGGAAAGATAGCAGAGGCTCTAGATATTCTTTTAAAGCAGACTAAGGATTTATTAGTCATGTTTGCCACTTAGGAATACTTCTGAATTCTCAGCTGCAGTTGAGGTAAATACTAGATTTGAATACTGGTTTAGCTATATACTGCTAGAAAGCTGACTGTGACACTTTTGCAAGAGATTTAGGTCCTTAAACAACTAATTGTCTTTTTGCTACATCCAAATTGTTCAACAAAAAGCACTATATATGAGTCTCCACAGGGAAAATATTAGCTCAGTTCTGGGCCCCTCATTACAAGAAAGTCATTGAGGTGCTGGAGAATTTCCAGAGAGGGGCAGTGAACCTGGTGGAGGGTTTGGAGAGCAAGTTCTACGAGGAGTGGCTGAGGGAGGTGGGGTTGTTTAGCCTGGAGAAAGGAGAATCACCACTCTCTACAACGAACTGAAAGAAAGTTGTAGCCAAGTGGGGTGGCAAAAAGCGACAGGACAAGAGGTAATGGCCTCAAGCTGCATTAGTGGAGGCTCAGGTTGGACGTCTGGAAGAATTCCTCTTGAAAGGGCTGTTGAACATTGGAGCAGGCTGCCAAGGGAAATGGTGGAGTTGCCATCCCTGGAAGAGTTCAAGAAACAACTGGACATGGACATGGACTAAACCATAGTGCTATGGTTTAGTTGAAATGGTGCTGTTCTGTCAAAGATTGGACTTAATGATCTTGGAGGTTTTTTCCAACCTAAATTATTCTATTCAGAGAGAATAGAGTTAGTCAAATTTATTCTAGAACAGGATATTAAAAACATTCTAGACTGTGCTGATTTTAGTGTTTGTATAACTGGAATAGGTGTACAAATTGAAAAATAAAGTAATTTTGATAGGATTAGCAATTTACTAGAACAAGATACATGGTACAGATAATGTGAAAGGCTGGATAGGAAAGCAATCAGCAATGAGAGTGATGGTTTTGAGAGCCAGTGCAGTGAGAGGCTGACTAAATCTCCACAGAGTTCTCTGTTTCCATCCACCTTGGAACAGCAAAATCCCAGCTCCATGAATAAGTTAGCCACATAAACATTTTCATCATAACAGCTTTCGTTTGTTGCACCATGTTGCAGCATTTGGAACTAACTGAAGACTCTACTGAAATTGTTCTGCCTCTCTCCTGTAGGGAATCAGATGAGCAGTCGTCTGATGAGTATGCGCAGTGCCAATGGACTGTTGATGCTACCTCCAAAGACAGAGCAGTATGTGGAGCTTCACAAGGGGGAGGTGGTGGATGTCATGGTCATTGGAAGGCTATGATGTCACCAGCAAGAGCGAAGCTTTGATGCATGTCCACATATCATTGACTGTATCCTGTAATATGCAACGGCACAGCTAGTTTTTCCGATTTGGATAAAAGTTGATCAGTATAGTCAACATCTTGAAATATATTTCAAATGGAATTTAAATAAATACCTTTTAAAAAAAACTTTAAAACAAATCTTAACAAAGAAATTTATTCTGATTATATCAAAGCAACTTTTTCCTTTTCTTGCAATTGCTTTGTGTGTTCAATGCTAGTTCTAATAGCGGTAGCTTTTAGTAGACAGCAGTAGGTGCCTGCAGAACTTGTGTTTTTTCTCATCTTTAAGATACAACTACTTACGCTCTTAAAACAAGGCTGTCTGCTTATTTATACTAGCGTAGACAACACTTGGATTTCCCTTATTAGTATGCTTCATAACCGCTTCACAGAGAGCTTCTGCTTGTTCTTTATCTTGTATCTCGTGTTGATGTGCACAGTGCCAAAAGCAGAGTGGCTGCACTGGGAACCCATTGAAGCCCCGAGGTTTTCTCACCTCGCCGCGCATTCAGGGATGTCTCTTGTCCCAGCAGCCACCCAGCTCAGTACTCTTGGGCAGTAACTGGATACCTTTTATTTCAACAAACAAAAAAATTGCTTCCTTAAGTGCTGACAGCCTTTTTAACCAATACATTTAAAAATGTACAGAACTAAAAACTAAAAAAAATCAAAGACTGATCTTGTACAGATATTAGTGTTACCAGCATTCGTGTGGAAATTAAATGAGCAAAGAAATAAAACTAATGTTAAACAACTCTGTACCATAACATTTTCTGTAATGATATTGAAACTTAAATGAATAAAAAAAATCCTCAATCATTATTTAAAATTTCACCTGTTCAGCCTTGTTGTTTGAAACAAAAAAGCAGTGATTTAAGAGGGTATTTGGGGTGGGGGAAGAGCGTAGGGAGGAAGAAAAATAGTATGTCCAGTCTAGGGCCTTCCCTCATGTACAGTGTCATGAGTGAACTGAAACTACAGAGTGAGCTCTCTCACACCTCCCAAGGGACGAAACAGAAGCAGCACTTGGAGGTGGGGTGGAGTTACAATCAGACTAATCAAAGCTGGAGAATACTTCTTTTCCCCATATAAATTGCATAGCATTTGCAAACAGCTCTTGTGCTGCACTGTCTGGAATTTGATGAAGTGTTCTTTTTCTTTTTTTTTTCCCATGAGATAAGGACTTCTCAGCTCCCAACAGATTGTGTATTTTGGTAGCTTCACATTTCATGTGGGATTAAAACCGTAGCAGTGCCCTACAACACCTTGTTTCTTGGACTTCATGGGTAAAATGCTATCCCACCAACTCCATTTGTGAAGCCAGAGCATTTATCTATAGTATTTTTTGAAGACTTAGGGAAGACACAGAAAATTTAAATCCTGACTGCCACGGTGGACCAGACTGTAGTTCTATGATAACTGCAGAGGGCATCCCTCTAGGCTGGTTTTAAAGCCAGACTCTGTTTGCTGTGAAATTCCCTGCATGGGCCATGGCAAAGGTTGGAGGCAGGTAGACATATACGGTGGAGGCAATCCAGGGATTGATTGTTCAGATAAACAGTAATGCAACTTGCTGATCATAGGTTTTTTGTTCTGGACTATGTGTCCACATTTGTGATCTCTCTATGTAGCAGCAGGGTGGTACCAAATTAAATTCATGGATGCCTGTTTTTACTGCACTAATATTTTAAACCACAGAAGGAAGAGAGAGGTGGGTTAACTCATCTCTGAGAAATAATGCAGAACATTGGGTATTATAAGCATATATATTATAATGATCATTATAAGGCAGTTAAGGGTTATTACAGGCAGAATCTGTAATGAAAATCAGAAGTTTATAAATAATACAATACCATATATATTATTATATTATTATTTATTATAAATAAACCAATAACATAAAGACTCACTAGCAATCAAGTTCAATAGTTGTTTTAAAGGCAGAGTCTGCTCCTTGAGTACATGCATTTGATACATTTGGATATAGAACTTTGACATTTTCACACTCTCCCACCTCTATTTCCTCAGAGGAAATATAAATGAGGAGTCAGAGCCCAAATCAGGCTATGTTATCAAGGAAAAGTTTGGGCTGACAATTAATGATTCTTATACTCTTACCTGACAGGAAACTAAGAAAAACAAGTAAGAGTAGATGTTGAAATGCTCAAACACAAAATTTGCCAAAAACTTTATTTTGCCTTAGCTGGCAAATTGAAGCTATTTCTTAATATCAGGGGGTGAAAAATCAAGAAAATTATCTGTCATTTTTGCTGGCACTTTCCAAACATTTCTGATAGACTTTTATCCCAAATAAATTCAGGAATATATTCCCAACCTAATATTTCTTTTGCGAGGGTATTTTATACATTTCCCAAAATTCCAGGTAAAACTTTTTGCTTGAGTGCTTTATATCTACGGTAGTCTCCTTCTTGATTCTAAAGCCAGCTGGTGTTACTCCCACGTAAAAGGTGAAACCTAAGGACTACAGGTTAGACATGGAAGAGCATTTTTTTGCATGTAGTCAAAAAAAGCAGAGACTCCTCTAGGAGAGGAGGACAATCAAAGTCACAGCTATTGATGACAAAGGGTTTGCATGGGCAGAACAGCTGTAGCAGCTGGTGATCATTAAAGCAGCAATCTGTAGAACAAGGTATAGCTTCCCATACCTGTATTTGGTTCATAAGTTGCAATTAAGTGCCTTATTCTCATGATGAAGAACATGATCTCTAGCAACTGTAACCCTTTCTAGTGCCAGCTGGTCTCAAGAGACAAAGCCTAGCATGATACTATCAGCAGCTGGATTTTCATATTTACTCCAAGTGAAAAAAGCCACACTGGTGTTTCTTCTGTGTTTTCTTACAGTTTTTTGTTTGTTTGTTTGTTTTGGTGGTTTTTTGTTTTTGTTTTTGGGGTTTTTTTGTTGTTTTCTTTCAAACTTGACTGTTGTTTTCTAGTAAATCTATCCTAGCCTCCACTCAGAGAGATGAGTTGTCATGCTGGATTTAAAGTCAGCAAAATGCAGGCAAATCTTGGGTAATTTGTGGGGAGGAAAAGCCTGCACATTTTGCAAATGTTACAACCTCATGAGCTAGCTGCATGTTTTCTGGAAGGGCTCAGTGACTCATATTCAGCATTCAATTAAGACTTGCTCTTTGCATTTGTGCAATATCGCACACAAGCTGATAAAGTTCTTGGAATATAAAGCTTTCAAAAGGTGATGCACAGAGGCTCTGTAGCTCTCTAGTTTTAGACTGATCTGGCTCAGAAGACTTGCTCTATCCCAGCACCATACAGCAATACCAAGCATGCTCTGTCCCCATGCAAGGATTCTGCATTTCCATGGACCCAATTTGTGTTTAAAAATGCAAGCAACCAAGTAATTTTTGCAGTGTTAATTCACAAGCAAAACTGAAACCTTATTGTACTCTACTAACTCTGCAGATTATCTGAGCATACCATAGAAGACAAAGGTATTACCCTGACCTTGATAACCAGGGATTGAAAAATAAAGTTACTTTAAGAAAAGTGTAAGATAAAATTAAAGGTAAGTATATATATAAATATATATACACACATACATATTAGCACACAAAAAACTGCCCCACTGGACTGACAAGGAAGCATGCAAAGTGGTTTTTTTCAGTACCTGGCATTCTCCTCATGCAGATATTCCTGTGGCTCAAGACAATATAACAGATTAATGTGTCTGACAAGAGCCTTTCCTATCTAGGTCTGTCTGTTATGACAAAGTAACCAGTGACTTAGTAATTTTGAAATGTTGTGCTGGTTGGACCACTAAGAGGGACCCAATTCTGCAACCATGTACAGCCCAGACTTTGGGCCAAGAAGCCAACATGGACATTCTCAAACACATCTTCCTACACTGGTAATGACTGGTACTAGCAGGAGAAGCTTCTGTGTAAGAAACTGCTGAGAAGCAAACAACATAATGCCAGAATCATCCTTGCACTGTGTGGCCTGTGCACTTTTAGATTTTTTTTTTTTTTCAAATTGGCCCTCTGCAAAACACTGGCCAATAGTTCACATCTCCAGAGAAGTATAAATGCCTGGCAAGGAGATAATTATCTAGCTTCCAAATTCTACCCCCACCCAATGTTTGTGACAAAAACTCCCACATTTTCACTGTGTGAAGCAACATCTCCTCTGTTTTATTCTGAGTCTGCCATCTACTACTTCTGTTTGATGCGTCTTAGTTTTTTTGTTGGAGCAGACAAAGAGAAGTCACCCTCACTTTGCCACCCATAATTTTATAGATAGCTATCTTCTGAATTGAATGTCCTAATCTATGTAGTCTGTCCTTTGTGGTCACAGACCATATGCAAGGGTCTGTAAATTGGATGATCTTTATCACAGATTCATGGTACCATCAAGGTTGGAAAGGACCTTCAAAATCATCAAGTCCAACCACCAATGCAGCACTGTCATTGTCATCCCTAAACCACATCACCCATCCTTGTTGCTCCTCTTTCACCCTTTTCAGGTTTATTATATTCTGTCAGAAACAAGGAGATCAGAACTGCATTCATATTAAAAGGCACCACTGTCTCATACTAACCACATCATGATGACTTCTGTTTGTTCTCTATGTCCTAATATTTTAGTTCTTCAGTACTTCTGACTGATATGTTTTTATGGATCTTAAAAATCTCATGCTTTATTGGTAATATTCTTATTTTCTTAAAAGAGATGACCTTAAATTCTCATGCTTTATTGGTAGTATCCAACCTGGGAACAGTAATTATAATTACAGTTTAAGAAAATAATTTTCTCATATGAATAACTTTACTTTTATATGTGTTAAATTTCCTTAGCTGTTTTAACTCACTTCCACTCAATTTTGAGCAATCTGTCTGCAGTTCTTGCTCCTGGTAAATGGGTATCTTCCTGGAATTTAGTTGCCTTCAGTTCAATCTGATAATGGAGACTTGCAGTGATTACCAATTACCTCCACTGAGGATCTGTTCTATGTTTTGTGGAAAGACCCGCTTTGGTGGTTTGACAGCTAGGCTGTAATATTGATACTTTACCTTATTATGCCTGATCTTTTCTTTTGGTTTCTTGCCAGCTAGATTTCTTGCTGTTGCTGACAGCCTCTTCAACTATGCTCATTTCAGGATGCTGTTGCACTGCTTTGGAGAACTGCCAGGCGACCAAGACTATCCTCATGTATTCATGGCAATGCTGCAGAGGAAAAAAAAGAATTTGGCTTAATATTTTCCTATAGCTTTCTTGTATTTGGATGAAGCTGCTGGAACAGGCTTGTTCATGGTCAAGGCTGGTGATCAGTCTCCAGGGATGTGGCTCTGCAGAGCTTCGTGGCTCAGGGCATGGGCTGCACTCAAGAGAATGAGCTTGGGGAATTGTGTAGGCGAGTGAACTGGAGCCAGTGCTGATGACAGCAGGTTGGTTGTGGTGTACTGTGCTGCCTGCCAGGACTTTTATGTCAGAGCTAGGTAGCTATTCATCACTAAAGATATTGAATAATGAAAATAAAAATGGCCTGAGAGCTATTTACCTGCCAGTCTTAGGAGGGGAGAGGCACACATGCAGATGCAATTGTACTTGAGCCCATATAACTAAAAGATAGCTGACATCGTACATCCATGACTGACTTTCTGTAATTTACTCCCTAATGGCCAAATCAAATCAATTTGCCCAATGTGCTATGAAAAGCCAGAGAACAGAGCAGAAGATAGGATTTAATGTGCTCTTGGCAGTCTGCATTGCAAAGGAGTCATGCTGCAGCTTTCTCCATTAACTAGATTTTTTTTCTAAGAGGTGGTGACTAGGGTTAGATTAAAACAAGAACCAAAAACCAAAACCAAAACAAAACAAAAAAAAAAACCAAAAAAAACCCCACACACAAAAACAAAGAAAAAACTAAAATGAAAAACAAACAAACAAACCCCCCCAGTCAAAACAACAACAAAAAAAGCCAAGTTAACAGTCCTTTGTTAAGGACTGGGGTAAAAAGCAGACACACTAACAATCACAAAGAGGATGGTGGGTGGGCAAACCCAAAATAACACCTGGCCCAAGCTTCTCCCAGGCCCATCACTAGCAGACACAGCGGAGGACACAGGTAGAGGGCAGTCTGATGCCCATCATGTATGACATTCAGAGACTTCTTAGCAAAGGAGAGTATGTTCTTTTTACTTCTACTCCCATCGTCAAGAGCAAGTTTGTCCAGGTAAAAAGTCCTTGAAATGAAAGCCTTTAGCATTCTAAAGATAAAATTACTTGCAATTATTACAATTTTTCTTTTTCCCCCTCAGCTCAACAGGTACTCCTCATTCAGTTATTCTCACTATTGCTTTTCTGTGTTTACTACATACATACGGATATATTTCCCTTCTCCTATAGACTCACTCTGCTCACATTTTAAAAGCAATAGTTCAGAAACCCAGAAATAGCAATGCTGCAGATTAGAGAAGGACAAAGATTTATGTTTTCATTTTCCTTTGTGAGGTCCTACTCCTTCCTGTAGCAGCAGCTAGAACTGTTGTAGGTGAAAAAAATATGGTTCTGTGCTACCTCATTAAGGTTGTTAGCCACCAATGGCAGTTCAGCCTAGTCAAAATCAAAGACAGCCCTCCCTGGGAAATCTTTCACCACTTGCAGATTCTTCTACCCTTGCAGGCAGTATAACTACCCTCCCTGCCTCTCATTCAGCACTGGCCAAAGCCCTGCAGGACTCTGGCAACAGTCTACACTCCTACAATTCTGCATTCACAATGTGTCTAAAATATGTGAATTCTATTTACATGCTGTACCTCAACAGTGTTTTTCACAGGATTTCACTCCCTCCCTTTGTGATAATTATGACATCCTTTGGTCTTACCTTGATTAATTAAATCTTGCATTGTTGATACACCTGCAGAATGTTAATGAGCTATGAGTCTCCTTTTTCAAGGTACTTTATGATTTATTCCTGCTTTATTTATCAGACCTCATTTACTACAAAGAAGGCAGCTGCCCTAACCAATCAACCCAAGAAAATAGCTCCATTACTGATTCATTTACACTAAAATAAAATTTTAAAGTAGCCTTTGATCTTTTTTACATACTGTGTCTCACATTTGGGAGGAGATTCTACTAGACATACAGAAATTTAAGGCACTCAAATTCCTTCTTAGGACACTTTTTCTCTGATGTCTGTCAAAACCAAGCTCTGAAATGGTACATAACATGTGATTATACTTATTGACTTATTCTTATCTTCTTGTATTTTCTCATTTGTCTTTCTGTAATTCCATGACTTACATCTAAATTATCTGGGATATTTTTCCAGTCTCTTTTAGTACAGCACTTAGCAGGATCCTGGTTCAAAACCATTAATATCACAGTAATGCTAGAAAGACAGTGAATCATCAGAACAGTGATCCATCCATGATTCCATCATGTTTATACTAGGAGAAATTATTGATAATAGTACTCAAAGAGGTTTCTGACCACAGCAATCAGATATCCAATGTTTTGAATTACACATGAGGAGTGATTTCCAATCATCCTTTATCCTTATTCAACTTCTTTCCCTTCATTTATACATACTCCTGTTTCATTATTCCACGTTCTCCTCTCTCTTCACCAACCCAGCAGATAAGCTCTAGGGCCACCAAGCCAAAACACTATGAAATCTATTGGTAGTATAGTCTCTGATAGACCATATGGCAAATGTCAGCATTGATGGAGCTTTTATTTTTTTGTTCAGGTTAATCAAAAACAGAACCCATTTGTCCACAACTGACCCAAATGTGTGATCACTGACCCCTGTGCTGTCAATCTCTGTTCACCAATGCCTGATGTGATGCTGACAGTACGCCCATGTTCTCATAGGAAAGTATGACAAACTTCTGGAAACTCCCACAGTGGCCATCCCACATGAAATATGTGGAACTTATCAGGTGAGTTAGCACTAAGAAGTGTTAAATATTTCTTTGAAGATTAAATAAGAAATATGAATGTATTTCCCATTTCCATACACTGTTTTTCTTCTTTTAAAGGTGATTTTATTAACAGACCTTGTGACCCTGAGACAAAAGCCTGCTTCTCTGGGCCTCTACAGAGCTCATATTTACACTGGCTCTTTGTCTCAGCACTAACACCATAAAGTTAGGAGAAACAAATTTCAACCACACCTTTTGGCCCCACTCCAGTAATCATTTCAGGCCAGTGCTACCCACATTCATATAGATAGAAAATCACTACTGATACTTAATAAACCTTTCTCTAAATATATCAGAAGCTGAAAGCTGGTAGCAAGATTGGGATATAGGACTCTCAAGAAATAAGACAGCAGAATAAAGGCATTGTAGAGACAAGAATGCAGAGAATGTGAGAAAGTAAGTAAGGGGGTTATAAAATTTCTTAGCTAATATTTTCCTGCTTCAACTGTACCTACAGTTGAATTCTTCTGTTGTCAAAGACTAGATCCTTTACCAACCTCTGGACATAAACTGACCTGACATGATTGTCAGCTCCTGCATGTACAGCCATTGTCACTAGTGATTCGATATAATAAAGCCAAGATCCAGAACTAGAATCTCTATTTTTCTTTATAGAATAGATGTCTTATTTTTTCCAGTCATACTTCCAGTAGAGCTTCAACAGCTTGAAGTGTTGGCTGTTAATCACTATTGACTTCTCTACTTTAATGATCTTCCTTTGCATACTTCTCAGTTTTGCTAAGTCATGAAAGTATGAATGAGATCTTGTTCAATCAACCTCCTTTTTTGTGCACATGCTGTTACTGTGTGGTACTCCTTATAGCTGGGGTTTATGTTTGGATTTTCTTTTGAATTATTACATCCCCCTTGTTCTCTTCCTGTTTAGACAGAAATCTTTCTGCACATGGGAGACTTACAGGTATCCCTACCTCAGCTACTTGAAAGAAGACAGAAAGATTTTAGTAGGGACTGGTGTCAGTATCTGGCTGGGTGGAGAGCAAAGCTCCTATTCTCAGTTTCCAAATAGGAGCGAAAACAGAAGAGCAAAAGCACAGAAAACATGAAAACTAGGTATGTATGTTTGGAAAATGAATCTAATATATTTCGTTTCTGCTGCTGACTTTGAAAAGTAAAATGTGTCATATTTTTGTCTTCAGAAAATACGTTCTTGCAAAACGTTTTCAGGTTTACTGTAGAATACAGGTTGTAGTTTCCAGACTTTGGTTTCTCAGATAGATGTTCAGGGCTTTTGAAAGACCATTTCAGCAATAACCCTTTGGGTTTACAAAGATGGGCAATCAAGCCAAAGGGCATGAATATTCAGTGACTGAAGTGCCAGTGGTCTCCTTGAATGCTGAAGGATCTGCATACAGATAGTTTTGATTTAGACTCCCAGTATGAGAAGGAATCATATAGTGTGAGGCTCACTCAATGTTTCCTTTCTGGCCAAAACCAGCAGTATGTCCTGGCACCAGAAATCTGTTTTTTCTGTATCTCCTGCACTGCCATATGCACCCTGGCTTGTGCAGAAAAGGAGCAGATTTTTTGTTGGTGGTGTTGCACAAACTAGGCAAGCAAAAGTTAGATGGTAGAAGGAAACGAAAACTGTCTCTTACATCAGCATCTGCACGACAGCAAAGAACAAGGCTTCACCACAATCACTTCTCAAGCTACATCTACACATCAAGTGATGTGCTCAGATGTGTGCTATGTTCAGATGTGTCATATATAAGTGCCGTCCACAACATTCAAATATCTTAAGTGTGCCTGCACCTGAAAACAAGGCTTACTACATAATTTACCAATATGTGTTTCTACTGCAGATAGAAAAGAGATTAAAATAGCACCTATTTCATACTGATCCTGGTAGATAATGACATTACTAGGGTAAGGCTTATTCCTGAGTTTGTTGGCAATGGCATACTCCTTTTTCCTGCTTTTATTAGGTCAAATACAATGAAGCAAAAAAGTGGGGAAAAAAATTAGACTTCAGGTGTGACAGTTTTTCTGATATTTACTCACTTCCCTATTGCTGTTCCTAATTTAATAATAGATAAGAGAAGCTGAAACTTCATGGGTTGCGAATTCTTTAGAACAAATTTTCCTATATACTCATTGCCAATAGATCAGCACTTGTTTGGCCATATTATTAGAAGATACCCTGTGCTCATTCCCTGCTGTGATTACATCTCACCTTCCAGGGTTCAGTGGCAGGCTTGTTCTAGAAAGGCCTTGCTATTTGACTTGTTTGGCGGATGGCAGCCATTGCAACTCCACTGCAAAATAGATAAAATACAGGATGGTGGAAAGGTTGAGGAAGCTGCAGACTGTAAAAAATGCAGATTAAAAGATTAGCTTTTCGCAAATACTAAAATGAATAATATATATATAATGTATATTAATTAGTAATGCTGTATTAATTTCTTTTAAGTAGTGTAGTAAATATAGTTTATAAGCTATAGCATAATGTTAAAATAAGAACTATGTATGTGAGAAATTGTTTTAAGAAAATAATTAGATGCTCACTTTGAGATAACAGGCACGGGAGGCCTAGCTCTTCCAGAGAAGACGAATTGATAACTTTCTTATCAACAGAAACGAACTTCTTCAAGCCTAACTTAAACTTGAAGGCGCCTGGAGGGCAGTTAAAAGAGACATCTGACAAGTACCAGATGAGTTTCGTGTTTTAAATAAAATATATGCATAATCATGAAGTGTTTTGTATATGCAACAAGTTGCCCCTCTTAAGAAGTAACTTCTCTTTTAACAGAGTCCTTTTCCTAGCTCATTTTGCCCAGAAAGAAGTAGCCAGCCCGGGCTGTAATCCTTTGCTGTTATTGTCTCGTTAATTATCCTAACTCTAAGNGCTGTTCCTAATTTAATAATAGATAAGAGAAGCTGAAACTTCATGGGTTGCGAATTCTTTAGAACAAATTTTCCTATATACTCATTGCCAATAGATCAGCACTTGTTTGGCCATATTATTAGAAGATACCCTGTGCTCATTCCCTGCTGTGATTACATCTCACCTTCCAGGGTTCAGTGGCAGGCTTGTTCTAGAAAGGCCTTGCTATTTGACTTGTTTGGCGGATGGCAGCCATTGCAACTCCACTGCAAAATAGATAAAATACAGGATGGTGGAAAGGTTGAGGAAGCTGCAGACTGTAAAAAATGCAGATTAAAAGATTAGCTTTTCGCAAATACTAAAATGAATAATATATATATAATGTATATTAATTAGTAATGCTGTATTAATTTCTTTTAAGTAGTGTAGTAAATATAGTTTATAAGCTATAGCATAATGTTAAAATAAGAACTATGTATGTGAGAAATTGTTTTAAGAAAATAATTAGATGCTCACTTTGAGATAACAGGCACGGGAGGCCTAGCTCTTCCAGAGAAGACGAATTGATAACTTTCTTATCAACAGAAACGAACTTCTTCAAGCCTAACTTAAACTTGAAGGCGCCTGGAGGGCAGTTAAAAGAGACATCTGACAAGTACCAGATGAGTTTCGTGTTTTAAATAAAATATATGCATAATCATGAAGTGTTTTGTATATGCAACAAGTTGCCCCTCTTAAGAAGTAACTTCTCTTTTAACAGAGTCCTTTTCCTAGCTCATTTTGCCCAGAAAGAAGTAGCCAGCCCGGGCTGTAATCCTTTGCTGTTATTGTCTCGTTAATTATCCTAACTCTAAGTGTCTAACCTTTATTACTATACTTGTATTATTATTTTTATAACCATTTTATTTTTATTAAACTTTTATAAATTTTTAAAACAAGTGATTAGCGTTTATTACAAGACCTACGCCAGTTCAAAGAGATAATGTTGGTCCATACCT
Organism: Ploceus nigricollis; assembly: GCA_013399945.1. NCBI lineage: Eukaryota > Metazoa > Chordata > Aves > Passeriformes > Ploceidae > Ploceus > Ploceus nigricollis. The sequence goes on along the minus strand of VXBC01004048.1, from coordinate 236,298 downwards.
CCTCTTCCAGTGTGACATAAAGATTTCCAAAACCCCTTGTCTGACCTTGAATTTATCTCCAGATAGCATGTCTGCAGTGTCCTCAAGCACGAGGTCTGCCAGGCTCATGTTTCAAGCAGAATGTGGACCTGTTTTGAAGCATTCTCCACAAGGTCCGGTTAGGATTGGCATTAGCACCCTTTCTGACATCCTGCATTTCTGTACAAATCTCTAAAGACTATCCATCTGGAACAAGCAGGCACCTAAAGAAAACCTTCATTAATGTCCACAGTTCCCTTTGTTTGTATTTCTCTATTTCTTGTTAGTGATGAAACACTGTTATCTATGCCTGCCAAGGAATGACAGGAACAGAAGCCACTCAACTTATTGATGCCCCTTAATTTACATCTAAACTCATCATCATTTTGCATGTGACTGAATCAGTCTCTTGAACAAAAGTTTTAATGATCCTCCTTCACACACTTCTCCATTTTGCTAAAGTGAAAGTTTGAATGAGCTCTTGTTCAATCAACCTCCTTTTTTGTGCACATTCTATTACTGTGTGGTCTTCCTTATAGCTGGATAGTGGCCTTCGTGCAGCTCATTGTCCTAATTGCCAGCTGGTGATCCTAAAGTGATCTGCATGACCTGGAGGAAAAGTACTTCACTTTATTATGTGCTCTCATTTAACTGTTTTCTTAATTTTTTGTATGCTCATATCTTTTCATCCACACATCTATCTGTCTGAAGTTCTTGTTGCTTCTCTCTCTACATACACTTTGGCACATGAATAATTTTTAATTTTCCATTGTTATGTTCTTTTTCACTGCTTTCTCTCTCAACAGCCATTCATTTAGAAATGGGGGTAATGCAGAGAGCAATGGGCTACGAGGAGATATCTTAGTACATGCTCAAGAACTTCTTTCAGCACTCCACATGAAATGGAGACAATAATGTATTATTTAATCAACAATAACAAATGTGTTCACTAGATTAATTATACTCTCATTTCAAATTAATATCCTGCATTTTAAAATAATCTGTGACACACATATAGGGCCAAACACCTAAATTATATTTTACTAGTACTTAGTGCTATAATACTGTATTTCTTGTGATTTTATTATAAAGACTGTAACATAAGAAGTAGTAAAGCAAACAGAATAGAAGTGCTTAATATATTTTCCTACTACACACATACCACCACAGTATCATTCAGACAAAAAAAGCCTCTCTTGACAAATCTAGCATTTGGATTTGCTGCATTGAGGGAAGGGGACCTGCTTATTTATTTCAATCACTTCTCCTCAAGAGTTTTGTCCCCATTTTCTGTCCTCTATAAACAAATTTAGATACTAATTTTGCAGTAATATTCTTTCACTATATTTCCTATAGGGAAGGAAAAAATAGCTGATGTATTGTATTCCAATTGTTACCTGTTACCGTCTTTGCTTCTTTCTGTCTGACTGATCCCTCTCCACAGATGTTCACAGTTTTTCAGCTTTTCCTCTGATCAATTTTCCTGCTCATTTTCTCTAGCTCTAGATTGCTATTTTTCTCACTTCTCACAATCCTTCAACTCTCCTCTGTACCTCTTTCTTTTCATAAATAGTACCTTCCTCCCAAGATATATTTCTCCTCCTTGTGCAATTGTGTTACTTCTTTTCCTTAAATTTCTNGGACATGGCACTTGGTGCTATAGTCTAGTTGAGGTGTTAAGGCATAGGTTGGACTTGATGATCTTAGAGGTCTCTTCCAACCTCATTATTCTGTGATTCTGCGATTCTTACCATGTTATCTGCCAGTCTGCATTCCACTATCAGTTCCCAAATTTGCCATATAGAGGTAAAGGCAGGGTGTGTTCTTCCCGGGTTTCTTAGAGCTGCAGACTGTTGTCTTCTCAACCTGCTGATCAGCTTTCAGTAAAGAATAAATAATGCCCCCAGGCAGCTGAGAAGTATGACAATATCAGGACAACTCATACCAGTCATGCAGAGGCTTTTCACACCTCTCAGGTATTCTACAAAGACTAACAATGATTTCTGCTGTGAGTTGAGTAGGTGAGATAGCTTGTAGGAGTGACTAAAGGAAAATAGCAGGGGAGAGACTGGGAAAAGGCCAGAGTTTGGAATAGAGAGCACAAATTCTAGTAAAATTCCCCAAAAGGGAGCTCAATTCCTGCTGGTCAATCTCTATTCCTTTGTGATTCTTGGTATATGTTCATCTTACCCGTTCTATTGTCTCTTTTGATTCCTTGTGGGTTTTTTTATCTTTCATTTGCTACTTTATTGTGCTGTTTTCTGATGCTTACTGTGTTTTTTTCAGGAAATCAAAAGAGTGGCAGTAAGTCAAGCAGACTGCTTTAAGTAACATCCCAGATGAAAGTTTCTAGTAAGAAAATAAAAGAATAAAGCAAAGCATCCTGGATATCAGATGCAGTTGGAACAAAGAAAAAAATGTACACATGGAAGAAAAAATTCCACTGCAGATTCAATTCCATTCATAACCTCTTACTATAGTACAATTAAGTATTCCTGAAATACAAACTGTGTATTCCTCTGTATTACTTCACAACCAGCACAAGCACCGATAAATTTGGTTCTTTTGCAATGGAATCTACATTTGTTTAGTGATTGAAACCAATATTTAGGGAGAGGACTCATAGATTGCAGCAGAAGGCAAAGAAACAGACAATTTAATTACCATGACTGTGGGTTACACTTTTATGCTTCTCATTCAACCAACTTTCAGTACATTGCAGGGGTACAAGTGACAGAGAGAAATATCATTTAGTGGGCACAAAATCCTAGTAACACAGGTTCTATTTCTGCCACTGAACTTCTATAAATGTGGGCAAATCACTCTTCCTTTTCTTCCTCAGCTTCTTCATTTTGTAGACTGAGGAGAGACAGACGTCTCTTGAAAATCCAACATACTAATGAGAACCATTATATCTGGGTCTGGTACTGTTGTTACTTTTATTATTAGCTAGATGCTACAAACATTGCTCTCCTACTGGAATATCACAAAGAATTTTTGACAGAACATACTTGCTGCATTATGGATCATTTAGCATTTGAGCACACTAAATGGCTGCTACCCTTGCTACCTGTCACTGGCACATCTCTGTCTAGTTCACAGCATGTGCAGTATTGTACTGGAGTTTTGAAGTATAAGTTTTGCACAAGCAGAGCAAAGCATAGGAGATGGGAGACTCACTGTGCTTTCCTCCAAATGAGCACAGAGGACATACTTAATTCACAATATCTGAAGAGACAAATGCCAATCTAAAGCTCCTTGAGAATATAAATTAACTTAATACTCTTTGAGGGCAGCTCATGTGTAATCAGATTCCAGTCCAGAACACTGTAAGGAACTAGTGGCAAATTCAAATTCTTGATAGCACCCATACTGTGAAGAAGAGCAAAATAGCATTCAGTATAACTGGAAATTCCAACATTATTTTCCATGGGGAAAAAATTAATTCTAGATTCTGTTTATCAACAGAGTAAATTAGCACTTACTGACAAGGTGGTCCCAAAGAAAACGGTTGTAACAGCATATTTTCTGCTCAAGGTAACTCTGCTCAAGTAAGTACTTGGATGACACAAAATTTATTAAGTGCTGCTGTATGCTACAAGAACAAATTTAAAATGCTGCAAAAATATAGATCAGTAACAGTATTTTCATACTCATCAATGCACAGACGGTACAGATGCTTACCATCAGTCTTCACATAAATTTACACAATAGAAGTGAAGAAGATGAAAATTGTACAGAGTTGGTAAATTCATTATACGGATTTTGAATATTCCTATAGAGAGTAAAGCCGTTTATATTAATCAGAAACGATCATTTTGCTAACACAGAGGTAATAGCTATGAATGATTTCATACCAAGATATGCTGCATATACTAATAGAATGCAATAAATTTAAGATTTAATTAGGAATACCTCCCTCATAAGCTAAATACCATGTCTGGAGAAGCATTGCACACCACCTACAATAATACATTTATTTGCATTCAAACAGCCTGTCTGGATGCAAACAACAGGGTGACCAGAAATAACCTCATCCTAAGGAAAAATTTTAAGTCCATCAAAATATAGGGATCAGACGCCAGGAGTGATTGTTCTCATGAGAAATGACATTAATGAGATATACTCCTTTGAATTCTGAGAGCTGAATTGCTGGTAAGTAAATGTATTTGCCCCAGTTACAAGTATGTCATAACCCAAGATAAGCTGACGAGACAGGACTGAAGAATTAACAAAATATTTCCACAAAGACTTACTTTCAGAATAACTACTCTTGAGTATTGTGTTTCTCCTGCCTGACTGAACAGGTAGATACGGTCCTTTAACTGCAGAAACCATGATCACTGTGCTGACTAAAACTGTCACTCTGACAGACCTTGAAGAGGCAAGGTGTGGCAAAGGACTGCTGCCCCATGCAAATGGAGCTGCTATTCAGCCTCAGTTTACTGGAATCCCATCTAAAATGCTCTCAGGCAATGCTGCAAAGAATAAACAACGTCAGAGTATTGTGTTTCCCGGACTACAACAGTGGGAAGAAGGACGAATTGCCTGCATTGCAAATGTAGTAAAAAATACCTCTTAATTGCTGTGCCTGGGGCAAAGAAAAATAACTCAGCACGGATGCTTGCTGGGTTACATACCAAAACAGTCCTATGCTGAGCTGATTCAGTAGACTGGTATGCAGTGCTGGCTCACCGAGCCAATACAGCCTATCAGCTCCTGTGAAAGAAAAATTACTGCTGGGAGAATGACAGTCATTGAAGATTCTGCAAGCAGTAGAGCTACCAAGCATAATGGTTTTGACTACCTTTTTAGGACATATTGCAAAATTGAGCAGTATTCATGCAGTATATTCCAAAGCAATTTTTGCAACTTTCTGGCAAGATGCAGATTCAGGAGAATGGTGTGGAATTGGCAGTTTATAGATTTATCTAAGGATAATGAAGACCATCCATATAGCTCCACACAGCTATGTGGAAAGGATTATTCTGTTAGTATCAAAACAACTTTTTCCTTCCTTAAAGACAATTGTGTAGCTGCTACTGCTTTCTTAAAGGTATTAGGTAGACCAGCTTTGCTTATGGCACATGGCACATATGCTGTAATATACGACAAGCATATCATGGTGCTATCCTCCATAATTCACTATCACAAATCAAGCAGCTATGTCTCAATTGCTTGAGGTGGTAAATGAAATCTACTGGCATTTTATAAGGAAGACATTATATTGGAATCAGCATGGACTTCTACAAAGGGACTGCATGCCATACCTGAATTTCCTCTGTGCCATGAACTCCAGCTTTATAGCATGTGATGAAATGACATAAGAAGGATTTTTCTAAGCATGGTTCTCAAAGGAAAAAAAAAAGGTTGGTCTCAGTTTCAGAATATCGCAACAAAACTTACAGAATTAGGGATCCAAATAAAGCAGATTTTGAGCAACAATTTAAATGCTGGGGAACAACAGACATGCTGGCTGGCAGTTAATTGCCCCAGATGTTGTTTATGATATGCTGAAAGAAAACTGAAAAAACAGAGGAATATTCAAGCAAAGGTTTCAAAAAGAACAATTTTGAAAGTGATTCTGCCTCATGCTGTATTCAGACATCCATATTGCTAAAGGTACAGCACAGATTAGCCACAAAACTTCTTGTGTCAGTAATTAAGGGAGGGGAGAGTTATCATACTGGGATGCACAAACTGAAAGTCTATACCAAAAAAGACTCATGAAGCATAGCATGCAAGATTATTTTAGTGAAAACTTAGAAAAAGGGAACAAGGAGAATTATGATGTTGTTTGTGTATGTTTTACAGTATCTTACAGCTGTCTTACTGTACATCTAGTTTGCATTCAAGAGAAAAATTTATTGCATTTCAGGTTTATAGAATATGTGAACTGTAGTGTCACTCTTTTGGGTGACAAATATATAAAGCTCAAGCTTCACACTGCAGCATGATCAGATAGGAAGGTCTTGTCTTTAACGCAATTACCACTACTATGCTGCCTTTCAGGAAAGACGATTGTACCTGGGAAGAATCTAAAAACCACAAATGTCTTATTTCAATAGGATTTACCATCTAAGTATTTTCCTTAGGCAGGATCAACTGCTGAAACTTTTGTTAGTTCTTTTTGTTGGTTCTTCCCCTATTTTCTCACAGATCCCTGAGCTATCTCATAGGTTGTTATTTCTTCACAAATAGAGGAAAACCAAGAATCAGCAAACAGATGTAAAGAGATAAGATAATCACTAATTTGAGAAAAACTTAGTAGGGGAAAACAGTGGAAGAAGGATAATTTTTATTGCCTGTTCTTTCTTTTCTGGATTAAAAATAGTGCCCCAAAGTGTTACACTAACAACCTCACTTCCAGTTTTTATTTGGGGCACCCATCTTCTGGGAACCATTCCTATTTCTGAGCTTAAAACCCCACACTGAGGGATGAATAGTACTTCCAGACTTAAGACGTCACTTCTGGAGATCAACCTTTTTCTGCAGCTGAACTTCTGCTGGGTTTATGATTCTACTCATAAATATTATGACCTTACTTGAAGTTGAACAATTTTTTATCTGAAGGATTATAAGGAGTGGCAGAGGACACTAGAAACCAGAGAGGAAGATGTTCTGGCTACCCAGACAAAAGTGAATGCAGAATGAGATTATTGAATAGGAAATAAGCAAAAATTCTGGAATCTATCAAGGAGAAAAACATAACTACATTTGAATCCTTAGTATTTGTTGTCCTGAACAATGAAAAATGTTGACATGAAATTGGATTCCTGTATTGATTTCAAAATTTAGAGTTTCTGTTGCTGGGTTATGGAGATGAAGAATTCTGTTTGTTTTTTTTTTTTTCTTGTTTAATGCAGAATTTGACTTATGGACTTTGGTGTTTTGCACTCTTCTTCAAAACATTAGATACTGAATGCAACCAGCCCTACTTATGGACTAGTGCTGCTGTTATATTTCAGATGGCTGGGGCATGTGTCTACTTACGAGTTAAAACAATCATCAAATTTGTAGTCAGGAGATAGCAGATTGCTGTAAATCAGACTGGAAAGTTCACTGAGAAATGCTGTCATTTCCCCAGCAACACAGGGAGAATACATAGACAAAGTCTGAGCAGGTAGGAGCTCACTTTCATTCATATTCAATTACAGGTGACATTTAAATGTGATTATCCAAGATATAAGCTATCAATATCTGAAGGCCAAGGGAAAAATCCCTGTGAAGTTCTCAGAGACAGGAGAAAAAAAGTCTATTTCAATAGATGTCAGACATGAAAGTAGAGAGATAAAAAGAAGAGCACACAATTTCTCAAAGCTGTGCAAGAATTAAAGATCAAGAAAAAAAGGGTAATCAAGATAATAAAAGAACTAACCAAACAACCAAACAGCAGAAAGGTCAAGAAAGAGAATGGAATACAGAGTCCGGCATCAGGCAGACAAGAATGCCTCAGGGATTGCATAAAAAAGTATTTTGGCAAATAAAGAGGGATGACACCAGCTTGGAAGGGATCCAAGGTGGACTTCGAAGAGAAAGTACATCTGCTGTAGAATTGATGCTCTGTGAGTTTAGAGATAAAGGGGAGGAGAGTTATGAGGCAGACAGATGGGGATTACTTCTCCAACCCACTGACATAAGCACTGTGACCAGTGAGACCCTTCTGACAGCACTGCTTTTTTGCAACTGTCTGTAGAACCATTCATAGACTGTAAAGCATAAATATAGTTAAATGGTGACATAAAAAGGAATTTTTATCTGATGCCTTGGTGATTTTTCATTTCCCCTCCAGAGGGCAATGGTTTCAAAGAAAACATTTTGTTCTATGTTAGGCTGATTCCTCAGCTTGAGTCAGAATTTATTTTTTCTCTTTTCTATTAATTGCAATCAGCCAGATTTAGATTGATCACAATTATATCTGCACCCTGCTGGTAAACAGTGACATTAATTCATGTCAAATTCAATTCATCAAAGATAAACATTTCTTTGTTAAAAAATATTTGTCTGTGGAATTAATGCACCAATCTTAAAAAGAAAGTTCTATAATAAATAAAGTTGCCTAAATACACTGGTTCTGCAGCTGCAAGCAGGCTTTAATGTTTCCCTAATCCCAGATAGCAAAAACATAGAAAAATTGTTGTCTAAAATTAAAATGTTCAAAGATCCAAGCTCACAAAAGGTATCACTTGGGTATTTCTTTTCAGTTCCTTTCTACTTAAAGATAATAACTGAACACTTTGAACAAGAGATGGAACAGAAAGCTTTATACTACTTTGGTAAGTAGTTTTCTCATTTCCTTTAAAAGCTGTCTTTATAGATCCTCATATGAAAGATTAATCAGCTAAGACAAAACAAAGGAAGATTAAAAGCTTTGATCTTCCCAACCATCATTCCATTGTCATTCCTCATCCTCCCATTCACCTTCCTTCTCTGTATCTTTTCTTTTTAATTTGAAGATTTTATTAAATTCAAGCTAAAATGTTTCTTTTCTCAGAATAATTTCTGTGTTCTCAGCATACCACCAAACAGCACCCACAAGGCAAAATGAACCATAAGAGCTGTCTATTGAAGTGATTCAAAACAGAAAGGTTATCTGGGTCTTTACAAATAATGCTGCTGATCCTGTGCTCTATTGTGAATCGTTTTCAGGTATGACAACTTCTTGGCCTGACAGAGTACTTTAATCTGTTGGATAGAATTAGCCAAGCACATCTCATTCAAGTACCATTTGAATGGATTTGCCAGCTGGGCGCAGGCTAATATTAGGGTTTCTGTGATGCCTTGTGAAAGCCAGAGGGAGGAGATTGGTTACCAAAGAAAGAAACAGATCTTTAAGCAGATATATCCAAGAGATATCCCAAGCTCAGTCTTAACCTGGTCTGGTAACCCCCTCTGGCAAAAAAATTAAACTTCGGCTACAGGTACAAGACAGTAATGGAGGGAAATGGAAATTCTAGAACTGATGAGAATCCTCTTTTATTTTATGACAAATTACGCACTATACTGAAGAAAATTCCCTTATCCTGGTTTAAAAAATGGCTGCTGGACAACATGCAAATTGAAGGCAATGAGATTTTCTGTGGAAAGGAAGTACAAATGCTATCAGCTGAAGGAAACTGTACGCAGAATTTGTGGGTTATTTTTGTCTGATCATCCCAACCTTGGACGTAGAAAAGAGAGTTCAACAGTGAACAGATAACTGATGAACCTACCTACTTTTTGCAGTCATATCTTCTAGGCAAGTATCACATTTTGAAAACATCCTTTGGTTCTAACGTCCTTTGTCAAAGTGCTTTCTAAAAAATGGTTCATGTGAACTGTCATGAACCACATTCATATGAAGGTGAGCAGAACCACGCTTGGTACTTCTTAGCCACAAATTACCAGTGTCAAGGTTTCCCTCTATTTTTTATTTCCCAAGTAAATAATTCTGCAGTCCACTAACATCTGTATCTCCTGCAGTGCTCCAGTTGTGTTCATTTGATGCAAAGCCCCTCATTATTGGTCAGAACAGAAATAGATGTTAAATGCACTTACAAGGCATTACTGCCCTGGGGGGTTTGAGCCACAATATGAAAAGGTAAAAGGCTTTCAGACTTTCCTCTGCAGGAGGACAGGCACATACGGTCCGGGCAGGACATACCTTAGTGCCTTAAGCCTTTTCACACAATAAGAAAAACCATAAGAACATTATTTTGGGACTTCTAAAATTAATCTTTGTATCTCAGTGTTTAGAACAGATCCAAAAGAAAACATGATATATAGGGTACCATTATAGAAAGTGTGGATTTCACTGTGAAGAATGATAGAGTTAAATGGCACAGATTTTTATACGGTTAAACTGAAGCAAGGAGAGATGGACTAAAGCAGGTACTTCTTTAGGACTTCTTAGTTATCTAAGAAAGTCTTTTTTTACTAGTCTGGTTACACAGAACATTTCTTCTAATGCCTTGAGCAATGATCTAGGCAGGCTAGCCTGAAAAACCACGGAAGTGAGAGCAGTTTGCAGCTCGAAGTCAAACTTAACTGTTGTGCGCTACAAAGAAGTTTCCCCGCTCCTGAAAAACACAGCCAAGGATACAAACAACCCGGTAAAACTACTTATAACCTCCTGTTTTCTTCATTCTTCCAGACAGAGTGTTATGGGCGCCTTCTGTGCCTCAGCCTCCCAGAGGCAGAGTGGACTCTCGATGAGATTAAATACTTTTTTCCCCACACAGGCTCCAGCCTGGCTGGCGCATCCAAGCTTGGGCTGAGGATGCGGCAGCAGCAGCAGGCGAACGGGGGGATGCCAGGGAGGGTGGAGGAGAAAGGGCTTGCAGTGGCGCGGTGCGCCCAGGGCCCAGCAGAGCTGCAGCGGGCGAGGGACGGCAGCTGGAGCTGGGCGGAGGAAGGAGCCAGGGGGGCGAGGCAGGTCTGCGCGGGGCACAGGCTCCTGTGGTGGTCCTGCTCGGGGGAGCAGAGAAAGCCGTGGTAGAGAGATGGGAGATGACGGCGGGAATGGATTGGACTGAAATGGGCTGCCCAGGGAGGCGGTGGAGTCACCGTCCCTGGAAGTGTTTAAGGAAAGACTGGCCGTGGCACTCAGTGCCAGGGTCCAGTTGACAAGGCAGTG